>VXBT01012370.1:414829-459266 GCA_013400235.1 Oriolus oriolus | reverse complement strand
TCCTCTCCTCTCTTATGTTCACAGAAGCAGATGGACTATTTTTACTCTTTCCTTCTAAGAACATACAGTTTTTGAGGAGAGATTGGATAAAAATATTCCATTTTGACAGAATCGTGAGAATCTGAAGGACTTTTGCATGCACCTTTCAGCTAGAACTGTCTCTTATGGCTCCAGAGATAATGAAAGGCCATATTTCATGCAACCAAAGGTTCATTACATGGCAAAATCCAGCCCCTAGTGTCATCAAAAGCATGATGCGCTGACTTGCACTAAGACCTGATATGGGAAATGTGGTTACGGGGTAGCTGTGGTGCATAGTCTTACTAGGGGTGGTATGAATGTATGTGCATTCTCTACCTCTATGTCATGGGTTCAGGTCTTAGTCTGGCTGGGCTTTTTATGAAACAATGTGCAGTTGTGGAAGCATGAAAGAAAATTCTCCTTAAGTAAATTATTTCACTGCTATTAAGCTGATAGTGAGGAAAGTCCACCAAATGCCAACATTTCTCCTGTGTAACCATTAATGGTAGAGCCATTAAAATCTTAAGCCACTGATATATATGGATGTTAAGAAATATCAGCTTTTATAACACTAGATGAAACCTCTTTGTTCAGTAATAATTTCATTTCCCATTATTATTTATGTGTATGCATGTGCTTGCTGACATTAGAAAGGCAAGAAATCAAAGGCCAGACATTATATGAAACCTGTTTTACATGTACATATATATAGAATCACAAAATGATGGAATCATTTCAATTGGAAAAGACCCTTAAAGTCATCAAGTCCAACCATTAACCCTGCACTGCCAAGTCCACCACTAAACCATGTCCCTCAGTGCTACATCATTTAAATAATCCCGGGGTAGTGACTCCACCACTTCCCTGGGCAGCCTGTTTCAATGCTTGACCATCCTTTAAGAGAAGAAATCTTTCCTGATATCCAATCTAAACCTCCCCTGGCACAACTTGAGGCCATTTTCTCTCGTCCTGTCACTTGTTATCTGGGAGAATTGAGCGACCCCGACCTGGCTACATCTTCTTTTCAAGCAGTTGTAGAGAGCAATTGGGTCTCCCCTGAGCCTCCTTTCTTCTAGGATAAGCAACCTCAGCCCCCTCAGCACCTCCTCATAAGACTTAGGCTCCAGAGCCTTCACCAGCTCTGTTGCCCTTCCCTGGACTCACTTCAACCCCTCAGTGTCTTTCTTGCAGTGAGGGGCCCAGAACTGGACACAGGATCTGAGGTGTGGCCTCACCAGTGCTGAGTACAGGGGGACAATCACTGCCCTGGTCCTGCTGGCCACACCATTGCTGATCCAGGCCAGGATGCCATTGGCCTTCTTGGCCACCTGGGCACAGCTGGCTCATGTTCAGCTGCTGTTGACCAGCACCCCCAGGTCCTTTCCAGCTGAGCAGCTTTCCAGCCACTCTGCCCCCAGCCCGTAGCGCTGCAGGGGGTTGTTGTGACCCAAGTGCTGGACCCGGCACTTGGCCTTTTTGAACCTCATACAATTGGCCTCGGCCCATCGATCCAGATTGCTCTGCAGAGCCTTCCTGCCCTCCAGCAGATCAACACCCCCACCCAACTTGGTGTTGTCTGCAAACTTGTTGAGGGTACCTTCTATCCCCTCATCTAGGTCTTTGGGAAGTATATTAAACAGAAATGGCAATATATTAAACAGAACTGAAATACACATACATAAAAAGTACTAGGCAAACAGAAATATTGTTTCAGGTTGCATGTTAACAGCTATTGAAAATATATGAACAAAGCGTTGCAAAATATCTTTTATTCAGAGTTCTGATAATTGTTTCCACTTAATGAGGTGGTTTAGACAAGTAGTTAGCCCTAAATATTGTGTGCCAAGCAAGAATTGCCTACTGTGTCAACCAAAATTCGCCAGTAGGGTAAACTTTGAAGTATACTTTGGGGACAGAGCCAATAGAGGGGAGCTTAAAGAATTGGATTTAACGGAGAAATGACAATCATTTAGAACAGTACTAGTGAAGGTATAAAATGTAATTGGCAGGGACATTGCTTTGGCGTAGTAATAGACACCAGCTGGTGTAAACGGTCTGGATAAATAGTGACTGTGGAATATTTGACTCATCAGTTTTAATTCAGGAGAACATTCATGTTATATATGATACTGGGACTTTTATTTATTTAGAATGTCTTGCACATTATCATTCATTTTGTTTATTTATCAAGAGTTTTGCAAATATACAGTGATAAGAAAACAACTGCAAGTAAGTAGAAATTCAGTCAATACTATCCAGTGGAAATAATTGGAAAGGAAATTAAGAAGGAGCTTATGCAATAAAATGTTTGGAGGGAAGTAATAAATGCATCAGAACTGATGAATTTGGTTTCCTATAGATTTGTGTCTCAAGTGTACTAAAAATCTCCCCACTACTTGCACTTTTGTAGTTCAAACCTAATATGTGATGGGAACCGTTTTCATGTCATTATTTAAGAGGTATTTTTACTGAGGCAGAAGCTGTGAATTCAGTGTAACACAGCATAGGGACTAAAAGCTGATACATCAAAAATGCAGACATACACCACACAGCAAAAGTAGCAAAGCTGAGTTCAAAATCCATGGCTGTTTTCATTTCCAATTTATTTAGGCATCTTGGCAGACACAACACAATTTTTTGAAATTGTTTCTGGTTAGTTCAGCACATCCCTGTCTTAAATCCCCTCCTGGAGCGCAAGTCACACTGCCTGCAAAAGCTCTGTGAAGGAGAGCTAATCAACTGTGAGCTCCCCTGTGGATGTGACCTCTGTCAACAAGCTGTTTATGATTCCCAGAATGGATTTAAATGGATACCAGTTCTTCTTCTGCTGTGAGAAGCTGTTGACATGGTTGCAGTTGATTAAAAAAAAAAATCCCTATATCTTATAGGAACGTAAGTGAATCATTGCTTTACTTAGGGAGCCTTCAGATCAACACCTCGCTATTTGAACAAAAGCAAAGGACAACAAAACCACCTCTGGGATGTGCTGGTGATGCCCACCCAGAGCAGAGTTTCTGAGGTTTTCCACTGCTGAGACAAGCAGACATCCAGAAGGATTCTGTCTTCCTTTTAAAACAAAGAGCAATAAGAGAAATATATACTGGTTTATTCACCAGGTAAGGCAGGGAATCAATCAGTCAGGAGGGGGGAAGTTCTCCTTGCTGCATTTCCAAACAGGCTCTTTCCCGAGACAGCAGAGGTCAGTGTGCTCATTAGGAAAGAAGTGGGGAAATTGGAAGGCACTTGGGATATTTCAATCCTCAGCTGACAAAAACAGTGTCTTTCTTCCCCGAGAAAGGAATTGCTAATGCAGACTAGTTTTTCCATAGTTAAAAAGCAGTACCTTTGGCCAGTACTAAATACAAAATCTGCATTTAAAAAGAATCCTCTGAATTCTCACTGCCATTAACCTGAAGAAGTTGTTAAAGAGGATTTTGGGTTGGAGACTCCACAAATTAATTTCTATGAAAACAACTGCTGGAGGGTATGCAGCAACAGACCCTGGGCAGATTTCAGTCCTTGCCCTAGAATACCAAAAAGCTTTTTAATGACAAATGTAATTTGCAAGAGCAGCCCAAGAGGGTTTATTGTCGTGTGTATTTCTCACTAGAGAGCTGCAGTTCTGAGCATGATGAATTTAACCCTATTCCCCGAGATACCAGGAAATGTGTGTGGGTCCCCGGTTAGCCCTCGTGCAGCGTCTTTCAGATGACCCTGGTTAGACTTGAGAATGGCGTGACTGACACAGGAGAGGTGAAAGACTGGAGAGCAAATAGAAATCGCAATAAGCTTTGTATCCAGTCAAGCAGTTGCTTTCAGTCCTCAGTGCAGTCTATGCCATGTTACCTACCATCCACATTATATGTTTCTACCCTTTCTTAAAATTGTAAAATCAAATCTAGCTTTGTTTTGACAGCTGACATTAAAACTTAATTTTTTCCTACCTCATAGGAAAAGAAAATAAGCTGTTGCTTGCTTGGTTGTCCAGCTGCCTATTTTTTGTCCAAACCAAGCAGGCTGAAGCTGGAACAGGAGAGGGCAGTACAGGAGTGTCTGAGCGCCCAGACTGTCAGAGCAAAATAGGGTGAGCAGGCATACGGCCATTCAGGAAGCGTGTTTTGTTCTCATCAGTGCCAAGAGAGAAGCTCTTGAAACTCCATTTGCTTTCTTCAAATAAATGTTTTTGTGTCTTAGGCACACTGTAAATTAAATTCAGAATTGTTTAGTGGCTAAAACTGGAGGATGATATTATTTGTGTTGACACATTGGATTTATTTAATGTGATAAGAGAGGACCATTTCTTATGGGGGCTGAAAAAAGCAAGACAGCAATTTTTAATTCAGCTAAGGATAATCTGAGATATTAGACACATGTATTCAGGTATCTTTCCTGAGCTGCAATAAAATCAGTGTTTTGTGGGATTGCATCCCGGCATCCAGCTGCATGTGTTGGGATTTGTGGTGTGGCTGAGCAGGGGGAATGTGCTGAGGCACTGCTTAATCCAGAGGCACTCCAAGCATGTGCCATGAGGTGAGGAGAGACAGCTTTGCCCCCTGACACAGGACAGCAGTTGAGCCTTTTAGTGCAATTCTTTCAGAGGACAGCGGTGCTCTAATGTCTCCACGATGATGTACAGCTCAACGAGCACATGAATAAGCATCCAGTGGTGCTGTGCATTCTGCCAGCCTAATTCCCCCACCTCTCCTGGAAGGGGGCTCTGACTCCCCACCAAAACAGTCTGTCTCTTACAGGGTGACTTGGATGACTGTAGGCAGAGGACAATGATCCTCCAGACAGAAGGAAATCCCTCACTCCTCTCTACAAAAGCATGGAAACACGACTTAAAAAGCACAAGGCCAGCTCTGCAATGGAAGTAGGAGCTTGGCAGCCTGGTCTTTTGACACGGAAGACATACAGGACTGGTGTAAGGCAAATTGGTCAGCTGAGCTACGGCCTTTTTTTAGTCTTCAGAGATTGTCTCAGGTGTCATTGTTTTCCTAAAGATCCCTTTATTTCTTGAAATATGGAAGCATTGTATTAGCATAACAAAGAAGGATGCAATTACCTCCTACTGCCTGGTTTGAAGAACCTCTTAGAGAAGACCTGATCATTATTTATGGTAACACAGACCTATTAGGGGTCACTATGCCACCTGATGCTATACAAGCAGTTATCAGTACAAGGAAGAAAGAAACTTCTGCTCCTTAAATCCCTCCTAACATCCGTGTGCCAAACACTGATACAGAAGTCAGTATTAGGGTTCATCTTAACTCTGCATGCCTCAACCCAGTTGTACCCAGTTGTACCAGTTTTGAAGACCCAAAACCACAGATACAGGACAGAGAAGGACTGTACTGAACGAGTATACATTTGCTGCTTTGTTTATTTTGCAAGCTTCAGTATCATGAACTGATGGTGGGTCTTTTCTACTCACATAGCTAAATGAAAATATGAAACACAGTTAAGTGCATGGAAATAAAAAGCAGGCAAAAGAATTTGCCTTGAGGGTTTTGTTGTTGTTTTGTTTATTTTTTTAAAGAGGAGATATAGAGAGGAACTCAATCAAAACAACAAAAAAAGTAGGATCTGTTTAAAGGCTGACCTTAATGACATTAGTGATTTCTTGAGCACAAGTCTGCTTTTCTTTGTACATCCTTTGGGTGACCTAGACTCACTCACAGATTTTTTTCTTTCATTCTTTCTTTTTCCTTCTCAGAGACATCCTCTAACAATCTCCTCCCTTTTTTATCCTAACATTTCTGACATGTTTACTTCCACACCATTATCTTTTATGGAACTTAGCAGCCTGGCCATTTGTTATTTTTAGAGCTTTTCAAACAGCAGAAGGTTTAATTGCAGTTTTGCATATCTTTGCTGCCTGCTAATGTTACTTTCCTTTTATTAAATCACTTAGCTCAGTGTGTATATCATAGCATTTTCTCTTTGAGTGAAGTAACTTTCTGTTTCCCTTCTGCTTATTCTCCATACACACTGTCACAGCTCATGCTGTGAATCCAGCTTGATGAGCTGGAGGCTCATTCTTGTCTGGTCCTGTGATATGAATTAGTCATTGGAGGGCATTTTTGGTTTAGTTTCAGTGAGAAGGAATTCAGTTAATGCACTCCAAGGTTACTCTCTAACGCAAATCAAAGCACAGCAAATGGGAATTAGGAGAAGATCAAAATTCCTAATCCAAACTAAAATCTAATGTAGATGCAATTCATGGGATTTAGTGCCTATACCATAAAGGTAATTTTGAAAATGAATCAGAATTACTTCTCAGCTCGTCTGAATGCATTTTTTAAGGGAACACACAACTGGCTTTAAGCATGGTCGTGCATGGATAACTGGAGTGACACCACTACTGAATGTCTGTCCTAGCTTAGCTAGTTGGTTGTGTGATTTTTATTTTATATGTAATCTTTAGATCTGTTAGATATTCTGAGGCTTGGAGTTTGAGTAGCATAAGTTTTTTGGTATAAAACTTGTTTTGTATAAAGCATTTTCTTTTAAAGATAATAGAGCTGGTAAATATAGGTATACTAGAAATAAATATTGTTGGGGGGCAGGGTCTGTAGGAACATGACAAAAGTCTTATCTTCATCTGATTTCTAAAATGTTCAGGCTCAAGCATTGGGAATCAACAGTCTGATCCCAAGCTCTCTTACCCGGTAGATTTATAAGTGTAAAAAATCTGTGTGCAGAGTGCTGACCTCTTTGCAGCCTACGCTAATTTACTGCTAGATATACGGCATCAGTAAACTTCACCTCAAGGGGAGGGGAAAAAAAGCTCTATGGAAGTGATGCAACACAATTTGACAAATCTAAGTTCTTGACTTGAGAAAGCCCTTTAATTTGTTAAAAGTACAAATGGGTATGCACTGAAACGCTACCAAATAACAGATAATTGCCTATGCCTGTGTGCTCACCAGCTTTCTACAAGGGATCTCTTCTAGCACTTTTCTATATTACTAAACACACAATTCTTAGTTCTTCCTAATTTTTTTTTCAGTTAGCCTCTCAGTTGCAAGAGCTCTTTTAAATAACAAATAGAAGCTGATGAGACTCATGCTATTACCCAGGGGAGGATGACTGGATAGACAGATACCTTTTAAAAGTCTTCTGCTTCTTTCTAAATTTTTTTGTTTTCCCTGAGGCCATGCCTTGAACATCAGAGGCCAGAAGCATTAAGGCTGGGAGTGGTTGTATACAATGGCATGCCCCTTTTCATTCTAATGAATGTATAGAGGGATCATTTCAAGTAGTTTATAGAATTGTGGGTTGTATTGCTGTTTCTTTGAAGTAGCTTTTTCACACTGACTTGTGCTAAAATTCATTCTTTAGTCCTTAGGGTGGGGAATCTCCTAGATATCTGTCAGAGCAATTGGCTTAACTACTTTGATTTGAAGGATATTGCAGTATTGAATTACCAAAGGGATTTCTCTAAAGAAAGGAGAGGAAGAAGAGGAGACTTGAGGAAAGCCTGGGCTGCCTGTACCGAAACAGTGACCAAACAACCTTTACTCGTACTTTGCGAAGAGCTGTCTGATCATACCACACAAGTACCCTTTTCTTACTTGTAGCTGCAAACTGCCCTGAAAATATTATTAAAATGTGTTCAGTGTTTTTTAAAGTCATTGAATAGCTGAACAGTTGTTGCAGTTACTGGAGGACTAAGATGCAACCTGGAGGTGGAGATTTAAAGGCTGTCACTGCTGAGAAGTGGTCTCAGCTGTGAAGAAAGTGTGAATGTCCCTGTTGAACTTCAGAGTTTGTTGGCAAATTAGACTTCAGTCTCTGTTTCAGGCTTGTTTAGAGTATCTAAACTATAGATATATGAACTGAAATGATGGCTTAAAGCAGTGATTTTACATACCTTATACACTGTAGAGAACTTTGATACTAGTGCAATTCATTGGCCTGTGTTTTCTTTCTCTTGGTTACATTATAATAGACTAATGAAAGCAGAAGTAATTCCCCCATATAATGGAGAGATCTTAAAGGAAGGAATCTCATCTTTAAAATAAACACCAGCGTTTATTTTAGCAGTGGCTTCTTTGTATTATCATTGGACTATTGCTCCTAAATGATCCAGAGGGATGCAGGTGTAGTCTTCAGAAGAATTTGACCCACTGCCTATTTTAGTGTATGGCTATTACTCTGATCTGATATTAAATGTGTGATCCATTCATTAAATACATCTGTCTACATGGTGAAGTAGCCCAGGCTGAAGCCACTGATGCAAAGAGGCTTCATCAGCTATTCAGAATGCAGCACCAAGTGACCAGCTCTGGCATGCCCTGTGCATTTAGGTTCTCCACCCATATAGCAGGCTGGCATGCCAGTAGTTCTCTTAAGAAAAACAAGATAAATTTCGTGCTTAGGTATGGAAAGATTTAATTTATCTGGCCACCTATCATGCTGACATCTATCATAACATTTTTGATTTCTAGTTGAAAATATGCTCAGTGTAAAATACACTTCCAGCATCTCTGACTTGTATTAACATGGCTATGATGCAATTTTCATTGATGCTTAGTTTTGCTTCAGTGTTTCTCCTGGTGAAGCAAGGGATGAAATGCATTTTCACTGAAAGTAGAGTGCAGCCCATACAGTTCATTTCTTAAAATATTTTAATAGTTCGTAGAGGTTTCAGCGGTGAAAATCCTGTTGTAACAAATGTGTGGTGTTTGCAGGTGGTCTTCTCAGTTTGTGAAGTAAATGTGGTGGCTGTGGAAGCTACGCACTGACAGTCAGGGCAACAGTAAACTGATTGTAACACAAAGCAGAGAAACCTAAAGCAGCAGCATCAGTGTCGCAAGTTTTCCAGCATCCCTGGAAGATCCAGGCTATTCTGTGTGCTAGTTCAGTCTTTGGCTTTTATTTCATTTTATTTTTGAGCAAGCTGGCTTCGGCATTCTAATTTGCAGGTGTCCATAAAATTAAAAAGGGTCAAGTAATTCAGATTACTTCAATCATGGTTCTTTTGTGAACAGGCTTCTGTTAAAATCAGTGGTTGCCTGGAGAAGGACACTTGAGCCACACAGAGATCTCCAGAGCTCTTCTCTAGAAGTCAAGGTCCTTGTCTCCCACCTCTCCATTAGCCAAAGGAGCCTTTCTAAAACAGTTTTTAAGCCCATATTTGTAGAACAGATTAGTGCAATATTTTGAGGCTAATTAATCTGTATTTAAACTGTGACTAATACTCCCGGAAACTTTGGTTCTTAAAACTGCTTCCCAAATTTACTGCTAATCTCCTTTTAATGTAGCTCTGATGATGTCACTCTCAAATACTGCTTTTTCAGTAACTTTGTGTGGATTTTTTTCCTCATAAAGATGTAAAAGCAACACTTACATACAAGCTAGTAAAAAGATTGTCAGCTAAACCTAATTAGTTTTTCCAATGAGAGACCAAGTTCATGATGTCCCTCAACTGCTCAGTCTTCTGAGGTTTCATCTGGTAGTGTTCAATGTATCCTCCCTAAGTCTATTCCTTTAGAGCTGAAAGTCTAGCTGTATGTCACTGAGTCTTCTCCAAAATCCAAGGAGCTGAAAGGTGCACAGAACCATGAGGATTTGGACCTTCCATTGCATGTAGCTTACGCAGTATTTTTGATTCTGATCATTCCTGCTTTCTCCATCTTGAGGGCAGCAGTTCAGGTCCTGTCACTGGGGAACTTCTCATGGTGAGCAGGATCTCCAAGCAGCAGAAAATGCCCAGTCCATCCTGATCTCCTCCTCAGTGTTTACTGCCAAGTATTCTTAGGTACACTGCCTCCAATTCCTCTGCAACGCTTCATAATAAACCTCAGCCATATTAGGTCCCATATTCCTAGTAATTTCTACATTTTATAATCATATTATTTTTTAAATGCTTTTTGTGATTTTTTTTGCCCATTATAGTATTTTAAGGCTCCCCAAAACAAACCTGATAAAATTCCTTCCTTGCATATGACACACAGACTGTTTCTTCCTGACATCTGATTTTACATTCTTGCAACAGCTGCTCTTGAAACTTCATCAAGAACATCAAGAAACATTTTCCCAAAGAAAACAGTACTCTTCCTCACACTTCACCCATTTTTCTGTGCTTACCTACTTTTTGTCCCTTTTTTTAAATACAAACCATTTCTCTCTTGAACTAGTCTTCTTTACTGACTCCCTTTCTGTAATTCCTTCCATATGTTTGTTGTCCTTTGTGTAAAGTATGGAGTAAATTATTCCTACTGGGGTCATGTCATTTTGTTTACATTCTTAGTAAATATGAAGAGCATGATTGGAGCCCTTTAGGCATCTCAAGTATGAATATCTTTTTCCTGAGTCTTCTATAAAAACAGGATGCTGAATTTTGTGAAGCTAACCTGGCAAGGAATAGGTTTCATAAAATAAATAGATGTCAGTATCATAAATTAATTGGTAAGTATAGTTGGTTTTTTGTTAAATTCCTCTCTAGTTTAACACCTTACTAAACATTAAAAAGAAAAAAAGGAGAACTTATCTTTCTACAACTCATTTTCAGTATGGACTTTATGTTTAGACACAGCTTCATCGTTGCCTGGGTGTCATTAGTAGCCTGCTCCTTACTGAAGCAGTGGGTATAACCCCATGGCACCAGTGCAGTGGCTGAGCAGCCTTGGTCTGGGTAAAGCCCAGGAAATGGGCCAGGCTCACAGTGTTTTGTGAGAATGACACATTTTTAGTTGTCTGATCACAGTTAGAAGCTGGGAAGTAGCAGATCACATCTCACCGCACTTTAGCAATGATGGATGGAGTGTTCTGTTAGCACTATGTCCTGTGAAAGACTGTATGTTTGGCAAGAGCATCCTTAGATATCTTAATGGTGAAAATCCAACAAGGCTTAGCTGAGCATGTGTGAGCAATGATCTTTCAGAGGTTTACAGCTTGCCCAGACTTTCAGAGGAGCAAGGAAATGCATGTCTCTGGCTGTAGAACCAGGCAGTTGCTAAATGCCACCTCCCTGTTCTCTGGAGTACAGGCAGCAGGAGGTGTTTAAAATACACTTTTTAACAGATATATCCCCTGCTTCATCCTTCTCTCCTCAGCTAAGCTTTCTAAAAAGCGCAGAGGGGGAGTCTGCCTTGCTACCCAGAAATATGTGATGCAAGTCCTTCCCTGCGAGAATAAATTGCAGATCTTACAGAATCCCATGTACGCCACAAAACCTCTTGCTCCTCCTGCCTTTTAGAAACATACCACATAACTCTAGTTTGAAGTGTTTTCCTCTGCCTGCTTTCCTTTCAGCCTTGACTATTTCATTACTTTGCCTCTCTGATGACCTTTCCACACTTCAATGCAGAAGCAGCTTGGCTTATTAGGAAAGTTAAAGAGCTACGCATCTGTGTTTTCTGATGGCTTTACTATTCCTACTAGGCTTTTCCAGTGGCTAGACAACTTACTCAACATTTATGTTTTGAGAGATGGAAGGAGAATTGTAATAATTTTCTGTGGGGAGAAATATTTTCATTTCTATTAGAGACTGATTCCCAGCTTTGAGCACTTCGTCATTAGCGGGTTGTAAACCTTGCAGACAGGCTGTCCCATAGCTATCCGCTGAGCCATTTGTCAGGGCAGAAAAATGTGCCTGGTGAAATTGGTCACTGGCAGCCTGCAGCTAGACTGAGCAGGCTTTCAAAAAGGCTGCCAGACATTGCTGCACTTTTAATAGTCAGAATCCTACATTAGCATTTATGAGAACATTTATAGAGAGTTTGAGCAATTGCATGTTTTTTCTCTTTGATGTAATATTAAATCTCTGAAATACAAAAAATTGTTCTGAATGATCAGGGGTGTAGGTGGAAAGACAGGGCAAGGAGGTGCTTCTCTCGCCACCAAACCAGACCCCGTGCTCCTTCCAAGGCAAATATATTGTGTAAGCTCACTTATAAACTTATCAAAGTACATCTTGAAACTGCTTTAATTTCCTGATGCATCCAGCTACTTTCACACAAAGGCTCCTTTAGTGGTTGGATACTTCATTCAACTTTCTAGCTTACGTATCTTCAATTTTACTATTGCTGAGCTGAACAAGCCTCATTTTTTTCAGATAAAAATGGTTTCTTACTTCTGTAGTCATGCTCGCAGATCTGCTTGAAGTCTGTTGCAGTTTGAATTTGAGTATCTCAAGCACTAGTGACCAGAATTGGTTCTGTTATAGTTCTACCATTTTTAGGACAGAACTAGCATGCCTGTGTATCTACAGGAAGTATATTATCTGGTGAGTTTTGTATGTGTCCTGCAGTGCTGGTAGCCCAGAGTCATCTCTGAATCAACTAATGCTACCCAGATTCTTCTCTTCTTGTTGTTTTTGATCACGGAGTCCCAGCTTAAGAGATTTTCTATTATTGCCCGCTAAGTTGATGGCCTGGGTGAGGTTTATCTCATTTTGTATTGCTGTACTGGTCTCTCTTGTCTCATTTCTGGTTCTTCAGAACTTGTGTCTTGTATAATATTTTGGCTTCTACTACCTTTAGCAATACCTCATAGCTTTGTCACCAACACTCCTAGGCTTTGTGCAAAAGTCGTCAATTAACATAGTAAGACCAATCCTCAAGGAATGTCACTAAGACTCTGCATAGCCCAGGCTGTTGTCATCTCTCCTTCTGCATGTTCCTTACAATTCTTTTATGAAGTCCCGTCTCTTCACTCCGAACTAATTCTTCAGGTGGTGCTGTATCAGATGTTTAACTGAAATCAGAATAATCATCTACCAGACTTCGGTCGGCTGAACATTTGGTTACCTCACCTAGAAATAATGTGTGGCAAGCTGGGTTATCACCTGCATTTGTCAGCTTTTGTCCTCCTTCCTCATTCGTTTTTCATACTTGGTTTTTCTTTTCAGAATCTGATTGAACTTTGTGCCTGTTTGAAAGGCGAGTGACTTGACTGTTGGTTCCTGTATAATTTTTCCTCTTCCCTTATGTTTTTGTGATGAATTTGGTGTTCTGCAGTTACTCAGTTATTCAGTCTTCAATTGGACGCAAGTGGGTATATGGAGACAAAGGATTTGCAAACAGCTCTGTGGGGGTTGCATGTTTACAGCCACTGTGACTCATATCAAATTTGCTCAACTTGCAACTGCAAATATGTTTTTCTAGCTGCTATCTCTGCAAAAACGTGCTCAGATTTTTAAGCCAACATGTGTCTGTTTTGGCTCCATGCATTGGAGCTTCGTGTCCTACTGCTTTTCTGCTCAGTCAAGCAGTCATTCTGCCTTCCCTTGTTTCCCTTTGTCTACAAGAGTTGGTTGAGGTAATCTTTGTGAAGGCCAGACCCTGAATTTTATGGTCAGCACTCTGGAGAAGCTATGAAAAAGACCATATAGAAAACATCAAATAAATTAAGCAAGTTTAATACATATTAAAGACTCCTCAGGAATGGATCACATTCCATTTATTATTCACAGGACTAGGTATATTCTAGCTAATATCTCTGTCCTTTTTCCTTTCTATAGTGTTGGTGGAAGCAGAAAGTAGGGCAGTTTATTTATATCTGCAGAGTAAGCATTTCTGACTTTGAATGCACTGGGGCTGACTACCGTCAGCATCTATTCATAGCTGTTTTTTAGACAAACAGCACATGCCTTTTTATGCTTGTCATAGTTCTTTTGGGCTACAGATTAATAATTTCTCTTTTTTCTTAATTAAGATTTGTATTGCTTTATCTTATTCCATGTTAATGATTTGGCCCTTCAGTTGAAAGTGGGAATTATTTCACAGAGTTTGATGTTAGCAGGTGAAACTTTCTAGAGTCTACCTCTAGTCAGCACAGACAGATTGGCCTTTCCAGGAGATTTCTTGGGATGGGATAATGAGTATGGACTAGGTTTCTGTTTTTCAGATGGCTAATTGTTAGAGATTAATCCCACTTGAGAAAATTTTTGATGGCAAATAGTCAACATAAAACAAGTGCTAGTGCTGTTCTGCAAGAGCAACGAATGGCCTAATTAAATTTCTGGGAGTGCAGAGAGTTACAAAAAGCTATGACAGGACAGTTCAAGACTGGGACATTGCAGAAGAAGCTTAAACATGCTATTACCCCTAATGCAGAGGAATCTTGGCTTGCTGAGTGCTCTGCTTGGCTACATTTGGGGTGAGTCTCTTCAGCTCGGGAGCTGGAAGCAGAACCCCTGTGCCCAGAAAATGCAGCATTCCAGTCTTGTGGTGGGCAAACCTAGTAGGTTTGGATGAAGTATCATCCTTGTGAGTCAGTGTTTTTCCTGGGAGCTGAAAATGGTGTGTTGCTGCATTGCAGCACAGACTGAGCTCAGCCCAGGAGCTTGAGCATGGTGCTGTCTTCTGCCATCTCCCTCTAGCATAAAGATCACTGTTTAATGATTTCCAGGCTCTACTCTCAGGTTTTATTCAGTTATTGGGGATGTTCTGCCCCAGTGAAGGGACAAAATACCTGTGCAAGAAAACAGTGTATTTTTCAGATGCCTTATAGAATAGCTTAATTTCTAATCCTTTGGTGTAAAAATAAAAATCTGTTTTAAAAAAAATAAAGGTAGGTTGCAAATATGAGGAAATTAAGACATTATTACATCACAGTTAGTGGAGGCTGTCATAATTTTACATCTCAGGTTGGTAAAAACTTCTTAACTAAAATGATCTAGAGCATCACCATGACACTGGCCAAGACTGAGGTTGCACAGAATCTGCAGTAAGCAGCCCTGCTTATCTGATGAAAAAAACCTATAATAATAAAGTGTATGTGGAAGCTTTCTCATTTAATATCTTTCATTGCTTGAAAATGTAAACACTTTCTTACTCCAGGGTGATTCAGTTCCGAGGTGACATTTGCTGCTGCCAAGCCCCATGGCTGGCTAGTACTGCCACACATCCCTGTCAGGAGGGGGGAAGTGGTGCACGTGGAGGCTGCTCTGGTGGCAACACTGAGTAGGACTGAGCTGCGCTACTGTGCATGTCCTCTGTATCTCCCTCTGTTGGGGGGGTCTCCTTATAGCAGGAGGAAGAAGAAGGAATGACTGAAGGATATCCATCAAGCAGCGATGGCACAGGGAAAGGTTTTGATAGCAGCCTTGTGTTGTTCAGAAGCACGCTTCCATGTAAACTCAATGGATCAGAATTAGCATTCTCCCTACCTGAAATGAAACATGGTTATGGCAGGAGTCTAAAGAGTCTCCTCTCCTCCACAGGCTTCATTACATATCCATGGAAGTGCATTTATGTTTACTGATCATTTGAGTACCTATTAGCTTAGATATATTATATATTAATAATTCTATTGTAGTTACACAATTTTCAATGTGTGAGCACCCTGCACCTTCCCAGTCCCAGGACAGCAAACAGCATTCAGCTGCCACAGATCAGCCTCGTGATTAAACTTCTGCTGTCAGCCCATCAGACTTGACTGGTTGGTTGCACTTATTAATGTCTTTGTCTCCTAAACAACATCAACAACCAAAAAAACCCCCAGTTAATTCTGAAATTGCATGTCTTGTTTCATTCTTAGGCAGTCACAATTTAAAGCAAAAAATCCCTGTGCTTCTGCCACATACTTGGAACATAAATCAAGTTATCCTTATTTTTTTGGCCACAATAAATAAACAGGTGTTGAAACTTGACTACGAGATGACTAGTGTTTTTCATTATTTGTTTTTCCTGAAACATTAACAATTTATACTAGATGTAAATGACTACACATCTCAGGCATTTTCTGTCGGCTTTTTTCTTTAAACCTATTAAAAGCTGTGTTTTCACTAATGCACCCAATGTTTTCAATTGGTTTTAAAGACAAAATCTGCTATTTACTGAGCACTTAAGAAACATTTTAGACCAACTTCACAAGCCATTCAATTGTTTGTTAATTAAAATAGCACAATTAATTCTGAATTTAAACCAGAGAGTAATTCAGCAAGGCATTTAACCACTGCCCTAACTCCATCCTGTCACGCCTTCTAAGTTGAATGTGTGTTTACATTTTCTGTTGAACTGAGACCTCTGCCAGCATCTTTTTTTATCTATTGCACATATTATGAATTATGGTCTGTTTTATGAATATGAGTTCATTCCACTCTAAGCATACTCCTACATGCACTTGAGGCTTGTGCTGCTGATCATTTTCTTCATTGACAGATACTTGCCATCTGCACTACAGTGTGGTTTCTGATTAACAGACAAGAAGAAGAATAAAAATGAGCATTAATTGTATCATTTTGTGTTATTCATAGTTGGGAATCTGCTGTGTCTTAGTAGCGGGCAGCTGCAACACTCGTACTCAGAGGAAGGGGTGACTTGGCACATGGTTATGTTGTTCATTCTTTTGAAAAAAATAGCACTGCTTTGGTCCATCATCCTGTAGTAGGGTTCCTTCTCTTCAGATCCTTTCCACAGCCTCACTTCTTTCATTTTGCTTTTCATCCGAAGTATGCTTTATGCTGCCCGTCTTGTCTCTTGTGTAAAGTAGTTTCAAGTTAAAAATTAACAGAAGGTGGGATAATTCCATGCAGTGCTTGCTTTTTAACTTGCTTTTTTATTGCTTTATTCTTGTTCTTCCCAGGCTTTTTACTTGCTTGCCTTTTCTTGTTTATCTGCAGACTGTAAAATGTTTAGACTGGGCTGTGTATTTATTATCTCTGCAAAGGGCAGCGCAGTTTCAATGGGTGACGAGCGTAGATGAACATAGGAGGACTTTAAAATAATTTATACTTCCATAAAGCAAAAAAGTCTTCTGTGAAGGTACTCTTTATAGGATGTTATCCTCAATCAGATGAGACATATTCTCAAAACAAGAACAGTTATCTTTTGAGACAGTACTACAGCAACAATTTCAAAGGAAATAGTTTTACAGCAGGTGATGAAAAATACAAACAACCACTTAAACCAAAGCTGGAGAGAGAAATGTGCAAAGACCTCTCCTGGGTTTTTTCTGACTCTAAATGCAATATGGGTTTTGCTTAAATATTTCCATGAGATTCATGAAGAGCAAATACCTCTGCAAAATATGGTTTTCCTAATCTTACCAGAGACATAATGCTTATTTCAAATAACATAATCACCTGTGCTGTGGGCTAAATTATCATTTACCTTTTCACCTAAATGCAAAACATTTTGATATCAGACTCTGGTAAGTAACAGCTAATACACATTGCTTTTATACTAAAATTAAATAATTCATGGTTCATAGCTTCAAAAATTGACTCATGCATCCCAAGCCCACGTATACAATGTTGTGCTTTACAGATAGATGAATATCTGTACCAACAGTGGCAGTTTTTCTCTGTGTACTCTTTAGAGAAAGATCTGAAACACAGTAACTTCATGTTAGGTCATTTATTCAGTAGATCAAGTACAGTACCAGGGACGGGTTTGTCTCCAGAGAGTCTGTTTTACGCACAGCATGCAATACGGTTGAGCTGGTAACACAGAGTAGATGCTGTGCATGGATTAAAGCACACGAGCTCCTTGCCATGATCTCTGTTGGTTGTGATGGAAGGGATTGAGAGGGCTGTGCTTCAGCATAACTTCTCGTCTGTCTGCAGAATATGGACATCTGTGCCCTGTGTTCACCCCTGGCACGTGAGGCCAGCTGAGGGACTCGCGCATGGCTTCTTTGCAGCTCTCCTACAGCCTCAGCCCCTTGCTGGAGGCATCCCCCCAGCAAGGCTGGGGCACCAGAGAGAGAGTAGCCTGTTCTTTGTGTGCATGGTACCACTGATGGTGGCAGGACAAAACAGCTCCAGGGACGGACAAGTGTTGTCACAGTGTGAATGCAGAAATTTTCAGTGTTCCAGTTCTTAGTCCTTTTGTCCTTGGTCATGTGTGATGTGCAATGTGGCAGGTTGCCATTAAAGTAGAATTTCTGACTTCAGTGTGGAGAACTGTGGCTGTTGCTTTCAATATTATGTGTTAATTTTTTTTTTTTTTATGTTATGCAGTTAAGCTGTTTACCGTAAATATTTCTGGCTTTTCTCTGGAAGTTGTTGTACTTCAATTAGCCTCACTTGCAGGATGAAAAAACAGTTGTTCTGCCCTTACCCTGTTATATCCCCATATTCCACCTCAGTGTCGTTCACGTACGTGGTACCTCTTGGAGTACCTTGTGGACAAGGTGGGAGGCGGCAGATTCGAGGGTGAAACTTTATAGCATCACTGGAAGGTACTGGCTAATGCCCCACACAAATGGAAAGAAAGTCTTTGATGGGAGTAAAAATCAGCCTTTGCCACAGTTCAGCCACCAGTCTGAAGACAAAGGGAGGGTATCTGAGAATAATTTGCAAAAGACTGAGTGAGGACTTATGATTATATGGGTCCAGGGGTGGTGTGTTCATAAAGCTCTATATTGTTTAGTAAAACCTGGAGCTTTACTCAGTTCTTGCAAGAACATTATTGGGAGGCCTTATCGGACTTACAGAGCATTTACCATGGCTTTATTAGCATCTGTGGTTTTTTAATTAAGATATGGGCGACTTGAGGGAGCAACTGAATGGTTCCCTAATGAATTTGTTACATTAATTTCCTTCAGAAAGCACATCTGAGCCTAACTTAAATTCCTCCTGCAATTAATTTATGTAATTTATTGTGGTAAGTTCTGTAGTTTTTCCCTGTAATTGTTCGCTGAATTGACAGGTTTAATTTCATGTAACATGAGAACCAGCATGTACCAAGCTTGCAGTGCTTCATAAAAGCTGATATTATATGTCGTGCTGTTGGACTTTGGCAAGAAGAAGGCAATAAAATATTCCTGTAGAGTAGAAACATCCAAATGATAGATATTAAGGCCAAAATTTAAAAAAAAATACTCTCCAAAGGTCGCTCTTAATTCCCGTATTTAATCACACAGGTAAAGTGGCCAGATTTTTACATGTGCAGCTTTAGAGCTTGAGATCCAGCAAAGTGCTTACCCACATGGGCTGTGTGTCCCTTGTACACCAAAGAGCAGTTTCCAGAAGGGGGTTCAAAGACTTGATGCCAAAAACAACCTTTCCAAGCACAGTGCTCCCCAGGGAACTCCAGAACTTGCAGGATGTGTCCCTATGTAATAAAGATCAGATAATGTGCCAAAATGCCCTTGGAGACATACATGTGGAATCCCTGGATGCTCAGCACTGCTGAAGTGGGTGCATATTTAAAAGCTGAAGCGGAGATATGGGATTCTAAATTTAGTTAATTCTTAAAAAAAAACATCCTGGGCTTTTCTTTCAAATGGGAGATGTTTGTTGTGATGAGAATAAAAGTACACATTGCATCTTTGTTGGTCACAATGCTGGCTTCCATGGTTCCTTGGAAGTGGATCAGATGCACTCTTCCTCCTGTCACAGACACCAGATCCATACCATCATTTGCACTTCATGGTGCTGGTGACTGCCCCAAAACACATCACTCTTTTCGTTCTCCATGTGCCAATCAGATCATAAATTAAATTTATAGAAACACAGAGCTTTGATTTTTGATATTGTGTGCACTTTTCCTCCCTTTTCTAATGTTTTTCCCATATGCTTCTACTCTGTGCTTCCCCTCCTGCTCTCTATCTTTTCCGCCTGCTAGCATTTGCAGTCCAAATTCTGAGCTGCATCAAAAGGAGTTTGGCCAGCAGGTTGAAGAAGGTGATTCTCCCCTTCTGCTCTGCCCTTGTGGGACCCCTCCTGGAGTGCTGCATCCATCAGCTTCATCAGGAACTGTAGTGATAGGACAAAAAGTAGCAGGTACAAACTGAAAGAGGGGAAATTTAAGTTACATATTAGGAATAAATTTTTTAGTGGGAGGTTATTTAGACACTGGAACATGTTGACCATGGAGGTTGTGGGTGCCCCACCCCTGACAATGTTCAAGGACAGGTAGGATAAGGTCTTGTGCAACCTGGTCTAGTGAAAGGTGTCCTTGCCCATGGCAGGGGGGTTGTAGATGATCTTTAAGGTCCATTTCAGCCCCTTAACATTCTACGATTCTGTGATTCAGTGCTGTGTGAACTGGCAGAGGGACTGATCAAGTCCAGGACTGGGAAATCCCAAATTCCCAGTCTGGCAATGACACTAATTTCTTGGACACCTCAGAGGAGTTTGGGCCTCTTCACTTCTGGTGCAGAAGTAACTTGCCCTTTGTGGGGTTGGAGTGGTTTTTGGAGCCGTGTGGCCCAAGCGGAGTTCAGTCTCCCAAAGCCAGAAAGGGCTGAGGCATGACTGGGACAAGGAGCCATCCCAGAAGACAGAGGGAAGAGGGAGGGTGAGAAAAGGGATTGAACTGGGATGATACCTTAGAAATCTGCTATGGTGTCTGGTAGGAGATGGGAAAAGAGCATCCCAAGGCTGTGGATAGGGATAGGTTATCTGTGTACGTCTATGCCTGCCCTTCCCCAGCTGACGAGCTCCTTCCCCTCTGTGCCAGCAGCACCAACACACTGCTTTGCCAGGGCTCCAGCAAAATGCTGGTGTTACTTTTTTTATAATGTGAGCTGCCAGCAGCAAGCACAGACATGGCTGCCCATCCCGCACCACACATGCTCTGGCTGGGAATGCAGAGGACAGCACGAGCACAGAGCAGGACCCTCTCCGAGCCCCAGGGCTGGATGTGCTGCAGGGAAGCTGTCACAGGCACTGCTGTGTCTGTCCCCTCTGGCCACTCTCTTCTCAAGGGCTGTAGAGCACACCTTTCGTCTGAAATCCCCCAAACTAAAATGGAATCAATTACGATTTTTCACCTTCTGCTGATGTAACTATAGGGGAATGGCAGATGTCTTGTGTTCTTCTTTGTCCCATAGTGTCACACACTCACTCGGCAGCTTCCCTTTTTAGATGCATCAGAGAGCATCAGACAATTCAGTACAAATCAGATTGAAGAACAAAGATTCAAATGCATAGCAGAATCCATGGGGAAGAAAACTGACAGGAGAATCATACAAATTACATCCTAGTTTTGGGTTTTACACTTTCTTTTTACCCTGCAAAAAACAGCAATGGTCTATGTCACTGTACACATTCATAACTACTTTTGCATAAAAAATCTTAATGCACAAATATGTCAAAACTATTTTAAAACATATGGCTCTGGGTATGCATATGTATGTTTTTAGGTTTATCTGCTAGAAAAAGAAGGGCCCCCATTGCTATGCTATCACCTAAAGTATAAAAATAGAAGATTTTCATTAATTTAATATCATGGTGCTGTATTTTCAGTTCTGACCTTCAAGGAACCCTTTATCTCTCTTTTCTTCTTCTGTCTTTTGCAGACAAGCACATTAACTCTGGATATCTGGAAAGAAATGAAATCCTGCATAATGAAATCCTGATGCTGGATTTTCTCTCCCTCAAAGTGCAAGTTTTCTGGTTTAGCCCACAGTTCAGTGTGTGCCTCTAAAGTGGCTTGGTTACTCTGCTGGCTCTCTTCCAGGGTTTACATTGGTTTATTTCTGTAAATGGGTTGTAGAGAGAGCCTAAGGTGGAGAGAGCTGAAGTTAATACCAATAAAACAGAGTGGAGTGGTAAACTTTCAGCTTTCTTAAACTTTTAACTTTGTAAGAATCATAGGCCTAGTGATGTCTCAGAATTATCAAAGTCCTTCACAAATTGCTGATAATTATCATACTGCTTTAGAGAAAGAATATGTTTGTTTGTAATGCCTTTATGTGTACCAAAAGAGACTAACCACAGTGAAAGGTTTCCTGAAACTCAGGTCTCAAATTCTCATTTGTTACATTTTTGGGGGTAGAGGGAGGATAATCAGTCACATGCTGCTTTATAATTATAGATCTCGTGGGCTCACAATGCCCATGTCCTTTTCTTAAAGCATTTTCCTTCCAGTTTCAGAAATCAGTAGAAAAACTGGTTCTGTTTAGTTCCTGGGTCACTCAGTACTGTAGAAAATAGCATCTCTATTCATTCTGCTTTTTTCAAACTCCTTGTGAAAATAGATTAGTTGTGGTACTAATGGTTATGCAGATGTGTTGCTTAAGAGATGTACTTTCTCTCATGAAAATGTTCAAAAGTAGGTCAAAAATAAGGGCCAGTAGTCTCATCCTGGTGGGCACTGAATGCAGCTCCCGACAGACTCGTTTTCCTCAAATTTGGCACAAGTGGCTAGGAGAAGAACAGAAGCAGTATCAGTGAGGCTGGGCACCACTTACCGCAGAGCTAGGCCGTGTTCTTTAAAATCTTTAGTCCTCTGCAGGTTAGTGGTGATTTTCTTTTTCTCCACAACTGGGCTTCTTCAAGTCTGACAGGAAATCCCCAAATTTTGTTTAAATGCCTTTTCCCATATATAATAGGGCTTGAGATTCAAAGGAATTCATTCAGTGTGCTCTCCGAATGGCATTTAACTTCCCAAGAAAAAACAGTAACAGGAAGTGTTGTTTTAATTAGTACATGAGCTGTGCAGCAGCTAATGTATTCCACCTCTTCACTGTTGTGAAAGGAGCAGATTTCTGCTCTGCTCTCCATATGCTGCAGAGCCCCATCCGGGGGAAGGTGTGAACGGGAGGTGATTTGTAGCTGCCTGCCACTTGTAAAGAACAAGCTTCTGTTGTTCTCCAGGCTGGAAGGAAACCTGGCTCCCCTCTATAACCCTACCGCAGCGCAACAGGTAGACAGCAGCCTTCAGAGATTTTAATTTCAACAATAAGGGATTGTAAAGAAAACTTTTTTTTTTTTCATTTACATTTAAAAAAGAAGTACTGGATATCAGACTGGAAGTAGAGGTCTCTGATTTCCTCAGGCATGATATTTCTTGATGGAAAGTCCCAAGAAAGTCCCATTTTAGAGAAACTTTGAAAGTGCACCTCTTTTCCCTCTGTTGGGCCAGCCATAAACAGCCAGACCCCAGTGCCATCTCAGGGTCCCAAATTGGGTCCAGCACAGCAGTCTGATGTGGAGACTGGAAATGGACATTGGGCCCCTCCCCGCTGTAGTGCTCCTTAAGATATGCTCTGTTTTGCCAGAAGGCACAGCTGAACACAGCCCAGAGCACCAAGGCTCCCACACCTCTCTCCTGTTGGTTAATGAAACAATGTGGCCTGCGAAACAGGTGGTGAGGGTGAGTGATTTCCTGACCTCCTCCAGCCCGTGAGTGTGTCAGCACAAGGTGTAAAGGAAAGCCCAAGCTCCAGACAGCATTTCCCTGGCAATGAGGTTCAGGTGACAGGTGATGTTACAGAGGTGTTGCTGCGCTTCACCAAGAAATTGCCCAAGAGAAGATTGACCCAGTAACAACAGGCAAAGTGGGATATGCTGGGCCAGGCAAGGTGAGGAGCAGTTCAGGGGCTTCCAGCTACAAAGCCAGACCCTGTTTGCTGGAAACTGCCCTGCAGTTCCAGAAATGGAAAGTAACAAGCTGGCTTGAAACAAATTTTGGTCAGAGTATCAGAGCATGCAGCATTACAACAAAAACATACCTTGAAGTTATTTTGCACTCATTAAAAAAAAAAAGCAATTTCAAGAGCCTGTCCAAAAATACATGAGTATCTGCCTTAGAATTATAACTGTCACTGAGGTCCAGTTCATGCTCGCTTCATTGCTCTGTGGGGTACAATGGCATAAATCCTCAGAAGCGTGGTTTGATGTAGCCCTGCAGCAGTCATTTTATCTGTTCTGCTGCACCAGCTGGGGATCCAGCTTGGAGCCTCTCAACGAACAATATTCAGACAAATGAAAGCTCAGTGTCTAATCACCATCTTGTAGGAATAGTTTCAGAACTTTGTAAATGTATGTGTGTGTATGCATTTATATTATATATATTTTTTCCTGGGCCGAGTGCAAGGATATGAAAGTAATTCAGATTAGCTGTCAAATATTCCCAGTACATTTGGAAAGTACCACCTTTTTTAATATTTTTTTTTTAGTACATAAGGATTCTGTCCTTTGTCAGTTGCAGAGGGAAGTTTGTTCAGGGATCTCCTACCCAAAAATCCAGGTACCTTCTTGACAGTTTGGATGCATCTTTGCAGTGCCAGGCTCCATGGGTGCAACACAATGCAAGCTGGACCTGCAGGGACACCCTGTCCTCTCAGCAGAATTCTGCATAGACATAAAGGTTTGCTGGTGCAGGACTGGTTGCAGAACTGGAGGATGGACACAGAAACCACTGCAGCAGCATCCCTGGAGAAGAGAATAGCAATAAGCAGGCGTGAGTGTGTTGGTGTGAGCGTGTGGCAAGAAGGGTTATTTTGTGATGGATCTTCTGCCACACGGATGAAGAGTCAAGCAAGAAGAGAGGCAGGCAGAGATGTCAAAAGGATCAGAGCTGTGTTGACAAGGCAATGAAAATATTGGGTGACCCACTTACCTCTCACTTGGCTAATTCTCATCAGCAGCTGAGCTGAGAAAGCATTTTTTTCAATGCTTCTGTGCAATATAGGTCCTGTGGTGAGGGGGATGGAGCCAAGACTAAGAATTTCCCTTTTCCAATGCAATGTCTAGCCACCCAGAGGGACCTTTTAGGTGGTCCTGTGATTGGAGTTTGGCCTCAGTGGAAGATAAGCATTATACTTCAGCAGAAGGGCTTTGGAAAAATACACTAGAAGTAATAACTCTGCCACTTCGAGGGATCAGAACTTTTTTTTATGATA
The DNA here is from genome assembly GCA_013400235.1 of Oriolus oriolus. Classification (NCBI taxonomy): domain Eukaryota; kingdom Metazoa; phylum Chordata; class Aves; order Passeriformes; family Corvidae; genus Oriolus; species Oriolus oriolus. The sequence continues at coordinate 434,711 of VXBT01012370.1, read as the reverse complement.
ATGCAGCTCTTTCCAATGCATGGCTAACATTTCTGCTGTATTTAGCACAGACTCTTCCATTTTTCTTGTCACAAAGGTAGGAAATGTATTTGGAGTTAGCAGGCTGCCAGCCAGGGAGGAGCAGTTCCCTTCTTCATGGCTGTTTACCCAAGACCAGCAAACCAGCTGGCTCCTTTCCACATAATGGGGGGCTCTTCTTTGGGGTCTGCTGTCATGGGACCTTCTGTTTGCTGTGGAGAACAAAACGTATTCTGTGCTGATGAAAATGCTGTGTGACTGAGGTTACAAAGAGAGACGCTCTTCACTTTGCCTGATGTCCAGAATTTTTGCCTTCTTGCTTAGCTGCAGAAATTTGTGCCATGCTGAGGACATGCTGTCTAAAATGTCCCTGAGTTTCTAGAATATAACATGATGAAAATAATTTAAAAGTTCCTCCCAGTTATCCTTTTCCTACTGTTTATTATCAAAACACATGAAAATTTTTCACTCGCTCAGCTGTATGTTTCTTTGTTTCTTTAGGCTGTGACTCGTCACTGAACCTGACATCTCAGAAAGCCACAGATGCAGTGGACGGTATCTTTCGGTCTCTCAGGGACATTGCCAGAGTCCGAATGCACATGAAACAGTTTAATTCCATACATGATCCAGGCAGCAACACCCACCAGGCAAGTGTAGCTTTCTTTTCCCTGTGTTTGTTATTTCTCTAGCATGCTGTCAAAATTACAGCACTAGTTTTGTTGATGTGCTATCCTATACACATTCTGCCCACGTAAAAGATACATAAGTAAAGATTTTATAATTAACCTAATCATCAAGAACTTCCTCAAGTCCTTTGTCAAAACCCAGGCATGTGCATGTCAATGTCAACAAAGAATTATCTGAGCAAGAAATTCGGGCTTTGCTCTGCAGCACTGTGGAATGACATAAATGCCTGTGAAAGGCAGGGCTGGGTCAAGATGGCTCTCAACTAAGACCGCTCTAGGCAGAGTGAAGCAGGATGTCTGCATCCATATGGCAACTATATTCTTGTTGTATTTTCTCTCCCATCCCTGTAAGTGTGAGAGACAAACATGCAATAGGTGTAAATAGGTGACAAATGCGGCTTCTGTTTCTAAAATAGGAACACATGATCTGCGATACTACTTTAGGTCATCAGGACTAATAGACAGTGGTTTTCCTTCTCTCTGTCTCCCCTGAAGGATTTTACCTTTTCCAGTTAAAAATAGAGTTTTACAACAGAAAGCAGTGATTTAGAGAGAGATCATAAAACATGATTTTGGCCTTGAGCCAGAAAAGAAATCTTTCCAAATTCCTAACAGTGCTGTAGACCAGCAAAGGGATGCAGTTCAAATTAAACATTGTTTTGTAAGAACATAAGTCATGAGTGTCGCAAAATGTCACTGGAAATCTAAGGTGAAGAAAACCTTTTCATGAAGTCTTCTATCAGTTTGGACCAGTCTGATGTCCAAAATGGGGAAAATTGTTAAACATTTAATACAGTTCAGTGCAGGGGCAATGAGATGGTAAGAAAAGTTTCCTGGAAGTGTAATTAACATCAGTATGTTCTTTGGATGTAATCCAGTTTGCTTGCTTAGGGATAAGTGCTGGAACACACTGGAGTACATTAGCACCTTGCAGCCCCTTAATCTAGCCATGCAATAGATCTAGTTGCTTGAGTAGGACAAACCCTCTGCTGAGGGAAGTCCAGGAGATTTATAATAGTAGAAGTAAGCAGGCAGTATATGATTGTCCGTGATACTTACAGCTCTCTAGAAATGGGCCTCTCTTTTGACTGGCAGGTGTTGTGTGCGATCAGTTTAGCTCCTCAGAAGAAGTAGTGCCCATCCTGTGACCATACTCATCCCCAAACCTGCTTAGTGCTATGGGAATGGGTTTAGCCGGTACACGCTTTTTCACTTTATCTGTTAAAAGCTAGGAAGCCTCCATTTCAAGACTCATAAAAAGGTTTCTGTGGATAAGTAACTGGGAATTGGATAGCCTCTTAGAAGGACCTTTTGTAGCATTGTAGTTTGTATGTCTCGCATAAAATGATAAATGTTTTCATCAGGTTATCAAACTAATTCATGTAGTGACCATGCAAGAACAGAATTTTGCCTGTTATTGAAACTACTTTCATCTTGACCTAGGTTTATTTCTCCCTTCCTCCTTCCCTTCCTCCATTCCTTCTTCCATCCCTCACTCTCCTTTTCTCATTCTCTCTCTTTTTCTCTCTTCTCCCCTTTATAATATTGACTGGGGTGTGTCCCATAGCTATTGAGGGTTTTAATAGCTATTTTAAACACAATTTGTGCCTGCCAAAATTTAAAGTTGATAAAAGTTTCATTATATGAGATAGAAACCAATGCAGCTGTTGGGAGTTGTACCAAAAAAAAATCCCTAAAACTTTAGTAGATTAATTTCAAGTCATAAAAGATTTTTAAAAATATTTGAAATCATTATAGTTAAAAAAGATAGGTGATCATACTATCTTTATTTTAGTATCTGCGTTGTCTGACTGGGTTGTTTTGAAGGGCACTAAGTTTTGGTGCTGAAAATTCAGACATGCAAAATCATAGCACATTTTTGACATCTTTTGAGTACATAGTTTTGTCTGAAGTCAGATGATGTTTTTCCTTTAATTTTGTGGAGTAAGCCTCTCTGTTAAACTGTGATTTGATCTCTGCTCCAAAAATATTTAATTCCTAATGTTTTTCTGTTCCTCCTCTATGAAGATATTAAACAGATTTTTATAAATAGGACTTCATGCCTGCATGTGTATTTCCACACAGTTGTTTATTGCGTGACTGCATTTGACAGAAATCTTGACATGTTCTAAAAGATCCTGCAGCTCATGTCTGCTGTAATTTGCTTTGTTGGCTCAACTAAAAATTATGCACATGTTGTGAGAAGAACTAGATGAGTTGTATAAATCTTTGTTGACAGGATTATATTAAAAAACTGTAAGCTTTGTTTCTCACTCTAAAGTGTTGGATGAAAAACATTTCTTTAATGACTCCAGAAAATTTTAGTTTCAAGCCAAGTGGCTTGTGTTTTATTTTCCATCCATTTTTACTATTACCTTGCAAGATGTCTCTTGTAGATGCCATCTTTACAAAATTAATGACGTTACACTTGATTCCCCTAAGAAATCCAAGGGAATGATATATGCCTGGGGTAGTCCCAAAGCCAAATAAATGTGCTAATTTTAGAGCTGCTCATTTTCTAAGATGGTTGCACTTATTGAAATGATCGTGGTTCTGTTGCAGTTTGGGCAAAGTTAAAAGCAGTAAAACAAAGCTCCATCTGTAAACCAAGTAAGCTTGAATTTTCATTAAAGATCTTTCCACTGGTCCCTAAAAGTTTTATCTTAAAAATTTTCTCAGGATGTCAGAGTGGTTTAAACCTTGGTATTGGAATGTGGAAATTATTAGGCTACTACTTAATATTCAGCCTGGGTTTGTGGATCCTGAAGGGGGTGCAAGGTTGATCCTTTGGGAGTAGACCTTCCAGCACACTGACCATTTGTACCTTTGCATTTTCCAGTTCTCCTAGCCCCTAACTTCTCTGAAGCTCTGACATTCATGATAATGGTGGGGTTGTTTGGCCTGTTTTTCGGAAGTCTTCCACAGGTGGAAGTATTGTGGAGTGCCATGGCCATGGAAGCTAAAGAACAAACAGGGACTCCTTAGCTCTGCTCTCCCATGAGGTACAAACAGGCAGGTTGGCCTCTTCCCTGCCCTACTGATACCCAGACTTCAGTGAGGACATTACACTTGTAAGAAGGCAGGAGTGGTCAATTTTAAAAAAATCCGTTTAGATGTTTGTAAAACCATTAAAAAGGAAATGAGATCTGAGTGCACAATGGGTGACAGAGTCTCGTCTGTATAGTTATCCATTTCTGTATTACCTCCAAAAAGATTCCAGAGAGAGTAAAAGTCTCCCCTTTCTTCCTTGCCTCTCTTTACTGATGTAATACACATGGGGCAGAGTAAATGTGTGGCTCTCTTCCACTCTTTTCAGTTTGATGGTGTGCACCAGCACACCATCTGCAGTCGAGGTCACAAATTCTCTGAATGCTTTCATTTCTGGTGTAATTATTTCTGTAACCTTTAATAGAAATAAAATGTTTAGAATCGTGGTTGCGCTGAGTCTGAGCAGGTTTACTCACAATGCGTTGTTCTCCTTGTGCAGGCTTCTTACAAACCTCTGCTGAAACAGGTGGTGGAAGAGATCTGTAATCCCAATCGGCCCGATCCTGGTGATATTGAGCATGTGTCGTCGGGCCTCACTGATCTCCTTAAAACTGGATTCAGCATGTTCATGAAGGTAAACCAGCCTTCCCAAGCTCATCTGTAAGATTTTCCTGACATCAGAGCATCATGCAGTAGTAGCTGATTTTATTATACTGTTCGGCAGAACTTGAGGGGAGGTTAGGAGAGTTAAATCCTCGAAGAGGGGCTGGGAATAGCTTCACTGCGGGTACAGTGCAGACAGCTAGCACCTGCTGAACAAAACAAGAGGAATGGAGCAGACTGAACATCTAAATAAGGGTGATGATGGACACCAAAATAAGGATGATCTATCTGGGAAGGGGCAATGTGGCTTTGCTAAAGGGAAATCCTAACTCACATAGCTTTGAGAGCTCTTCAGAGACACCTAACAAACATATTGACAGTCGAGTGTCAGTTCATATTACCAACCTGGATTTCCAAAAGGCATTCCACATGGCACCTCATCAAAGGATTTTAAGGACACTCAGCAGCCTTCAGGTAGGAGAGAAGTAAGTATGAACAATCTGGTCTCACAGGGCATGAAGGAGGAGCTCCGCATTCAATACCTTTTCTATAATTTGATATGGTTCAACTTGTACTGGGGAGGAAGGAAGCCCATTAGTTAGAAATTTCTTTGTGGAGGCTCTTAGCATGTTTTAAGACAGTTGTTCTACAAGAAGTTGCTCTGCTTTACGAATTAGCCCATGCTAAGTGTCCACTAAATATTTACGGAGTTGAAGTGTGGAGTAGCCAGCATGTTGTGCATTCAGCCTTGTCTAACTGCAAATCCTGAATTCTCTGTTGAAAACAACCCCAAATATACATCAAACCACATCAATACTATGGTTATGAGTACAGTACATTTCAGTGCTGTGCCCAGTGTTTTTCTTTCAGTTTTACCACTATCACCCCTCAGCATGGAAGAGACATGAGCAAACTGTGTGAGGCAGTGGACGCAAATTGCAGCAAGGGAAATTTCAGTTGAATATAAGGAAAAAAATACTGGCTGTAAGAGTGGTTAAGTCCAGAGAATTTTCCATCTCTGAGATATTCAAAGGTTGGCCAGACAAAGCCCTGAGCAACCTGATACAATTTTGAAGTTAGCCCTGCTTTGGGCAGGGAGGTGAACTAGGTGAGCTACAAAGACTCCTTCCAACTTGATTCTGTGATTCTATGGTAATAGAAATGAAAAAATGGTTTTTTCTCTTTTGTGGAAATTCCTGCTAGACCTGCATTTAAAGTCAAAATAGTGACAAAAATAGTTTTGACTGTTGTGTTGGTACTATTCTAGAAATGACTAAGAGAATAACAAAGTTATTTTCTGTTATTTCAAAGAAAGCTAGTATTGAGCACAAAATCAGGTAAGCCTAAAATCCAGTGCAAGAGAGAGACATAAGTACATTATGGCAATATGTACCTGTAAGTGCATCTTTCCTGGTAAGACAAATATCCTACTATAAAGAATATTTAAGAGATGAGCAAGTGAACTTTGTGTAGGATGAATATTTCATAGGCACCGTCACATACCTCACAAATATGTGTCCATGCTTGCTCCCTTAGTTTGTAGCCTGGCTTGCTGGCATGTGCTCAATTGTTGCGTGAATGAGTTTCTGACCGGCCTGTATTTCTGACACTATCACACCATCAGCACAGTAATTATTTTGTGAGCTTCCTTATTTTTGTTTCTTTCTCAATGTCTGAATATAAGTGCCAACTCACATAAAGATACTTGGGTGACTGCCTCAGGTGTGTTAACTCAGGACAGAATTTTAAAGATACCTCTCACCCAGAAGTTGTTTGTCTGGCAGGTGTGTTTGTTTTGAAGCTAAGGGATGGTAAGGGAAAAAGCCCCCCTGCCTCAAGGACTCCTGTTTTGACTGCTGCTCTAGACCACACGTGTTTTATGATGATCTGAGCTTGCTATCACTGATAACAAATGCCCTACACAGCAGCCTAGTTTCCGGTGATTGACGTGTTTTCCTTTTTCCAGTTATTCAGCTAAATTTATTGGTTTCTGGTTGGTCACAAATACCAGAATCATCAGTGCTGCTGTCCTTGTTGGGTGAGTTACGGAATAATAACAATTGTTTTTGCTGACTTCCGTCAGAGAAATAAACTGTGTTTTGTGAGCTGCCGTAAGCCATGAGAACAAACCTGTCCTCTAATGCCTTCCTGTTTCAGTTTTAGAGTTTTATTGACCACTGCCACCCAGTTTTCCCACCTCTTCCTCTCTCTCTCCTCCACACAGACACATGCACCGGCAAAGATCTCTGACCACCAGCATCCTGAGCATACCCTGTATGGTGAGCTCAGAGCTGGAGAGAAGGCCCTGATGTCCTCCTGGGACACTCTGATGGCTCAGAGCACCATCCCCGCTTCCTCTGGGCTCTTTCACTTCAACATAATGGTTTTGAGGGGGTTTTGGTTAATCTTTCTAATTACCTGAGACAGCTCTCCAAATTTGTTTTAATGTATGGCATTTTGAATTGAAAGTAAATTTCACTCAGAGATTTTTGCAAAATTCAGATTTCGCAGTAAATTCAGAGGCTGTGGAAATGTCCCAAACCAACCAAACTGTAGAAGATACATGTTGCTTTTGTTGCAATCCATTTCAGTTCTTCTTCTCTATCACTGAAATGAGTTGTGTTTAGCTACACGCAGCCAGTTCCTTCAAAAGAGAGTCTTGGGTGGTTGTATTATCAAACAAACAAACAAACAAAAAATTGGCAGAAACTTGCATTCTTAACACAGCCAAATATTTTGTACCCAAAGTATTGTCCCCCTTCAAAACACTTACTCATAGCATAACAAAATTACAGATTCCAAGACCTTTTTCATTTCTGTTTTAATTTAATTTAGAGTTTGCATGCCTAATAGTATTTTTAATATGCATTTCTGGAATTTGTGGTTTGAACTTTAGTCTTCTGAAAAAGAGTAAGTTTTATATAGGCACCATGTGTTTGGATCTAGGTTTGTTTTGACTGAAGGAAATGATTTGTCAAGACATTTTCTCTTTAGCCTTACCCTGAAAGCTTGTGTTTTCCAATTCTTATACTGGGTGTCCTTTCAGCGTGCCCAATGTTCTGCACGCATGTTTATCATGAGTTTGTTTTTGCTAGGAAAGATATTAAGAATCATAGACTCACAGAATCACAGGATGTTCTGAGTTGGAAGGAGCCCACAAGGATCATCAAGTGAGTTAGAAAATAAATACCCAGGATGCAAATACTCAGCTTGCTAGTACATCTGTCTAAGGCTTTTGTACTAGTTTCAGACTCTCAGGAACTCAAGAGCTCCTTGCCTGGGGAGCAGCATTGAACAGAGAGCCCCATGTAATCAGGGCCAGCTAGCCTGGAGAGAGAACATGTCATCTCCCTGTGCTGGTTTCAAAAGGAAGAGTCCTCGCTGAAGGTTACCAGGCAGAAAGCCTGACAGACCTGCAGGATGAAGAAGTGCCAAAAGACTGAATATAGTAAAGCCACAATAAGGAAAAGAAGAAGAGCTGTACCTCCAGGAGCTGGAGCCACAAGGTTCAAAGGAAGCTGCTGTGGTGGGGAAAGCAAAGGAACCCTGCTCTGCCCAGACACGGGTTGACACCACTTTCATTCTGTCAAGTGAATGCTGTTAAAAGCCTACGCTCATGCAAGGAAAGGAGGCGGAGAGTCTAAAAAGGAATTAAACTATTCTGTCACTTTTCAGAGCCAAACATTTGGAGTGTTTCATGCTCCAGGGTGATGTGACAAGAGCAATGGCACGGGCTCTGTTGACATCCCTCCCAAAGACTGGACCAAGGTAGTGTCAGGGAGTGTGTTTTCTCAAGAAGGAAACAGTTTGCTGGGAAACAGCAAAGTTTCATCAAACTGCTGGAAGTGGCTAAGAGGAAACCGATGTAAAGCATCACCTTCACGTTTAAAATTAAAATGCAGTTTTATAAAGTCTTAACTGAAGTGGGATTTTTGTGCCATTTTAAAAATAATTGGGGAAAAATGAAACAAGTATTTTCTTGGAGCTAAAGTTTCTCTCTACTAGTTACAAGGCAGTCATAGAAGCATTGAAAACTCTGAATTGAAACAAGCTAGAAACTGATTTTATGCTATAATGGACCTGATTTATTTTTATTGGATGAATTGTAAAAGATTATTCACTGCACTGGTGAAAACACACTGCATAAAATTCTTTTCCATGTTGACCTCAGGCAGGGATTCTAGCATGTTTAGGCTGGACTCCTTGCTTCTACTGGGTAGTAATTTACCCCTCATTCCTTAAAGTCTCCTGTGCATGTGTATCCAAAATAAACATCCACCCAAGTACTCTCCTCCCATTCTGGGAAAAGGAGGAAAGTAATGAAGAAGGAATGGAGGGATAAACCCTGAGACTTCAGGAGAAACCCCCATAGGTTTTAGTGGAATCCGTGGAGACTTTATTTCCCTGGAAACAGTTAATTAGTTCTAACTGGGCATCATCCCCATTGATTTCCCTCTCAGCTGCTACAGCATTCCATGAATATTTCTTTCTGAGCTTCCTCTTTGGTCTTCCTCTAGCCACTCAGGGAGCTGATCACTGATAATCCATACATTTGGACCTGGATGAAGCAAGTACAAACAATGCTTTCCTTCATTTTACAGGTGAATCGCCCTCACCCTGGTGATCATCCTCTTCTGATCATCTTTATGGTTGGTGGAGTGTCAGTCTCTGAGGTCAAAATGGTGAAGGATTTGGTATCAACACGCAAACCTGGTACCCAGGTAAAAAAAGCTCTAAACATACAATTCCTATCCAAACAAAAACTAATAAAATTCATCAAATAGTGTTCCCTATAGCACTGGTACCAAACCTACAGAAAGCCACAGCCAGATGGGCAGAAATGATGTTAGGGTTTTGCTGTGAAACATCTGTAGGCAACAAGTATTCAGGCACCAAAGGTCTGTTTTTTCACGTGTTATAGTCAGCAACAAAGGTTCAAACTCAGGTTGGAGAGTTTAGAACAGACTGGCATTAATTTGAAGTAGTTTTCATCATGTCTCAAAAGATTAGTGTCTTTGTATTCTTTATAAACAGAAACATTTGCTGTCCAAAAAGCTACAGGCTGCCTGGCAGTCCATCTACGGAGCATAGTGCAGGGATGCTAAGGAGCCTGGGTACCACCTAGTGACTTATCAGGGGTAATCCTGTAGGCGTGCTAATTAGCAGTGGTGAGGAGCAAAAGAAATTAACCTGGGTACAGCTGTACTGTTCCTGTGTCTGGCCAGGTGTCTCTGATAGATACCTGACTACTGGACCTTACGTAGCCTGAAGCAGGTGATGTGGAGAAAGCCCCAAGTCTCTGCATCCCTTGAATGTGCTGTTGGACTCCTGGAAGAAGGATGGTTCCCACAGTGAAGCTTCAGTAGTGTCCATGTGGCTGGTCTTTGCCTCATCCACTCTCTGGCAGCAGAACCTGACTACAGTAGCTGTCCTCCAAATGGAGCAGGGAGAGGAGGAGGATGAGTGAGCTCTGGTGGCACCTGAGATGTTAAAAATTGTCATTAATTGTGGAGGACCAATCAGGTGTCTGCTGAGTGCTGCAGATACACAGGGTCATACAGAAACTCTAAAGTGCCGTGCAACCAGCTGCATCATAAACGTAACTCCGGTTTCCAGGGTGGCTTGTAAACATCTTGTTTTCAATTCCTATGGAATGCGGTTGTGATTAGTGAGAAATCATTAGCAAAACAGAGCCAACCAAAGGCAGAGCAGCCCCTCAGTTTGACATGTGTTTTCCATGTTTCAGTTGTCTTTGCAAGGCAGTCTCAAGCAGTATTTTGTAAGATGGAGTACCATTTTAGCGGTGGTTTTTTTGATCGGATAACATGTTTCTTTCCTATTAGCCTACTGCTAATCTCCTCAAAATAGCAAATTAAATTTTCCCTCTTGGAGGGGAATTGAGTTGTGACACACTGATGGACAAGTTAATCCACACACAGAATGTATTAAGACACCCTGAAAGATAAACAGAGGGTTAACATCTGAGTTGGTTGAGAACTATGCAGGGAGATTTTCAACTGGCTTTCTAGAGGGACTTAAGGCTTGACAGTGGTGACATGGGATCTGGTGTTGCTTTGCTTTGGCTTAACCCTGGCAGCAGGTCACCCTCTGAGGCAGATTCCTAAAGCATTTTAAGCTTTTACTGCATCTTGCCCTTTATCCAAATGTGCTGTGTTAGAGGTGAAAGGACTTCGGGGGAGAGGCGGGAGGAGGAAAAGAAAGAAGAAACTAAGCAGTTGTGCAAGTCTCTCACAAAAAAAAGTTTCTAAGTTTGTTGGATTTACCTGGATTTCTGCACTATAGCTGTGAATATGCACCACCTGTTTAGGATTATTCTCTTTTCAAAAAAACAGGCATTTATCTAACTCGAGCCAGGGTTTAACAGAGGTTTTTTTGTGCTGTTCAGGCAATCAGGTTCAGGCTTTAGGGAAACACTGGCCTTCCAAGTCCCTTCCAGTCAAACAAAGCACTAACATTTATACTAAGTACTGGCTCTTGGAAAAATGGAGAAATGTGTAAGTACAAAAATTGAGTAAAGTAACTGAAGAAGAACTGACAGGGTGCACTGATTACTTCAGCAACTGTTTGGAGTTGAGGCAAATGACATTTAAATGTGGAATAAGAGACACATGTTTCCATCCACAGAACTGTTCTGCATCTGAATGTGAATGACAATTTTATTTCTCATGGAGAAGCACAAAGGAATACAGTGTTTCCTATGCACCATTTGGTTTTGGATGGTGGTAAATAGCTCCCCATAACTAGTGAGAAGTATCCTATTTTTGAAGGAAGAAATTTCTTCTCTTTTTTTGCTTTGATCAGGAGAGTAAAGTGGAAAGAGCATGAGAGAATGTTTCCCCCTCCCTTCTCCCAACATGCACAGCCATCTATGTGATTGTGGCTGAGGCAAGCAGACTGATAAACTCTTTCAGATGCACCTTTAGATGTTAGCTGCCTCCTTCCCTAGCTTCTGCTGGGGGGAAACTTCCCATTGGATTTCAATGGCTCTTCCACCTTGGCTGCCGCTAGCCCCTCAGTTGAAGTGTGAGAGACAAGCATGGTGTAAGGCAGGCATGGAGTACAAAACAAGGAGAAGGTCTGGAAAGGACTGTCCTGAAGAGAGCTGCCTGGAGAAGAGATGGATATTACTTATCTGGGCAATTCCCCTCTTCTCTGTAAAAATGAAAGAACAAACATTCACATTTATCCCCCTCAACGACCCCTTGGAGTTACCGGAGGGAAAGGAGAGAAGTCCCTCTGTATTCGGCAGCATCTTTTCTGAGACATTAAACTTGCAGATCTCATTTTTCTCTCTGGGCTTGCTATTAGTTGCACAAATCCCCTGAGGGTTCAGTGGTAGGACTCCAAGAAGAAATTGCTTTTATCTGTCAATGGCTATTGTTGATGTTTGGCTTGTACACTCAAAAAACTTTGGTAACGTGTCCCTTCGTGTTTTTCAGAGTTAAGCTGCGTGATAACAAGATGAGCACATACTGTGCTATAGTCTGATTCTCGTGTAACATAAGTAAGATGGTGTCAGCCTTTGGCATCTGCAAGTTACAGAGAGTTTTTCAGGCTCATGAAGGAAGAGATAATCAGTGTCAGTTTGCTGCAGATTGTGTGGGAGGACAAGGGAACAGGAGAAGTGAGGGGGAGGCTATCACCAATACAGAAGGGATCCTTTCAGTATCTGAAGTGAAAAGATGAAAGAAAGAACAACAAAAAAAGTTGAAATGCAGCATTACCACGTGCTTAAGCCGCATGATGGACTGCACAAGGCATTTGATAGCTGCTGCAATAAATTGACACACAGACATACTCTGTTGTTGATGTTTCTGCTTCCTCTACTTGGCTTTGCGCTGAAGAAGCAAATTCATTTTCAAGTGGGCTAGTATGATTAAATCTGCCCCCAGATCCCTGCCTGCAGTCCTGACCCTATGGACACTGCTAAGCTTGGGGCTCAGTAAGGGCAGTGTCCTATGATTTTGACCCTGGGTTAGCTCCTCACAGCAAGAGTGTACTCACTCAGTCCTGGATGATAGCTTTGCCCTGCGGAGAAGCCTTCACAACACCTAATTATATACTGGTTTTCACTTAAGGAAAACAGATACCTGCACCCAGCAGGATGTGTATCATGGCTGTAGTGAGCGATGGTTTTGTTCATCAGACCCATCTGGGATTAAAAACTGGAAGAAACCAAAGTGGTAACATCTGACAGTGCTCAAGGTTGAGCCTGATGTGCAGAACAGCCTGTGCCTGGTCTAAAAAGACATTTCTGAACAGGGAGTCTGGCTCCCTGCTGCAAGCACTTCTGTGGTGCTCACCTTACCTTCAACTGAGAGGAAACAAGCATCACTCAAATCTGTGCTATAGGAGAGGAAACCACTGCTTCATCAGCTGGTGCCTCACAGTAAACGCAGTGGCAGTCACAATGAATCACCAGGTAAGATGTGGGTAGAAATGTGTCAAAGCACACATTCATTAAGCATACAATGCTACCAGTCATTATGCTCCTTAAAGCAATTTAACTACAGTTATTAGCGAGCAGACAGTTTCGCTGGACAAGTTGTATTGCCCTGTCAGTAAACACCAGAAACAGACAGCTTGCTTAGAGCTGGGTAAAAAACAGTTACTATCTATGGCTCATTAGTACTTTCTCAGTCCCTTCCAGTTTGACTTGTTGTTTCTTGTTCCCCTTCTTTCAGGTGATTGTGCTCTCCTCTGTGCTCCTGACACCACACAGTGCCGTTGAGTTGTTGTTTGCCCCAGACCGTCTCCAGCCTGACGCTCATATCTGATGGGGGAGGCTGTAGAGAAGACGAGTGAGTGCCTTGCCTGGAAACATCAAATCCCTCCTCTGTCACTCTTCTCAACAGCCCTCCAAAGACTGACGTGTCACATGCTGCAGTTACAGCTCCAGGTGAAACAGCTGGGTATCTGGCTGCAAGGGAACATCTGCAGCTCGTGGGCAGCTCTTCAAAACGGTCCAGTTGTCCGGCAACAAATCTCCCCTCCTTAATGATAGCACTGTGCAGTGCTGAATCACTCCCAACCTCACTCAGCATGGTGAGGGTGATTGGTTGTAATAATTCCCTAGAAAAGGAGCAGCTGAGGACCAGGTGACACACAATTTGCACGCCCCAAGCAGCACCTTTTTTCCTGATGGTTTTGCTGGGCTTGGTGGGAAATGCTGCTGAGGGAGAGGCTAGCCAAATCCACCCTCCGTCATGCTACCTTGCAAAACGTGTGCCTTATACAATGTTAACAGCCTCTGCTCTTACTTTGTCCCTCACTCCAGAGAGATCATGGCACACAGCCCTCATTTAGCTGGCACAGCAGCTCCCAGTCTGGTGATGTTCTTTCAGCAGGACTGTTAGGGGCAGGGAGGGAGAGAGCCACACTCGAGGGCTGGGTTACATGGCTGCTTCTCTCTCAGCTTTCCATCTCCTGCTCTAGTTTGTCCACCCACAGTCCCAGAAGCAAAGACTGTTTCTGATGGCACACTTGTCTGTAGATATATGCAGGAGGCCATATGGGCTGTGATGGTTTGATGATAACCCCAAAAGAATCCTCCCCTCACATGCATTTAAAAAAGAAAAAGAAAGAAGGAAAAAAAAAAAGGGGCATGATCCCATTTTCAAGAGGCCCCAGCACAGATTCTTTCTTGAGCTAGATTTCTGAAGAGCACGATTAGAGAACAGCTTTTATTTTTAATTTATGATCATGAAAGAACTGCAATCAAATTCAGTTATGTAATTTTTCTTTATAAAACTTTGCTACAATCTGTGATGAAAGAGCAGCAGCCAATAGAGCTTTTAATTGCATATAGCACCAAGGTTTCTGAATTGCAACATAAAATGGTGGAGCTCTAAAGCTGCATCCTCTTGCTTCATCCAAGTAATGCTACAACTACAGCTTATACTGAGATGAGAATGTGAAATTAAGTGACATTCACTCTATCATAGCAGTCTTTATTATGCCAAAGGAGTAGATTAAATGGGAAGTAGTTTTTTAAATTTTGTTCGCTAGCTAGCATTAGTTCTCCTAAATGTTTATAATGGTCTTCAGAAAAGGGTGCATTTTGGTTTAAGTTCAATTTTGAGTGTCTGGAAGGAAACAATGGACTGATTATAAAGCATGGACAATGTCGCCTCTATGGAAGAGAAATTTATAAGAATGACTATAGAATGGAACTTTGTGCTATAAAAAATGAGCAATGCTATGAGACTGCAATATTAAAAGCTCAAAGAATAGTTTGAATAGAGCAACTGGAAAGCAAGTAGCCGGTCTCTTGGGTTTTCTGTCATTGTGTACTGTTCAGTCTTTCTTAGAATATGGTTGTTTTGTAAATTCTGTAATCAATAAAGCAATGCTCTTACAATGCCAAACCCGATCTGTCTGCTCCTTTATTCCTAGTATGCAGAGCTACACATGCCAGAACTGCATATTCTTGCAACCCCTTTTACTTTTGCATTATTTGATTGCCCCTAGGAATCTAGACCTTCTGTCTTGGGAGGTGTCCTAGAACATTTCCTACACTCCGCTCGTAGCAGAAGGGCTTGCCTATGTCCAGTGGCCATTGCTGAGCTCAGGTACTCACACCTCTGAGATGCTGCTGCTTTCCTGAGCTGGTGGAGGCTGCCACTTGTGGTCTGTGCTCCCTGACCTCTCTTTCATCAAATGCTCTCAGGTCTCTGACTTGGCCATCTACAGACCTACTGTGTTGAGAAGGCAGGGCGTGAGTCTAAGCAGACACTGGTGATCTTGCACTTCCTCTGGGTCAAGTAGGTCCTTTGACTGAGACACAGACTAGTTTTCCAGGCCCACTCACACTTTGGATGAATCTTCTCAGTCAGTGGGGCCACAGCTGTGGTAATTGATGCTGGAACTCAGCCACCATCTCATGCTTAAGTACTTATAGACCAAAAGTGCAGTGGAGTCTTGCCAGTGGCCCTCCTGCAATAGTAAGCTTATTTGTAGGAAATAGCTGTAGCAGCTACATGGAACCTGTGCTTGGGGAAAAGGTCAAGGGATAAAGGATCTTCTCCCAGTTCCATATGAGCAGAAACAGCACAGGAGAGATTTGCATGGGCAGGTGCAGGATCACATCAAGGAGCATCTGAGTCCCTTGCCTGCAACACAAAGCAATATTCAAATGTACAGAGGAGAAAACATAAAGCCACCCTTGGGAAATTGGTTTACTTCTCCGTTAATAAGTTAAGCACTACTTTGGTATAAGCTCAGAGTGGAAGGGCAAGCTCAGCTTTGTTTGCAACTCCAATCCTAAGTCACTTGGCTAGTAACTCACGGTCCAAAAGATTATCATCAGCAGGACCCCGTCAGGGTTTCCCAGCATCACTTATTGCATCCGTGTGCTACCGGGTGAGCTTGTATGGCCGTCAGCCTAGTCCCAGCACAAACATCCTCCTCAGGAAGTCTTTTAGTAAAGCTACTTTAAACATGAAAAAGGTAGTTGAAGATTTGCAATTTGATTAAGTTCTTCATTGTGATATAGCTCAAAACGTAAATATTCTTTTTTTTAAAGAAAGTGGCAGTCATTTAGAATTCATGGTCTTCCAGGTTTTGACCTATCTCACACCATTCCTTTCTCACTAGAGAGAAATACCAAAGTATTTTTGACAAGTGGAAATGAAGAATCCCATTTTAATTTGAAAGGTCTTTGCCTTATTCAATTCCTCTTGTAAAAGAATTTCTTAAAAAGAATTTGTAAAGCAGTTGTGAGAGCTCCCCCCCTGTGGTTTATGCTAATAAAGCAACAGCACAGGCAGGAAAGGACGCCTTGCTGTTTCTGCAGTGTATGTTAACTACCTTGAGAAAGCTATTACTTTGTCTCAACATTTCACTGGTTGTTACTCCTTGCTTCTCACCCCCAAAGAACACACAAGGAAACATGCAATTCAAAAATTTAATGTTGTACCAGGCCATAAGAATGGAAAGTCCACTCCCTAGAAGGAGTATCTGTACACGAAATAAATAAGTTACAGTTTAAACAAAAGCACAGCTGGCTTTTTAAAGTGCATGTGTATAAGGCCCTTAGGCTCTGAACTCCATTGGCTCAATATTAAAAAGAAAATTAAGTATTTATATAAATCTGCCATGTGTTTGAGAATGAAGAGGGTCTGGCTCAGCTCAGAACAAGCCATCAGCTTCATTGCCTGGAGCCAGCCATGCTTCACACCTTTTGTTCTTTTTGTGCCTACTGCACACAGGAGAGAGAGAGAGAAGAAGATGTCTTAGAATGGCATCTGTAACAGACTATCACTCCAACTCCACACTCATTCCTCAGAAACTCCATGTTGGATCATTTAGTCTGGAAAGTACTTTTTTCCAGACAGTATAAGAGTTGTTTGTAATTAGATATGTTTACACCCTGTGGACAGTAGCTTTGCATACAAAGAGTCTGGTCAAGTTGTCAGCAATAACATGGCTAGTAAAAAATAAAGGACTGTTGTTTACAGTCTTGATGGTCAGTCCTGTCTACTTATTTTACACTTATTTTTACAGAACCATTTGATGTTTCCTTATTTGTCTTGAAATACACAGAAAAAAACAGTTCTACTGTGCAATAAAATTAAACAGTTGCATCATGCTGTCCTTCATCCATGTGAGAACAAAACTCAAGTGGTTACTTCTGAACAGGGACCTGCAGTTCAGGGCATTTCCCTGCTCAAGGTGAGTTACAGCAAAAGAGTTGTTTCTGCACAAATGAAAGCCAAATCTGTCCAACCTGGGAAAAGGCAAACTGTTTCATTTACTGAAAAGTTCCCTTTCCAAATGAAAACACCTGTTCAGCAAGTCACATCCTAGAACTATTTTTCAGAAGGTTTTGGGTTGGTTTTGTTTTCCTTTCCTAGTCTGATACTGTTCCTTTTCAAAGCAACTGCTTAAAGAGTTCTACCACACAAAAGGCTACTCAAACCATCCTCCTTTCACAATGCCTTGGATTCTACATGTGCCAGTGTTAAACACTCCAGGTTTCAATCTCAAGCTAAACGTTGGGTAGACCAAAGGCTCTGCTGTCAAACAGAAGTGACAGTCCTCACTTTGGCAGACAAAGCTTGCTTAAACCTTCTCTTCAGATCTTGCATGTTGGGTGATTTTGGCCGTGGAATAAGAGAGGTTCTCCTCCTCTCAGGGGTGCTGGTTATTTGCTGTTTATTGACTTCTTTACAGAGGAGATGGAAGGCATTGAAGACGTTGTTATAGTTTTCACTGACAGATACTTCATAGAAAGTACAGCCCAGCATATTGGCCAGCTGAAGTCCCTGCTGGGGCTCCACCTCTTTGATATGCAAGAGATCAGCTTTGTTTGCCACGATGACAACAGGGACCATGTTCCCTGGATGCAGCTGTCGAACATGATGGTAAAGGTGACTGAGTAGTTCAAAGCTCTTGTAGTCAGTGATGGAGAAGACAATCACCAGGGCATCTGCCCAGCGAATGCATCTGTTCAGCTGCTCATTACAATCCAGACTGTGTTCATGGATCTGAAAAATGAACGGCCTCAAATTAGATAGCTGAAGTCATAAAAGATTAAAGGAACCTGTCTTCAAGAGTCTGTAAAGCCAAATAGCATTTTACAGCTTCAGACATATATTTGGATTTCACATAGTAAGTATGAACTTAATCTGAGCATAGCAAATAAACGCAGATGTTGATTCAGCTGCAAAAAGCTGGAATTTAACACTGGAGTTTGCTATACTCAAATGGAAAACTGACCTGAGTAGTTCTGCATGCAGAGAAAGACTTTGTAGTTCCACAGAATGGGAAATTAACTGGCTAGACAGTAAGTCTGGGGAAGCAAAGATATGAGCTGGAAGCATTTAGACCTGGAGTGTTGCCCAGTTCCAAAAGGCAACAATCCAGCATTACTCAGGTCTATACATTCAAAACTTTAACTTGTGACACACTAATGAGCACAGCCACAATGTAGCAGACTTCCCTTTGTCATACACATATATGAAGCTTGTTGAGCAGTAGTCATGACATTTGTTTTCACATATACCAGTGCGAATTGTTTCTGGTTTTGTGCCTAATGTTCCCAATATACAGGAATGAGGCACTTCAGTAATTCGGCTGCTCAAAAGTAATGGGGCTCCAGTGAACAAATGATTCATTGAAACAGTCTCTCAACACAGCTGGCTTGACTGGTTAAAACACAAGTTACCGCCTCTCCCACACAGAACACCAAACTCTGAAATGGACAGCAAAATATTTTACAGAAAGACAGTAACAAGATGCTGCACAGAGGGATGCAAGCGCACGAACATTTAGCGCTACTCCAGTAAAATGCATGGTTGCATCTAGCTCACCTGAATTCCTGGAGTATCTTGCACTTGGATGGCCAACATCTCTCCATCTACCTGGATGTGCCTGCTGTAGAGATTACCTGACAAGAACACCAACAGGCTCACAAGTACAGTCACCACTCTACAGACAAATGTTGCTTCTGCTGCCCAGTAGTTGTGTAGGGAAAGTCATACCGCCACTCATGAAGCAAGAAGCCAGTGTTATAAGCTTTTGGGGTGTTAACAATATCTATGATGTTACTAGAAGCCTGGGATTAAATAATGAACTTACTTGTATTGAAGCTGGACATTATATAGTAGGCAACTTGGAACTTAATCACTCTTAAAAACTGTCTTAGCTTGAATGATAACAGTAAGAGTGCAAAATAGCCAGCTTTTATTATATAGAAAGCAATTTTCTTGTCATTTAGTATTTCCACGATTAAGTGAAGCTCCCTGTTGGCTGGCCTGAAAGATTTTCTGGGTTGATGGGATTTTTTTCATTTATTTAGCTTTTTCAAGTAATTTCCTCAACAGAAGGCTGTATATTTTACACCAGCATTAGTTTAGACTCCGCACTGTACTCACTGAATGAGGTATGTAACATCACCTCTCCATTTCCCCCTTTCAGCTGGCCCTGCCTAGCCCATGTAGCTGCTGGCACTCAGTTTGCAAAGAACAATACAACAGTAGGTTTACAGAATGCTTTCCTGTTTTAGCCAAAAGACTCCTTCCAAAAAGTGGCACTTTCACCACACAAAGTGGATTCTGTCAGGGACCTGCAGTAAAACCCATCTCTAGAGCTGCTGAGATCACAAATCGCATGTGGCTGCGCCTGGCGTGCCCCTTTCCGAGGGCTGCGAGCAGCCCGCGGAGGGAACCGGCTCTCAGGGAGGCAGCAGCCGCGGAGCCCTGGGGACTCGGGCCGCTGGCAGCACCTGCCGGGCACCCCCGCAGCCCCGGGGAGGGGGGAGCTCTTCCCTTCCCACCTGTGCCTCGGCTCAGCGCTGGCGTCTGCACACTCTCTCTCAGGGCTCGCACCCCGCGCCCACCAGCCGGGCACCTCCAGGGGAGGCACCGCCGGCGGCAAAGCGGCCGGGGCCGCGCCGTCCCCGCCCCGCGGCACCCCCTGCCCGACCGCCCTCCCGGCGGAACAAAGCCGCGCCGCCGCTCGCCTACCTGCGTTCCGCTCGTAGTCGCCGATGAACCGCCGGGTGAGGAACCGCACCACGAGCGCTGCGGGCAGGCACAGACAGGCACCATTAGCCGCGTTCCGCC
>VXBT01012370.1:352831-414528 GCA_013400235.1 Oriolus oriolus | reverse complement strand
AGAAATGAGGAGGCTGCCTCTGTGTGACCTGCCCGCTCTTCGGGGATCAAACACCCGCAGCACCGTAACGGCGACAGATAGAGCGTTTCCGAAGATCTCAGCACTGTCTTCTCCCAAAATCGCGCCGGGCTGACTGAAACGTGCGCGGTGTCCGTAAAGGCTCAGCCCCCTGCCTGGTTCCCGGGCTGGCTGGTGCAGCGGGCTGAGGCTGTCAGTCTGGGTTGCGCCTGCCGCCCCACACCTCCCGCCACCCATCGCCCGGCCCGATGCCTTGCCTTGCCTTGCCTTGCCTTGCCTTGCCTTGCCTTGCCTTGCCTTGCCTTGCCTTGCCTTGTCTTGCCGAGGGGTGAGAGCAGACTCGGAACCACGCCTGGGGCTGAGCAGTGCTGGGTACAATAGAGGAGCTGCTCTCCTTGCCAGCCACCAGGCCAATACCAGAGGTGATGGTGGATTAGCTTTGGGAGTAGTGGGTGTATTGTAAGGCTATTAAGGTCACAGTGGGGGAAAAATTGTTTTCTAGGTGCAGCTTAAAATTAATAGTTGGGTAAAACTTTTTTTTAGAAAGGTATTCTAAGTCAAAAGGGGAAAGAGTAAGAGATGCAATTAGAGATAAATCAACAAGGCTGAGGGACTCAAGGAGTTTAATAACAAAGAAAAGACTGGATTTCTTTATGCCAGTGCAACAGAAATAACCTGGGCGTTGTACTTTGAGCAAAGGGAAAGTGTTTCATAGATTATCTGGCATCTTGGTAACTAAGGTCATTGGAAATAGAAAACCTAAAGGTAAAAGTGAAGAGGATCACTCTCCTAAGAAAGTTTTGTCTTCAAGATGAGGAAATGCAGAAGATAAATAATGTCAGCTAGAAGTAGTTACCTCAGGCCGGGAAAAAGAAACAGGGTGCCACAGTAGTGCAGTGAGAAGGGCATGCACATTGAGGGAAGTCTGGCAATATTTAGAAAAGCAAGAAGCATTTTGCTTCTAATTTTAATTAAGATGATTGCATGAAAGATGGATGCAGAAGGAAGATGAGTAATGGGAAGAAAGTTGTAGGTAATTACTGCAGTGGGGGAAAACAAACCATCTCATCCAGTGTGCAAACAGGCCAAGTGTGTGGAGATGAGGGTGAAAGGAGCACAAAGTTTCACTCTAGAACTCAAATCATTCTGGAATACTTGCACTGAAGAAAGAGAGGGAAATAATTTATAATAATCTAGACAAATTTTGAAGGAAAGGATAATTAAAGATATGAGAATAGATGGAATAAAAATTAAGTGTGCAATTACATGAGACGCCACTGCAGCAGGATATCTTTCTCTTTCCGTTTTTCTTCAAGAAGTGAAAGTGTGCAGATGTTGTCTGTTTGGCATCAATAATACCTGATGCTGTCCAGACAGGAAACAGCTGTTGAAGCAGAAGAGCATGTGGATCAGGAGACAATGACAGAGGGGTGTTTTATATGGGAGGTGTCAGACTGAAGGAAAGTGCTCTGTGTGATTCATCAATGCTCCTGTCATCCTTCATGTTTTCATTACAATGGTGTCATCAAGAACACAAGCGAGCTAATTAAATCTGCTGCTGACAGAGCTGGGAGTAGTTAGTATATTGGAGAAACTGTGTGTCTCTTAGAACAGGTTTAATGAAAATGTAATTAAAATTGGTAACATTAATGACATGCACAGATTAAATCAAAAAAGTTTCTTCCATTGGCTGTAAGATCAGCACTTGGGTAAGAGAGACTAGTTAATCTTGAGATGGGTAGGAGCTGTTTAAAAAGGGAGATGTAAACCCAGCAATGTCAGATAAGTAATTTCAGAAAAGATCTGCAGTACAACATGTGATTCTGTCAGCCAGTCAAGAGTAAATCAGTGTTTGTCGTGGTTTAACCCCAGTCAGCAGCTAAGTACCACACAGCTGCTTGCTTACTCCTCCCTGCCTGCCTCTCTTGGAAGGAGAATCAGAGAGAAAGTAAAGCTCATGGCTGGGGTAAGAACAGTTCAAGAGTTGAGACAAAATAAAATACACAAAAGTGGGGCTTAGAAAATGAAGGAGCCAGGAAAGTTAAAACTGAGAGCCAATGTCAGCATAAATGGGTATAAACTCAGTCAGAGTAGCAAAACACCGGAACAGATCTCTAAGAAGAATGGAAGGAGCAAAATCAAGTCTAATTTCTGTAAAATTGAGCTGGAGGGTTTTATAGAAGGAAATACATGGTGTGATAGACTTCAGTGGCAGTGAGATTCAGTGGTCCCTTCTAGAGGCCTACAGGGCACTCTATCATCATTCCATAGATAAATATGCTAACATATAGCAATGCATACAGCCATGGTGTCTCTAGCACATAAAGGGGTGTGGCAGAAACCACAAAAAGGGGAAACGGGAAAGGGTGATGCAAATGAGACAACGCCTCAATAAACTGGTTTTATAAAGGAGATGATTAATAGGGACTAGATGAAAGTGCTAAAATAACTGGCAAATGGCATCTTCTTCCTCTGTTTCAAAATACCAAAAGCAAAACAATCAGTCAGATTGAAAGGTGGAACTTCTGGAAAAACTGAGTTACAAAATATGTTCTTGTAAAATGCATATTTGAGTCACTGAGTCAATTTCTGTAGGAAGGCACTGGAACAAAAACTAAAATTATATCTGTAATAAAAAGGAGTGTGCATTTATAAATAAGAAGATGCATTTTTCAGTATTTTATGCTACCTTAGAATTCATTAGCAGCAGTAGATAATCTTCTCAAATTTTGCACAAACTTCTTAAGTATCATGGACCGGAAAGAGCTCTAATGTGGCATGGACAGGCTTTCTCATCCATCAATCTTTTTAATAAAAAATTTCTTGTATCATCCTTTCAGGCAGAAATTACTGCTGTCAGAGACGAGGCCTTAGCCCAGATGGTCATGGGTCAGAGCTGGTGGGAATACACTTCCACAGTTCAGGGACACATTCCTATAGCTTATTTTATGCTACTGGACAGAGGGTATGTTTGTTTGTGGTTTACACTTTTGATGAAGACGCTTCCATCAACAGCCAGGGAATAAACCTTACTTTGTTACCTAGTGCTTTTGTAATTCTAACTCAATTCCTCAGAGAAACAAGTGCTGTGGACACGTTGTGCAGAAACATGGTCAAAGGCTGCTCATTCCAGATGAGTATTTACTTGTGAGATCTTTCTGTGGCTTTATAAGAGTAAATACAAGGAAGCTCCCTTTCCATGGCACAACATGTTCCATGCTCCCGACATTGAAAGCCAAGGCAACCAGCCCCTGTGAAAAGCCCAAGAAGACTGGAGCTTATCCCTCCTCCGACACAGCCCTGCACCACCTTCCAAGAGCAAAACAAAAGAGGGAGGGAGCAGAGATATTAAAAGGAATGACATAAGCAGGAAAACAACTTCTCTCTGTGCTGGGAGAGATCTCCTGGCCAGCAAAAGCCAAGCTTACAGAGCAAGATATGATCTTCATTCCAGGGGAGAGAAAGGCAGGAGAGAGGGAATGACATGCTCCGTGCACTCTCACCTACTCGCAGGCCCTATGTGGTTTCTATAGCAGCACAATAGCAGACATTTTTCTCTCTCCACAAGAAAGCCTGAGTAATGTTCTGCAATTATATTAGTCTGCATTTTAATCAGATTTTATCTTCTTTTAAGCTTGCATTTTTTTCCCATTTCCTCTTTATGTAATGCTACCAAACTCTAATACAAGAAGTGAAAAGCTCAAGGTTTTGTTTTTCATTCGGGGCTGCCCATCTGCTGTCAGTATTTTTTTGTGCTGGTTTGTGCTCCCACAGTACAAGCAGTTGTTCTGCACACAGAGTGCTGGCTTGATCTGAAAAGTAGGGGGAAAGCCCCAGTGAAAAAATGTCTTGAATTAATACAATCTCTAATACTTCATTCAAAAATGTGTATGAGTGAACATAGCAGAATTTTTGTTTGCCATTTTAGGAATGCCTCAGGATCCTAAAGGATTAAGCCTTCTAAAAACTATGGCATTAAAGTAACATTACCAACCTCTCTAAATCTCACCTGATGTTACAACAGAGTCAGTTCATGGAGGGGCTGATGCCTGGGTTGCATTAGGGAAGGTCGGTGACAAGTCCTGCTGTGCCAAGCCAACTGTAGGATAATGCTGACACTGGCGGAGGAGTTCTGGGGCTGGTACAGTTTCTCTCAGTTGCTGAGTAAATGAAGAGCTTGTTTCATATCCCTTCTGCAAGTCTAACCTCTGCAGATCCTTCAAGTTTGTGAAGCTGACACCCAGAAGTTGCATCCCTGAAACTACAGAGAGGGAAGGCAGCGTTTTGATTACCACCTCCCCAAATTTCAGCTGCTGCCTCTGGGCATGCAGCAACTGGGCAGCTTGTGAGTGCCCCTGGGTGCCCATGTCCTGCCCTGCCCAGGGTTTCAGCCAGGATGGCACGCACCCTCACTGAACATCACTTGAGCTGGCCTTGTGCTAGAGTCAAAAGATACTGAAAAGTTTACATTTCTAATATAACTTCTTTAGCAAGAAGAATGTAAATTCAAGTCATACCTACATACTACAACAGAAAGTTATGATGAGTGAATGTGTAGGCTGCAAAGTCAAATGCAGAAAATATAGAGAATGCCAGAAATAAGATTGCCTGGGCAACCTTAACTCATCCTCCCACAGGCATATGCATTTTATTAGAACCTTAATTGCATAATGTCCTGCCATTACACTGTCTCCTGTCACACCAGCATTCACCCATAGGAGCAGAGAGCTTAAATATACTTGAAGATCTGGATGTTATTCCGCATTTCTTTTAAACCCTCAATTAATCAGCCCATGCTGCAACACAGGAAGCATTCCTTTTGTACAGGAATTACTAACTCTTTCGTAGGCTTTTCATGGTACATAACAAAGATGCATGAGAAAAATTCAAATTCCAAGTGAACTAAGCTGCCTAAGCCCAGCATGTACCTGCCACTTCAACTCCTTCCACTCCCTCCTCCAACTTCCTTGCTACCTTACCTTGAAACACCTCAGTACTTTATGCTCCCAAATACTCTGTGGCGGAGTCCCATAAATGCACTGCACTGAAGCAGAGACTGCAGCCCTGGAGTTTCTGAGATGAGCAGTTGAAACTCAGAAGGAGTCCTTCTCTCTCTTTACCTGAATGAACATCAAATCCCTCAAGACACTGGAACAGCTTGGGCAAGAAGACTGAGAGAACCACATCTCAGCCTACATGCCAGACCACATCTCTGAGCCTGCTTCTGTAATGTCTGGGGCCAGGCTGGGGCCAGAGGCTTCCCTGAAACCAAGAAGAAAAGAGACAACCTGACTATCTAGAAAGCAAGCATGGCAGTAGAGCATGTTAGGCCAAGTACCTGGCAGGCAAGGGTGATGGGATGGGTGGGAGCTCCCCAGCAGGACCAGGCTCAGGTCTTCCCATCAATGCTCCAGGTGTAAGCGGTGCAGCAAGGAGCTGTGAGGGCAGTCGGGGGGGAAATGACAGTTTCAGAAGAAGAGAGGAGGAAGGACAAGCTTCCTTAGCCTAGCAAATGGTGCCTGTGAGAAGAGATGATAACATGCTGTCAGCTCACATGAGAGGGATCATGGAGGAGAGCAGAGCTCCTTCGAGCAAGGAGCAGCTCATCAGAGGGTTTTCCTTACGAGTGGGTTTTGCAGACCTTAAATGCCTAAGAGAACTAGGTACTCTATTCAACTTGCCTTTCAATAGGGAATGAATCTACATACCATTTTTCAAATGCAATTTCTGTTAACAATTTGTAACAGTTTTTTAAAAAGCCTGAAACTATCGAGAGTTCCATAAGGAACCAGGTGATTCAAAATATTTTGCCAATATCCAAACTAGATAAACAATAAAAAGGTAACAGGCAAAACTGGGAAGTAAATGGTTCCCACTTGGGAAACACTACTAGCAAGCTGTATAGATTTGCAGACTACAGGAAGCGGGTTATATTCTGCTTCACTGTGTTTCTGTTTCATAAATTTGTGTATTCTGTTTTGTTCAAGGCTAAAGACCACTGGTGATGCTTAGTGAAGGGTGTGTTTTAAGATGTTTAAATGAGCAAGCTTTGCTGTCTACAAGGCAGTTTTAACAGTCTTAAAAACATTTTATTCATCAAAGTTTCAGGATCGTCATTAGCATTCACACAATTACTGTGCAGGCAGATGACTACAGATAAGCAGCCAAAAATTGTCAGAGGAATGGCATTCGTTTTTATTAGCAAAAAAATGAGACTTTGCAGCTACTGCAACACCCAACATTTTAATAATAATCCATTTTTCAATAGTACACTGTTCAGCTGGCTAAATATGCACAAGGATTAAACACAGGAAGCTTAAGAGCAGACTGTCATCTATGTTTTCTTTCTATAAACCTCTTTGTGATGATGATGAACTGCACCACAACAGAGAAGTATGGTTTAGTGTTATTGTACAGATGACTCATATAGCACCTACAGTTTGAAAAGAGCACAGGTTTTCGGTTTCTTTTTTTTTTTCCCCCCTAAATAAAGCAAGTAGTCAGTCCAAAAATAGAAGTAACGCTTGGAAGAATGCAGCTCCTGGAGGAATTACAAATTCCATCTACCGAAAACACAGAGGTTGGTATGCTGGGGCATCTCTTCTGAGGATATTGTGTGAAAGCCATTAATTCCTCATCTGGAATGTAAATCTGTGCCTTCCAAATGGGATTTAAGTGTTTCAAGGTAGAACTTCTGTTCCCGGCTGGAACGAGATTTAACTGGTTGGGCAATTTTCATGGTCATTTTTGTATTTGCTTTCTTGCTCAGAGCCCAGAGTTATTTGCCCCGTGCTACCTGCAGCGCTCTGGCATGGTATGGCTGGAATGGGTCCCCAGGCAAGGAAGGAAGTGGGGCCCTGGTGCCGCCAGCCGCCAGCTTTTCTCCTCCTTTCACCCTGGCATGGCCTCCCCCTGCAGCCTGCAGGGCGACTGCACGGCTCACCAAGTCGAAGGGGACACGGCTGCTGCAGCACATTCAATTGCACATTTTAAGGTATAATGCCATATTAATAATAGGAAGAAAGAAAAGCATCAATTACAGATAGAAGGAAAACATTTCCATGTGTTTCTTAAGCTGCAACTTTTGCCTTCTGCCCAAAATATTCAGGAACTCTGAAAAGAGATAATCTTGTTTGCCCAGAATAGCCTGGAGATGTGTTTCTTACCTTTAACTTACCTGTAACTCACCTTTAGCTCAGTCTCACTGCTTTCTCAAAAACAAACAAACAAAAGTAAAAATCTCAACGTATGAGTACATTAGTCATGTTTTCTTCTGAATAAATCACAGAAATCTCCACCAAATGAGAAAGAAAAATGCTAACAGCGAGCAGCTTGTTTTCTAACTTCTAGTTAGAAGCTGTAGAGGCAAGACCCTCAGACAGGCTGTGCCTGGGTACCCCATGCCCTGACACACCACAGCTTGGGGTGAGTTTTATCCAGCCGCCTAGGAAGTATTTGTCATTCAAACCAGACTGAACTACAACCTGAGAGGAAGTTTCTTGTTCACACTGTCCAAAATAAAGCCCGTCACTACTAATTCTTTTGGGACACAGCTGAAGATGTGAAAGAAAACTTGGGCTTAAACTAGCTGCCCTGAGAAAGGTCTCTCTCCTGGGTGCGTGCTGGGGCGGCAAGTTTTTTTGAGAGTATGAGGCTCAGAGAACAAAACAGCTGGCTAAAGGCAGAGGGATTTCCATCTGCATCTGTTGGCTTAATGTGGGTTTTCCTTAATTTCTGGTTTCCATGGAGTTGCACTATTACGGGATGGCCACGGAAGTGATGCAAATATACCATAGCAATTGTCCCTTGTCCAGACAGGACAGATGGCTTAGATTGATAGCAGCCTTACGCATGCCAGCAAGTGACTGGGCTCCTCTAGGGCTCTCAGCAGCAGACAAGCCACCATTTAGGAGGTAGGACTGGGCTTGGTTTTGTTGTTACAAAGCATAAAATCTCTGCAATATAATCTAAACAATCGAGACAGCCAATGGCTTATCCTCATTTCAGCATTGCTCCTGATGAGACCTCACAGCATCTCTGTGCTCTTTGCATCAGGGACATTTTCCTGTGCTTGGAGCGGGTTGCAGAGCAATGGCTTCAGGGCAGCTCAGCTGCCAGGGGGCTTTGTCTGACCTCAGGACTTCTCTACCTTCACATATTAACTGGCAAAGGGAGGATTGGAGCTACAGTCTCCATAAGTGTCAACCTGAAATAATGCACTTTAAATTTAAGATGAAGGGGCATTTAAATGCAACCCTTTATCCCTTTATCTGAGTGTGTAAGAAAATGCCTCATTATATACCACTGTACTACTAATGCAGTATGTGTTTTCCTGGAAGTTTAATTCCACTGCTGATATAAATAAAAGTTTACATTAATTTTCATTGTATGGGAATAGAATTACAGACTACAGAATGCATTCCCATAGTCTGAAGTTGGGAAAAAAACGTATCTAGAAAGTCTGGGAAAATTCATGCTTTTTCACAGTTGTGTTTGTAAAACACATTTTTTCTTTCATATTGAAAAGGCATTCTGGCCAAGACTGACTTGTGACTCGAGACATTATTTCAAATTGCTGAAAAGAATACTAAGAATCAGCATTAAGCTAGCCGTAAAGCAAGCTATATGCTTGCTAAGGGAAGTAGAAAAAATTGTGTAATAAGTCAGGCTCAAGAGCAGTTCCAATTAGAATAAACTACTGGAAAATTAGGCAATGTTGAAATTTGATACGTTTTGGTTTTTACTGCATTCTAGACAAAGGATCACTGTATCTGCAGGTCTAACTACAAAGAGTAATTCTCCCGTGTAGTTATTGTCAGCATCTTTCCCGAATGCCCATGGATGTGAAAGGGAATAGGTTTTGCCCACAAATAATTAGGAGAACCAGTCAAATGAGGTGTTATTCCAGCCATACTACTTAGTTGTAGATGTAGATAACGGCTGACTCACTGCTTAAAATCACACATTCTCTAACGTCTTGACATCTGAAATAGCTGAAACATCACAAACTGATGACAGGATTTCTAACTGAGAAGTGGAAGTATTTTGCATTAATACCACATGTAGCAATGAATAAAATATTAACACGTAACTAGGATGTTTTTCACTTGTATTTGAACAATAACTGCAATCTCAGCTGTTTTAAAATACGTATTCTTTCAAAATACCAGGAGGCAGTGGTACATAAAAGATTCATTCTCTTTTGGTCTATGAATCAGCTATGAAAAAACTGAAGTTGCAGTTCATTCTTCTGTCCTCTCAGCAAGCAGTACAGCTATATTACTACTGATCTGGGAGTAATGTTAACTCTGAAATAAAAACTCCTGAAAAAAAGGGTAAGTGCTCAGTAAAAATACCTGGGAAATAAAACAGAACAAATGTTACAATAAAGCATAATTTTCTCAAACTCTATTCACACAGTATTTTCTAAACCAGCATTTACATTTAATAATGGACGTCCCATTTTCTTTCACTACTAAATCTTTTGTAGAAGTGGAAAACTTTGTTCAAAGTTATGATAAAATATTGCATTTTCAGAAAGAAATCTTGTTTTCCAAGACTCTCTGCAAGCTGTACAGCAGCTCTTCTATGTCAATTTAGCTTGCAATTTTTCCTAACACTAGGACAGGCTGTCTTTTAGTTAGCAAAGAAGTACTAGGCAAGAATATTTTATTTGTCATTTCTTATAATTTTAAATAAAATGCAGAAGCAGATTACATGAGGTTTGGTTTATCTTTCAGGCCTGTAGCTCCACTAGCACTTTAAAAATTGCCCAACATATTCTCAGGGAGAAAGTCTTTGAATATGATAAAAGAAGCACCCAGCAAGGGAATGGAAAACAAATTCTGCAAAGGAGGTGAATCACAGCCAGCACTTGTGATGGGGAAAGAGAAAGACACTGCAGGCAGGCTGGGTATGGAGCCTCATGGCAGTGCTCTGGAAAGTGGGGCTGGGGGAAGAATGCATTCACACTATAATATTTTGTAGTCCATAATTCATAGATTTCTTAAACAGAGCCATACAGACATACTTTTTGCAGGTAGTTGTTTCAGTCATTACATCCTTGGCATTCTGTCAGTCACCAAAAGTGACAGCAGTGATGTGCAACAACGCCTATGGACTGAGAGATGAGCCTGCTGCCAGCCTCACCTCCTGGCTCAGCCAGCAGCTATGGACTCCTGCGATCCAAGCAGCAGAGGGAAACACAAACATTTTCATTTGCTTCAGAAAACAGAACAGCTGTTGCCATGAGCAGAAGAAGTAAGAAACCTTTCTCTTTCGCTCAGGTCAGCCCAGCCTCTGTCCATGGTCAGATCTGAAGTTTACTGACATCACCAGGGATTCTGGAGCTCGGTGGCCTTGCCTCAGGGTCTCCAGGAGGTGAGTGCCCTCCTAGACCTGAGGTGCCCAAAGTTAACTTGAGTGCCACCATTGACAGCAGTAGGAATCAAAATGTAAAGAGATGGCCAACACCTTGAACAGCAGCGATCATGGGTCTGCCTCTGGTCATGCCTCAGGATGAAGCATGTCCCAATCTCCCTGCTCCATCTTTGTGTCACCCAGCCTAACACCAGGCAAAGCCCAACCAAACTCCCATGCCTTTCCTCACCACCACCTTTGTACCGTACAAAGTCACATGCTGGGCCCAACACTCATGCTTTTCTGCCCTTTCCTGCCCTAAACCTTGAGCGGTCTTTTGGCGTCCTGAGCCAAAAGCACAGCCCCTGTACTGGTGGTGTTCCTGCAGGCTTCAGTGCCAGGCCCCCTCACACCTGAGAGCTTGCTGGGCAGGAAGCCAGAGCTTCCCCCATCCTCCTCCAGTGTTGACAGGACACCCCAGACAGCAGATAGCTGCCATCCCAGTGGTGCCAAGAGGAAGGCAGAGACTGCTCCAGTTTGGGGTTCGCATCTGCTCATGGTCTTCTTACCAGTGGCATGGGCACTGGCACACTGCAGTGGTGCTGTAAGTTAGATGAATGGCCTGGGTCTGAGGTTAGGAAGCCCTGTCTCTCACAGCAAGTTAGTCTGTTCACTCTCACATGGGGGTTTTTTTCTGATTTATTTTGTCCCCTCAGCATCTGTTCACATATTTCCGCCTGGCTAGTTGCCATAAAGATCACATAAGATACTGCCGGTGGATTGTAGGTGAAACTTGTGGCTTCAAGCATGGCTTGGTTGGGGGTGTATGAGGAAACATGAGCATGATGGGTGCGCACGGCTGTTGAGGCTCCCAAGGAGAGGCTGCCAGCACAGGCAATGGGGCTAGATACAGAATATGTACAATTGTCATTTCATCACATATTACTGGAGGACATATACTTCATGTCTAGAGAATGAAGCTGTTATTGCAAGATGAAAATCCATATGCCACAAGGCTTGTTTTTTGGCCTTGTGGCTGCAAGGCTGTGCTCTCAGGAGCAGAGCTGTTGTGAAACAGTAAGGGACACGCTCTGATTCACCGTGCAATCCAGCAAGAGCTTCCAAACCACGGAGCAGTTGTTTTTCTTATAGTATCCAAATGGCTTTTGTTCGCCTGCCAAGTTTGGCTGACATGTCCTGCCTTGCAGCCCTTTGTGAGGAAAGAGCAGACCCAGATGGCACACGGCACAGTCACAGCTAAGGCAAGCTCCTCCAAGCTCAGACACACCTCAGCCCGCAGAGAAAAAAAACTGCGGGTAAAGAAATACAGTATCTTTCAAGGAGACAAATGGAAGCAATATGTGCTGTAACAAGTACTAGCGGGCTATGATTTTGTGGTGCATGCTTTTTTTTGAGAGAGCCAGAGTAAGATTAGTGTGGCTCTGCAAGAAACCCCAAACAAGACCACTGATACAAGAAACATATGAGGTTGTGAATCAGCACCATTGCTCCAGGAGGTTTCTTAGGCCTCCTGCTAGTGCCTTTCTACATACTTGCTTCTTGAAATCCCCAGTATTCAATCAGCTTTAACAAGAGGAAACATGCTGTACACAAAAATAATATGAAGGGAAAAAAGGTACCTGTAGGTGATTTCCTAATTGCAGAGAACTCAACACAGCACTTCACTGTTTTCAAGAAAGCCAGGATGGTTCCCCCTCTCCTTTCTTCTTCCTTCCCACCATCTAAGTCTGCTGATAAATATTATGGGGTGTATTAATTGTGGCCACAGAGTGTGCATTTCTAAAACACACTCCGCTCTTCACCTAACTACAATATGTGTAGTTAGCCTTCTCCAACTGACTATAGATATTGAAACATTCACCTAGATGTTAGCTGCAATGCTCTGTTACTTCCAGTTCTGAATTATATCAAAAGCAAGCTAATTGCCTGGTTTTCCATTTTCCCTGTCTCTGGAATGAGGCAATAATCTTTCACATTACCATCAAGTACACAAAGATGGGTGGATGAAAAGCACTATCAAGGTGTGATGCGTCCTTAGTAGAATAGCAGCTTGCAAAAATAAATGTGCAGGTGCTTTCGAAGTGCAGGTGAGGCCAGGCTGTGCTGGCTAAGGATGAAAGTTGGAGGAGCTTTCTGGGAGTGAAGTTCCATGATTCCCTAGGAGGGATTAACTTTTTATCTATTTGGCAAGTTGGCAGTGCCACCTACCAACAGCTAAATCAAAGATGAGGTTGTTGTCAGTGGGAGTCATCCTCTCCTGGGGGATGGCCAAAGCAGCTTCAGGAGGACATCCATAGGACTTTTTGTGACCCAGCAGAGCTTCACAGGGACTTTGCTGTCAGAGTTAGGAAGGATACAAAGCCAGTCCATTCCTTATGTCCAAAGGGTCACACGATGATCTTGGTTGTATGAACACTGATGCTGTGAACTTTTTTAGACCCAGCTTTACTAAGACACTTGGGGATAGTGATGTTCAGAGACACAGGTCAGTTCTTTGAGTGCAGATCTTCAGCTCACTTTTTTCTCTTCAGAGGGCAGAATGGTGGAGACTGCCTATGACTGCCCATGACACACAAGAGGCTGCAGCGCTCATCTAGAGAGCAGACCCACATCCAGTGTTCTCCTCAGCCAGAGATGAGTCAAAGCCACATCTTACTCCCTTAGGGAGTCTCCACCAACCTCTGAACCAAATACTTCTATGGAGACAGGGCATTCCCTGACTCTTTTCTCAAAGCAGAGCAATAGAACAGACAAGAAACAAGCTTCAGAGGGCCAGAGAGATAGAGAAAACATGCCAGAAAGTGCCTCTCTGTGTCATCCACTATGTCAATGTTCAGCTGAAGGAATAAGGCATTGGCTCCAGAAGAGTTTATATATTTTCAGCCAATGCTTTACAGTCGTAAATATTCAGAGAAAAAAGCCCCAAACAAGCAACAAAAAACTGTTATTTAATGAAATACAGAAATTTTCATTGGCATTTATTAACTCTGAATGGTAAAAGGACTTTGGGAGCTGTATACATCCATTCCAGCTGTGAGAATAATTAACATGAACAGTCCTTCTCTTGAAAAATAAAAGTTTTCTCTAGCAACAATGACTGTTGCTAGAATGCCATATCCCATATGAGCAGAGGCAAACCAATGACTCACTCATACTTCACGCTGGACAGGTAGGGGCTACTGTCCTATTGATGAATGTAACCTTCTGTCTCTCACTAGAGCAACTTGTGTTATTATAATGAGTCATATGCACTGTGGCTACTGTCCAGACCTCCCCTGGAGCCCTCTCATGCTAGGTGGGATCAAGGGTAATCCAAAGACATGACTCCACAGACCAGTGCAGTGACTATTACAGTCACAAGGTAAGATCTGCAGTGCTGACAACAGGGGCCCAAAAACTGCCAGCTCAGCAGCAATGCAGCCTAACAGTGACCACTTTGGGGGGGGTAGGTGAATTTGTTAAGGTCATGAGCAAGTGCATGGATTTTGTGGTGTTCATTTTCTCCCCCTGCCCCAACTCTGCTTTTGAGAACAGAAGGGGATAGAGACTGACAGCGATCCAGACTTCTGAAATGCTCAGAGGGAGTGAAGGTCAAGTTCAATTATCTCTTATTTGATAAGCGGGGAGCCAGTAGGCGGGATATGGGGACAGGGCAGCATGCCTGCATGTGTCTTGCACCCCAGGCTTGCTGCTAATGCTGCCCTGTCTGCCAGAGATGTTTAATGCTGCTCCAGCCCATTTTTGCAGGCTGACACCTTCCGTTCATTATCAGATTTCTTATTAAAAGGACAGCATTAGGTTTTACCGTTGAATCCATTTTCTGGGTACCCAGGGATGTCCCTAAACATTAAATTCACAGGAACCACGATACTTGTATCTTAAAGTCTGCCTTGTACCTGAAACCTGAGAAATACTGCCTTAGAAATAACTGAGTAAAATAAGTCAAAAAATACACAGCATGAAAGGTGTTTGTACTTCTTTTCAGAGATCGGTGCATATTCAGCATACTAGAACCTTGCACAAAGGTTACGTTTTGTATCAGATCTTTGAACGGAAATAAAAATTCTTTAAAAAGCTCTGTTCAGTGGAAAAGAAGACACTCAGTAAAATGAAAAGTAAGTTTTGCAAGGGCAACAATTAGGTAACTTATCTTTTAGAACTAACTTTTTTGTCCTCTGAGGTCTACAGGTTAGTGTCTTGTGAATAGAGGCAAAAAAAAGCGTGGAATAGTGAAAATCATTGAAAATAAAAAAATAGTTGCTGAGTTAGACTGATGTTGCACATATTGAAAATATCTTCAGAAACTTATTTCTTAAGCAAAAGCAACAAGACAGGTTAAAAATCTCAACAACCCCATAATGTCTCAAAACCACATCACAGAAATTAATGTGTTAACTCTGGAAGCTGTTGAGATTGAACTTGCAGGGCATGAAGTAGCCACAAAACCCTTTGAGATTACCATCTTTTAGGTTAGACCCATTTTTGGTAGTAATTCCTACTGTGTTTACAAGTTGGTTAATCACTACTAGACAGCTTAAAAGCAAAGGAGAACTAGGAGCTGGGGGAACTTGTAAGACAAATTTCTGGCTGACAGGTTTTTAAATGAGCAAGCAGGAAATACAGAGAATGAGATCAGACTGCCCAGACTCAGTACCTTACTGGCCTGCTGGAATGGGGAGAGGAACAAACACTGGTAAAGATAAGAAATACTTGTAACTTAGCATTAAATTGTTTGGTAGCTTCTCTACCAACTTTAATGTAGTACTGATGTTTTAAGGCATATAAAGAAAGACCTTTTAGAGGAGTGTGATCCCAAAGCCTCAGAAATTACAGCCACACAAAAAAGAGAGGTAAAATAACATAGCAATACTTCTGTTACAAAATGCTAGGAGGAAAATCACAGGCAATTTCAGTCCCATTGCTATTTTCTTTACTGCTTTGAAGGAATGCAGTAGATTACCTGCATTAAAATGGCAGGCTTAGAAAGTGGCTCTCTTTTACAGGCTGCTATAGCCTCAAAAGCTTCAATGCCTTTGGAAATGTCCACACAGCAAAAAAAAGGACACAAAATAGTGTGGTAATCCTCAACAAGCTTTTATCTTGCTACTACAGATAACAATAGCATCAAAAACACAGCAGCTAGAAAGGGCTTTTCACACCAGCATGTGTCTGTAACGTCTACAGAGACTGCCCCAGAAAGTTCATATTTGGTTTGCTGGTCTGTGCTCCAGACAGTCCGTGTCTGTCCATCATGTTGTGTAGGCATGTTTTCAGTCTTATAGGCAGTAGATGCAAGTGATAACTGTGCCTAATTAACAGAACTCTCCCTCACCCTCTGAAATCTAAACAGGCTACGGACAAAACTGAAGCACGTGCAACACCAAACGCTATCACAGACAGTTAGCAGGGGGATTATTTTCCATATCACATCCACATTAACTCTGATACCAAGAGAACAGATCTGTTAGAAAAGATCTGCAGGGATAGAAGTTTTCAGAACACAAAAGACACAAGGTTCCAGACTGGTACTTTTTATTAGATATTTGGCAGCCTGCGTCTCTATGGGTGATTTAAACCACTTCAGGAATGATTGGAGACAAGATCAGAAATTATCAGTAGCACTCTTGGTCTTTAGACTGTCTCAAGTCCAGCCTAGCAAGCAGTGACCAGAAGGTCTGCTGCCTATTGCTTAACTTCTTTTTAAACAATCATTATTAAGACTATTATTTGTGCTGGGGCAGGTGCTGTACAAATAGAGCAAAGCAATAGGGAAGCCTACTGTAAGGGGAGAAATGAAGTTGATGCCACTAATTTAGGTTCACAGGCACCTAGGCAGGCTCTGAACAAGAAAGCAAGGCACAAAATGACACATTAGTAGCACCAGAAGAAGCAGATTTCTGTGTCCATGCTTTGTCAGTCCAGTGGCTATAACTTACCTGACAATGCTACAAGATACAACCCAAGTTTATCATTATCAAAATAACTCATTACAACATTGATTCATTACACTCCTTGCTCCTTCCCACACCAGTGACGGAGTCATCTGCATGTTAATTCTGTTCAGGTTCTATTTTTATACATGGGTAGTTAGAGCTAGTTGGAAAAAATGGGTTTTACTCCACTGGAACACAAATAATTTCCATCAAAAATCTAACCAACACACCTTTCTTCCATTTCTGAGATACAGCTTGTTGCAAGAAAAAAATTTTTTAAATGTTGAGGTAAATGTTAAACTGACTTCTTTTCACTTTATTTAGTTGAAAATAATCTGTTCAGAAAACAATCTGATCTGCTAGTCAGGCTATGTATGCATTGACTGGTGTAAGTGAAATTTCCCATCAAGCTGAGGAACCTGAGAGCGGGGAGTCTCACCTTGTCCCACTTGCTGCAGCCATTGGCCATTGCGTGTTCAGCCTGCAGCCATCTCAAGGCACAAACAAACACACCAAGCTAGCCCAGACACCAGAGAGGTGCCAACTCAGAGCTCGTTTATCTATGAGATAAGATGCATGTCTGTGACTGTGACAGACACACCCTGAAGTCGGGTCTGGGTAAGTCAGTCACTTTTCAGGGATAAAACATATCTTTATTAATGGCTTTCTATTGATAACCTCACTGGTGTATGTTTTTCTAAACAGATAATGAAAAAGCACACAACCTTTCCAAATGAGAAATAACCTCATCCTTTCCTGTTAAAATGTCTGTAAAAGGGACTCAACAAAGTCACATAGTCCAAACCCACAGCCCCTACCCCAGGCAGGAACAACTAAATTTAAACCATCTATCACAGGAACTGCTTACTATACATTTCTTGTCTGGTCACACATTCTTCTTAAACCAACCTTAACCTTTCTCTTTCAGTTAAAAGAGGATGGATGATATTGTTCTTGCTCAGTAGACTTCCTGCTGTTTCTCGCTTTCAATGTGCTGTTTTCGCTGGATGTTTTTCAAAGTCAAATGCCCTTCCTAGAAATCCGGGCATCTTGTTGTTGGAGTTTAAACTGCTGTCGGAGTTCACTATTGACTAATGTGTGTAGGCTAGGATTAATGTCATTTTTGGAAGAAAAGCAAATGTTTGCAGGAAAAGAATGGGAATATATATTATTGTGGGCCTTGAGATATGCATTGTGGAGACTGTATGTTTTCTGTTTCTTATCTGAAAATTTCCTTGATTTCCTGGGACAGATTCTCAGCTTAAATAAACAATTTCCAGTGGGACTGACCCATGTGCATTTACACTAAGCAATAAGATGTCTCTCAGTTTTGACACACAGTGTACTTGGGCAACCTGAAATGAGAATTCACAGTATTTCTCTGTGGCTCCAGCAGCGCTGTATTTTACGGTGCCTACCAAGAAAAATATAAACCTGTGGGAAAACACAGATTTGTTTGCAATACAAACTACTGGGAAAATGGTAAAAACTCCTTTTTTTAAAAATGGAGATTTTACTTGCAAGATGCTAGGCTTCAAAGATATATTTTGGCCACAATGCTTATGCTCTGATGGAACGCAGGAAAGCACAGACGACAAGAAATCAACTTTGGTACATAAATGTAGCATTAAGACAGTTACCACGTAATTATGTCACGGCCATTCTATGCTGCAAATGTTGCAGAGCTGTGTAAAGTCCTGGAACAGTAAAGGAATGAATACAAAATAGCCATTTTCTCATATTTCAAGTGATGCAGAAGGAGGTAACAGTCTATCCATTTTCACTGTGCATTTTTTTCGTTTTCATGAGCAGGAGAAAGAAGGAAGTCTCCTGCCTGTTTTCTCCTCATATGTATTAAACTAATTATTCTGCTTTAACAAGGGGAACTTTGTTCTCATAATTTCCAAGTTTCATTCCAACCCCTGCAGCTAATCATGACCACGGTCGCTGATAATGAGTAGTAAATTGTTACAGTCCTTAGAGCCTGATAGGTACATTCCAGTCTGCATCATGTAGCCCTGCTGCTCTATACATTATTGTTCACAGATGGTAGCTGTCAAACTCTGTCAACTTCATATACACACTCAAAGAGTTACATCCGCATTCCTGAAATTTATGACTGCACAGCCCTCACCTTCTAAGGCCCTTAATTCAATAACATGTCACGTTCCTTCAGTCTCACCCTGCTTTAAAATACTTTCACCCACTTACAGGCCTTCAATTTAGAAAAAAAAAAAAAAAACCCAAAACATGAACCCTACTGAGTTATTACAATGTAAATATTTTAATAGAATGGGGTGGTGGTTGGGAGGGGGGCAGGGAGAAGCCTATCTGAGTATAAACAGCTCCATTATTACATTAAGATTGATGATCAGGAGCTAATGAAGCATTTTCTTTAAAAGTTTAATTAACTACAAGGAAAGTGGATATAGACATGTATCTATTGACTGGCACATCATTGAGTCTTTGGGTAACAGTACATAATATAAAGAGTTATTTTCCAGGGTTTCATTGTCTAAAGAGCATTATTTAGACTAACTTTGCCTAAATTTAAACTCCATAAGCAAAATAAAAACAGGTATGAATAATTTCCATTTCATTTTAAAAGCACTTCTTTTTACATTAATAAATATTGCATTTTGAAGATGGATGTCTGAGGATTCTGTCACTAATAACATGAATGAAAAAGTAGAAATTCCTTCCTTTGCCCAGAATGAGAAAATGAAGAGCAAGTTAATAAACAGGGCAAATAAAACAAATAAATTGGAAGATATTTTTATTTTTTTCTGCCTAGCAATGCAGAAAAAAGGTATAACTAGTAACTGAGAGACAACATTGGTTGAATGTACCCCGCCTTCTTCATCAAGCTCCTCTAGCCAAGCTCCTGTCGGCTTAGGAAAGGAAATACATGAAAACACCTTTCCAGAGCTTTTGCACTTTGAAACTGGCCTTCTCTCAAATTCATCTCAGACCATCTTCCAGAAAAGACTCAAGTAAAGGAAGCTGCAGGGGTGGTCTGTAAGCTGACAGCATCTCAGGGCTAGACACAGATCAGCCAGAGCTCTGAGCTGGATCTGCCCTTGCATTTCCCATCTCTGAGCTACGCAGAAAGACAGCAAGTCTTTAAAACTGAGGGAAGTTGGATGTTTTTAGGATGTGCACGTGGCAAATATCAGAAATTAAAATGGTGGATACATAGCTCACCCTGCCGCACTCTGTCCTAGAGTAAAGGCTTGGGGTTTTTTATTTCACCTTTTCCACAAATGAAGGACACGTGTGCATCGCCACACTGACACATTGCCATGTGTCACATGTGGCAGGAGGGCATCGTGCCCTGTGAACAGCACACAGGTTCACCACTAACTCAACAGCCACACTGGCTGTGTTAGAATTTAAGGTAATCTCGTGCTGTGAGCAAACTGAACTGAGTTTTCCTCCTACATGTCTTTCAGGCTAAAGTAAGTGAGGTTTTTTCCATGAATAATGCAGTAGGATGTATCTGGTCTTGTAGAAACACTTCAAATACACCCCCACACCCTCAGGAAGAGAGCTATGAGTAATCTGATAGGGGTTATTCTGAAATTCAGTTGCAATGCTTGTGTCTCCCTTCCCTCATTACCCTTTTTAAAAGAACCCCAAGACTCGCACCAGCCTCCCTGGTGGGAACTGGTGCCACCAGAAATGACATGTAGCACACATGCTATGTCACATTTATGGCCATCTCCTCCACTGCTGATATCACTATGAGCCCATTGTTGCAGCAGTGATGTATATGCCACATGAAAGGTTTATAAGGCTATAATTCATCCAGAGCTGGATGTTCTGAGACTGCAGCCATGGTGACCTTGAGACCATGTCACAGTGGGACTCCTTTATAGGTTCCGCCGTGCAAAAGTGCATCCTGCCAAGGTGGAGACACAGCCTGGGTCAGAGGATGGCTCTTGCAAAATCTTGTAAATAACATTCTGAAACCAATATGCTCTGTTGTCTTCCTTCACCTTGGGGGAAAGGGTAATAATTAAATCATTGCAAAACACATCAAATGATACTTCAGTACTAAAAACAGAGCTGAAAATTTAACTCAGGCTGTGATTTTAAATCTGAAATAAAGTGTGATAGTTCAGGGTATCTAGGAATGTAAGCAAAACAAAACATGCCCCCAACCTGCCCCCGCCACCTGCCCCCCCCTAAAAAAAAGAGAAAAGGCAAAAATGCATCCATACCATTAGTAAAACATTAACAAGGTGAGGCATGTTTTGGTAATCTTTGATTTCTGAGATTCTGGTCTGATTCCCTTGCTGGCATAACTGGGTAACTTTATCACAGAGAATATAAATAGACTCAAAACTCCAAAACTACTCAGATATCACAGTAAAAGTGGCTCCAAAATGGGCTGCATTATCACAGGGCTAGACTTGAGTCAGGGAAACATCTATAGTCAGGAAAGCTCTTCAAGTCACTGAGAGATGTGGTCTATTCACAGCAATCCTCTCCCACTGGTCTGTTGTTTGCAGAGCTGAAGCAGAAGGATATTTGAAAGCTTTTCAGTGAGAGCTTATCTGGTTTTAAGATATTAGAAAGGGGAAAAAGCAATTTATAGGCTGTGATTTTATAAAGGATCTTATGCACAGATTTTTGCCGTGACAATACAATGTCTTTTCTGTCTGTTCTGCATATTTTTTTTAGCACTGCAGGGCATAGAAGAAATGAGCATTACATGGCACACAGCCTGCTAACAGAGCCACACCATCCAAAAGCTGTAGAATCAGCCACCCAGGCCCATCCTGGCCCTTACTCTCTTCTGGTTCCTTGATAACAATTCAGCTAGAAGTACATGGGATATCTGAGAAAAACAACCTCAAGGATTAATCTGGTCTTCCTTGTAATATCTATCTTGATCAGCCAGTTGTCTAACTGAAGGGAGCCATGGATTCCAATTACCCTTTTAGGTGCTGGTCTATCACCTGTAACGTTTGATGAAGATCCAGGATATAACAGGGAGTGTGAAGAGCAGCAGACAATAAGATAGTGATTCGGACCCTCTGAATCCTATTGGCCAAACTATTGGTCTGTGTGATTCTATAGTGACCTGTATTTGAGTAAGAAAAATATTTCTCTCCTCCTACTAGTATGTTTTATTTGAATTTCTTACTAAAATGCCTGCCTGAG
This sequence comes from Oriolus oriolus, assembly GCA_013400235.1. Classification (NCBI taxonomy): domain Eukaryota; kingdom Metazoa; phylum Chordata; class Aves; order Passeriformes; family Corvidae; genus Oriolus; species Oriolus oriolus. The sequence goes on along the minus strand of VXBT01012370.1, from coordinate 393,028 downwards.
CATAACAAGTGTGTGCAGCATTCAGCAGAATGCGGCCTGGAACCTAACTATCATTTAAGTGTTAATGTATGACAAATAGTTTCAGTCCATACTCAAAAGAAAGTGCTAGAAAAAAATATATAACTTTTGGAAGAATGGTTATAATTGTTACTTACATCTAATAAAGGGGGAAACTGTTAATTTGGTCCTATCTATGAGAAGAAATGCAGGTTATAGAGAAAATATCAATCTAGTAATTCTAAGATTGCTTGGGCTTAGATTTGCAAACTTTTTCCATTGTTGCAGGATCTGAACCAAGTCCAAATGTTTGAAAGCCACTGAAATTTACTCTTTTCAAAATACAAATCTAATCTGCTCTAACTCTATGCACTGCTTGTTACAAACAAAAAGTCAGCTTTTTTTCCTGTTTGTATATCGGTTACAGCTTAACTGAGGATACAGTGGAGCCACTGTACTGGCAGCTTGCTGCTGATCTACACCGCATTCCTTCAGGTGCCAATTGGAGCAGCCTTATTAGGGAGCTCTGTGCAGGTGCAGCAGGGAGCGTGCTGGTCTGGCAGAAAGCTAGAGAGCATTCTTCTGCTGAAACATCAGGGCCTAATTACACAGCAGTCATTGGGGAACACGTAAAACACCGAGGATTTCTGATCCAAAGTCCACAAATAGTAGGAAAAAGAATTTTGTAACGTTAACAGAAGTGATTTTGTAATTCATGCTTTTGCCTCAACTTGACAATAGATTTAAACAGAAACACTTCTTTGCTGAGTGAGCCTATGTGAAAAATACACAATTAAATCAGTAAATAATGAAATCATTTACAATTAGCTTGTAAATAATGCCTTAGGTACATGGGGGTTTTTTAGTTTATATGGGTCCATATTACTCTGCTTATTTTCTAAGCATTCTGTACCTTGAGCAGCAGGATTGTGGATTTCCCAGGCCCACCTGGTGGAAAGGTGATGCTGGGTAGCAGGAAGAAGACATGTCAGAGGCACAAAACTAACATATTGAAGGGAAAATAATTAAACCCAACCTGCTGTTCACCTTCCCTTCTCTGCTGGAGACTTGCTGGAGAAGATGTAGATGGAGGTGAAGTATCATGTTAGAGTGCCAGGACTGGAGGAGACAACCCAGAGACAGCTCTGGACAGGGAGATACAGGAGCACAGGAGGGTACTTGCCAGCTAAGGAGAAACCATACAGAGAATTTGTGAGGAGGTGCAGGAAACTTGTGTCCTTTGCATGAACAAGCAATATTTTAGATCTGAATTAGAGTATTTACATCAGCAGCAGTTGCCAAAACCACTCCCTCTTCTAGGTAGCATCCTGGTTTCAGCTGAGATATAATTCATTTTCTTCTCAGTAGCTGGTACAGGCCTGTGTTTTGAATTCAGTATGAGAATAATGTTGATGACACACCAATGTTTTGTTTCTTAGTAGTGCTTACCCCAGTTCAAGGACTTTCTAGTTTCCCATGCTTTGCCAGTGAGCAGGTGGACAAGAAGCTGCAATGGAGCATGTCCAGGACAGCTGACCCAAACTGGCCAAAGGGATATTCTGCACCATACAGTGTCATGCTCAGTGTGTAAACTGCTAAATGAGAAGCAATATGCCTTGTTTAATCATGGGTCCTGCTGTGGAAAAGCATCACAGGTGGAAGACAACTGTATGAAATCCATTATGACAAGGTGTGGAAACTGCTGAAGGTCAAGGTAAGTCAGTTTGCAGAGGTGAAACCCATCCAGCTGGGTTCAGACATTGCTGAAGAAAAATGGCCAATATTTCACCTCTATACCGATTCACGGATGGTGCCAAATGCTCTGTGGGGCTGGTTGCAGCAGTGGAAGCAGAATAACTGGCAGTGCAGAGGTAAAGCCATCTGGGCTACTGTATTGTGGCCTGGATGGACAACGTGGGTGTGAAGGTACATCATGTAGATAGATGCTCATGTACCCAAGGTTCAGACCACTGAAGAACAGAATAACCAACAGGTGGATCGGGCTGCTAAGACTGAATCGGCTCAGGTGGATTTGCACTGGCAACATAAGGGTGAATGGTTTCTAGCTCAGTGGGTCCATGACACCCTGGGCCATCGAGAGATGCATCACATAGATGCATTTGTGACCAAGGGGTGCACTTAACCAAGGGCACTATCACACAGATTATCTATTAATGTGAAACATGCACTGCAATTAAGAAAGCCAAGTGATTAAAGTCTCTCTGGTAAGGAGGATGATGGCTGAAATATAAATATGGGGAGGCCTGGCAGATTGACTACATCACACTCCCACAAACCCACCAAGGCAAGCACCATGTGCTTACAGTGGTGGAAGAAGCCACTGGATGGCTGGACATATATCCCATGTCCCATGCTACTGCTTGGAATACTCTCCTGGGCCTCGAAAGGCAAGCCTCAAGGAGACAGGGTACCAGAGACAGAATTGGCAGACACTGGATGTAGTGGTTTTGTTCTCATCTTTTAACGTTCTGTGAGATAAGGATTAGAAGAAGGGCAAAAGCAGGCTCAAAAACATTAAAGAATATAAATAAGTTTATTAACAGAATTAAAAGGGAAAATAATAAGAATCAGAATAAACCTTCAGAACGCTTCTCCTTCCCCCAACCCCTTCTTTCCTTTCCCACTGGCAATGTAAAGAGACAAAACATGGGATTTTCAGTCAGTTTACCACCTTTATAATAATCTTCTTTTCAGTTCACTTAGGGAGAGAAGTCTCTCTTGCTGGCCATGGGGCTTTTCCACAAGAAACAGTTCTCTCATGACATCAGTGTCACAGCGAGTCAGCTGCCTGGGAAATGGAAATCTGATCTCAGTGTGGAAGTCCCTTCCCTCGACTTACAGCTTTTCCCACAACTGTTTTTGAGGGTTCAATCTTTAGCTAATGGGGTACCATTTTAAGGGTGAGACATTCAAAAGCAAAGGTTCTCTTCGTCTATCTCTGGGATCATCTCCATCTCTAGGAACAGAGGTCTTCTTCTCTCTGAGGGAAAGAATCTTCATCACTCTCTGTTAAAGCTTCTCATTAGATCACAGCTACTTCAACATTTGCTTGTTCAGCACAGGTGCCTTTGCTCATGGCTGCAGTTTGAATGCTCCACCCCCCATGCTTACTCCAAGTCAAGAACTTCCCCGTTTCCCATTTCTGCCAGTGAGCAGGTGCACAAGAAGCCAGAGGGAGCATGCCCAGGGCATCTGACCTGAACTAGCCAGAGGGATACTCCATAGTGCAGGATGTCATGCTCGGTATACAAACTGTCAGGAGCTGGCTGGGGGAATCTGGCTGGGGGCTGCTGGTCACTGCTCAGGGATGGGCTGGGCATTGTTTAGCAAGAGGTGAGCAACTGCACTGTGTATCGGTTGTTTCTTCTGGGATTTTCCTCTCTCCCTTTTTCTCTCCTTCTTACATTATTACAATGGTTCGTTTCAATTATTAAACTTTTCTTAACCCACGAAGTTTACCAGAGGCGGGGGAGGTGAATTAGGGGCTGTGTGGTATTTACTTGCCAGCTGAGGTTAAGACAGGACAGTAAGACAAAGAAACCTCGACAACAGGTTTATGGAATTCTGTTAACAGCAAGTACTTCAGAACATACTTTTTTGGCCACTCTGGTCTTGATGACATTATTAATATGAAGACAATTCTATGAGAAATTAATTGCTCTTTAACAGTCGAATGAGTGGTCCAGATGAACTGTGGGATGTATTACACTGAACCTTTGCTCTGTGATAGAAGGGATTTAGTCATTCAGCACTGTCCTCAAAAAAAAATTAGATGAAAGATGGGACTATTTCCTTCCTCTTCATCCCAGTCATCCTGTGTCACCAGATGAGAAAGTTCACGCTGTACTAGTTCTGGGAACAAAAGGAACGGTTCTTTTCTCTAGTGCTGACAACCTGATACCATTCATAAGCACTACCAATTTAAATTAGGAACATAGAAAAGGTACAAGAAGTTTAGGCAGTTAAACTGAATTGGCAGGATTCTTAAAAAGGGCCTCTGGTACCCTGAATTTGTATGCAGCTGTAGGAGCTGCTAAACCAGAGCAATTGATCAGCAGGAGCACAAATGAGGGCCAGCCATGTTTCACTCAATTAGGAGTTCATTAAGATTTTTATCCTCCATCTAGCTGTTCAACAGCAAATGCACCCAGGTGTTATTTTTTAAATAGAATCATAATTTGAATATCGCCAAGCTGACAGGATAGTTATGAGAAAGGTCACAAGTGTCCTTAAAAATAGCACAAATTGACCTATTTTCTAGTGACAAAAGTCCTTGGAAGTATGATTTTATGACACTTTACATGCAGTTGCTTTTGTCTCTTGGTGTTTCAATATCAGCTGAAAATTATCTTTCTTGTTACAGTATGGTGGTGACGAGTTCCCTGCCCTTATGCTGGAACAAGTAGGGAAGGTCAGTAGAGTTCTTTCTGTTTACTTACTGAATGTTGTGTGCATAGAAAAAAGTAAGAGGGTAGGCCAGTGTGAACACTAATGGTGTAGGATTATACCTGAATGATTTTCAAACCTCTTCAAAAATTATTCTGAGAACAAAACATACCTGTATGCTTGTTCCCAGTATACTGAGAGATTAGATGAGTACAAAACTGTGCACCAGCTGCCTGTCTCAACAAGAAAAGAATCACCAGGTTCTGGCATAAACCTGCAGTCATTCTAAAATGAGATTACTATTACTAGCATAATAGATATTTAGGAAATATCTCAGCTGTCAGGTTTCTTGAGTTACAAAATAAAGGCAAAGAGGAGAAAGTTGATAGTTTTTTCTCCAACGCCATCTTACCAACTCCACATTACCTCAGTGTTGATTATTAACCTTTGTTGTTTTAACAGTGGATCTGGACCCTACACAGCCTCATGCAAACCTTAATGCAACCCTCTGGATAATTTTCTTCTCTTGTTTCCTTACTTCGTGTAAGTTTGAGATTTTCGAAACCGAAAAAAAAAGAAATCTAGATTACAAGAAGTCATTTCATAATAATTTAGAGTAATTGGGGGTGGGTGGGGTGTGTGTGTTCCATTTTGTTGATGATACAATGCAGTGGTTTTCTTTTCAGTAATATGGTCCAGCATTTTGTCACTTGTTTTTTTAGGTTTTCATTTTTCCAGGACAACTCAGGATTTAAGTGTTGAAATGGAAAAAGGTGAAGTCTCTACCTTATACAAAATATCCTAGATTTGATACACTAACATTTCCTTCACAAGAAAAAAAGCCCATCTGTTACAATTCATTAGGTTTCAAAAGCCTGTATGTAACACTTCATTAGAATTTTAGCATATCTGGGGTTTAGGGAAGCTTCTTTCAAGTTGCTGTGAGTCAGGGTAAACCTCCTATAAACTATCACTGGGGGAAAAGCACCTCTGCTGCCATGTGCAGCAAACCTGACAATTACGGTGCCCTGAATAAATGGGGCACAAGCACATCTTTAAACAACAGGACACTTTTGTCCTCGGGTAGCCAAGGTGTCTGGCTGTGGCACAGAAGCTACAATGAGGTAATGGATAACACCAGAAGGAATTAATTTTCTCAAGGCGGTAAAATCAGTTATTTATAGAAGTATAATTATAAGGAGACATATTTGCTCCTATTGTTTTGCACACAATTCCAGCTGAGAAAGAGTTGCGTAACGTGAACATTATCTTTGTGATAAAATAATTCATACTCTACATCCTGCACTGCTGCTGAATGCCCACCACTACAGAGAACCAGGTCCCTTAGGATACACCCAGATTCCACGGCACAAACTCCCCTCAAAAATTAGGTCTAAGCAGATTAATTTGCATACTACAAGAAGGCTGCAGTTTTATGGTGTTCCCTATAGGTTTGTTTACCATGTTCCTCTCTGCTACCACAACAAGGGCTGACTCTATATAGATTACAGTGGAGTTTTTTTCTCATTGCATTGATCACATCCCTTTGTAAGTGTGCATCTCCAAGGAGAGAACAGAAAATGAACTCCTGAGTGAGGAAAGTGTAGTCTTCTCCTGTTCCACAAATGTCTGAGAGGATACTGTCACAAGTGTACCATTACAGTGAGCCCCCAACCATTTCCATTTTGTTCCCTCCTCACTCTCTAACTCCCTTCTGAAGACATAATACCCCATAGAAGCAGGGCCTGCTGACACCTACATTCTTGATGAGTCCTCTACCTTCGTTCAGGTTCATGTTTAATAGCCACCCATTCTGAGCGCAGATCCTTTCCATGTGCATGTTTACACAAGCAGACCTGCTCCAAAGAGCTTGGAATCAAAAGCGGAAGGCAAATAGGGTAACCCACCCCACCAGCACTGGGTTCAGCAGAGCGATAGCTGAACAAGGAGCTGAGAGTGATCTCAAATGCCTCTGCTTCTAGTCAGATAAGCACAGAAACCACACAGCCAATACAACCAAATTTTTTTTTTTTTTTAAACCTCAAGGTGGTTTTGCTGAATTTGCACACTGCTTTTCTAACAAGCAGGCGTGATATTATACTTTGTTTTTCCAGCTGAATTACAGCAATTACCTAAATGAATAACTCATTTTCTGGACAAGCTGCCTGCAAACAGTTTTGGGGAAAAAAAATTATACCAGATCGAACTTTTAGAGCAACATTACTGCGTTTTTATGTAATATACTTAGTCATATAGCTTGTGTTTTAGACATCCTTTTAGTGGATTATGATTGTGAACAAAGTGTGTTTCAGACTCCTAAACTACAAATCTACAGACACTGGTAACGAAAGACTTGTATTGAATATCCCACCTCTTGCTAACGTGATAGACCAGAAATGTGAGAGGTGTGTGGAATGTTTCTGGTTTTGCTATATAAACTATTGAACAAGAAAAAAAACTAATTTAGCTTCAATGCAGACTAGACATACTCAGTTTCACAAAAAGTCTACATTTTGCTCTATATTTTGTTCTGTTTTGCCAGATTTATATCAGCTCTAGATAAGCTTTAAACAGCAATGAATTCTCATTGTGACTTAGAGTTTGTAAGTCATTTATTATCAACACTTTATTGGTGGAACAGACCATTAAACTTAGGTTGTCATAAAAAATATTTAACATCTCTTTAGCAGGCACTTTGATTTTTTCCCCCCTTCAGTTAATGTTTTTAAGAGACTGACAAAACACATTTCCCACATTTGGAGATACTCAGTTCATAGTGTTTATTGACATATTCTAAACCAGAGAAACCAAACTGAACTCCCAAGGTTCCTGAACAACATACAAAACATGAACCACTGAATCTTTGCTTTCTCCTTTCATTTTTTTGGTAGTGTTCACACAACCAAATCTACACTTTTCTTCAGTCCAAGCCTAAAAATCTTAAATCAAATTTCTGGTAGCTTTCCCGGTTCAAAGTAAAATTGGAATTAAACACTGCTCTATGGGATGGCTATAAATGCTCTTTCACTCATCTCATGGTGCTTCCTCAAGCTATTCTTTTCTAAGTACATTTGCTTAATAATTTTAACTGTGTGTTCTATCTAGATTTTAATTACAATTAATTACATATTGTTTAAGTAGGATTTTCTCTTATCCCATGGTGTCCTCATGATGACACTCAGGTATGCACACTACACTCTGAGACTGTCCTTGTGTTCTAGATTGAGTCTTCCATACCATTTTCTATATTAATCTATTTTTCCCTAAAAAACTTAATCTCTGTGGATGCTTTGATTTACAGGTTGGCACTGTAGTGTGTTACAGACTATGGGTATGAACCATCAACAATAACTCTACCTCTAGAGCTGTATTTTAGGAAACAAAATTCAATCAAGCAGTTAAGTATTACACAAGACTAGCTCAGGTTCTTAAAGAACTGCATTGTGAGTAACAAAATTTTCTCAAATCAAGCTTCTGCCTTTTAAAGTAGTTCATATTTACAAGACTGTTTATATTTTCTAATGCATTTGGTGGTACCTAGGGCATGAACTAACACTTCTAGAAAGACACTCTACAACCACATTTGTGTGTTCTGTATTCTTTCAGAGCTGACAGGGTAATAAAATGTTTTTTCCTGTTGGCTTCATGATATAAGTATGGAATTACATTAGAAGAGTTTCTGTGTGGTCAATCCAAATTACCTGGCTGAGGAAAACACACCCTGCCACTTGAAGAGATTAAGGAATACCAAAGATTTTTATTTTAGTAACCAGTAGTGGGATTTCCAAACTATTCACCACAGGCCAAATTTTGCACTATTGATATCAATAGTAAAACTCTTCAGAAAGACTGGAAAGAATCCAGTGCTGAATACTTCTGAATACTTCTGAAAAATCCTACCCTAAAAATCTTTATTTTAAATTACTTCAAAACATGCAATTTATAGAATCTACCACAGGAAATTCTGCTAGAGTGGATCTGAAAGGCAGCTGGGGATATAAGAAAACAGATGATCCATATGATATTCTTACTTGGAGCTTTGCAATCTGACTACTGAAAATAATTTACTTGGAAGGAAAAACAATATCTCTCCACCTCCTTTTCAATACACAAGATATTCTGTTCTAATTTATTTTTCCACGAGAAAATGGCAACAGCATTTTGCACTACTGAATTTTATGAGAGACTGTCTCAAGCAGTCCAACTTGTATTCAAATCTCAAGGCAATAAAAACATATATAAACTATGGAAAAATCCAGCTGAATAAAAACAAAAACACATCAGAGTCTATAGCTAATGTAATGGTTCTGATTACAAATTGCAAGAAATTTTTTCTCTCTGTGCTCACACAAACATACAAGACACTAACTAACCTTCTTAAGGTAGACTCTGTAATAATACAATTACTCTGAACAAAACCACAAACTAGTGAAATGGAAATAATTCACAATTGAAGTGCAGAAGTCATAATGGAAGGATGGATCAACTACATGGAAGAATAAAGATTATAATTCTTAAAGTGAAACACAAAGTTAATACATGAGTCAAGCTAGAAACTTGTGACACCCTGCTGAACAAGATCAAAGATGAGTTCAGGTTAACAGCATGAAAATTAGTGAGGAATGGTATAAATAATCCAACTTTATATAACCCCAGACCTGGGCACCTGGTAGCGCAGCACTGAGCAGAAATGCTGAGGTGAGCTACTGAGATAAGAAAAAGGCAAGACTGAGGACAGAACCTCAAATCTTCTTGGACATTAGGTTATGAAAACCTCAGAAAGATAACTAAGGCTTGTAGAGAGGAGGGGTGGCCTGACTCTGCTGAGGTGAACAAGCAGGTTTTAATTGAATTTTGGTGAAACTGACAGAAGATCTGCTCTACATTTGTGTTAGTTCTCTTACAGGTCCTAGTGACCTCCAGCTAAGTGTGCATACCTTATTGTTTGAAGATTTAAAGCTAGATTCAAGCAGCCTTTCCAAATTATAATTATAATTTCTTTTCCATAGCAATTTCCAAAGAAAATGAGCAAGAAGTTCAAGAAAAGAGTTTATAAAATTGTGGACTACACAATATTTAGTGCATAAGCTAACTTAATTACAGAAGTATGTGGAAAAAAGGTCATGGTATGTCAGGGCATACCAGCAGCTCTAAAAAGCTTGTGCCATACTTGACCTGAAATCAGTACCTTCAGTCTGGGTATGAGGAAGAGAACACATTATTTCTGGAAACAGACTGCATCCTTCTCTGTGCTGTACTTGGCTTTATTTCCTTCCAGTCAGTTTACCAGTAAAGTATGTTGTGTGTATTTTGTGTTTACACTTCAGAGGAACAAAATCCTGAAGTGATGAGCCTAACAGGATCCACTACTAAAATCCTGAGAACATTACAGTTGGCAACCTTTTTGAGTAGCTTGCTAGGATTTTTTTTCTGCAGAGCTGCTATTGATTTTCTTTCATTTTCCAAACTGTGTGAGCATTTGAAGTAGAAAATCTGAAAAGCACTCTGAATCATAGGCCACATACTACCTCTGCTTTAATGTGCAAAATACCACTGAGAAGGAAATAAAATGACCTCACTTGCTATCACATTAAATAAACTAGAGATCTGCATGACCTATTGTCTCCAAACACAGGCGATGCTAAAAGCAGGAACTCCCAGCATTTTTCATTCCCTGGTTTTATGCACACTGCTCTTTCTAGACCTCTGCCTATTTCCAGTTACTCCTGCTCATACTTTTAATAAATCATATTTGTTGAAATACATTTATTAGAATGTGTTGTCAATTAAATAACTTTGTGTCTTATACAGTACAATCTGAAGATGGCAAGTCATTGTTGACAGCTCCTATACTTTTCTAAACTCAAAAAGCATGAGTATTTTCAGTTTTACAGCATTCATTATTTATGTATTGAGTCAAAGCTGTAAAACTTTATTATCAAAGCATAGGAGGAAAACTCAGAGCTTTACACCAAAATCCACTGAACAGAAGAGGTTCTCTTTGCAGCAATGAATGTTAGGCCACCTTTACTGAGGTAAACAAAAGTATTGATGCGTGGGAAAATCCAATGAGACTTGCATCTGAAACCAAAAGTAGAACGTTTTAAGAAAACGCGGTTTATATAGATCTGAGATGTAACAACCATAAACAGGATTTTTCCATCTCATCATCTCTAGTGCAGTAAGAAATGTCTGCCTGCATTGATCCGAACCACAATGCACGGGATGCACGCACATTGTTTCTTCGGTTCAAGTGCATTCAGCCTACATTCTCACCTCTTTGCATGAACTGAAGGATCTTGGATACAACTGTAACATTATGGGAAAGCATGACAAAAAGTAAGGAAAGTGCAGTCAACTAACCATCAACTTGAAAGAACAGCTAGGACAACAAGTAGCCATTATTATTTGAGTATTACCTCCAAGCTTCCCACTGAATATCAGTAAGGATGATTTGTTAATGTCAGGCTACAAAGAGTCATAAAGCTTGTTCCAGCATGAATTAATACGTGCATCCAAACTTCAGATTATCAAAAACAACACACTACAAACTCCTGAGACCACAAACCTGCGTTACTAAGCAGAAGTCACAAAAGCTCTGATACTGACAAGCTCCTCAGAACTAAAATTCTTGCACAATACCAGACTTTCAAGGTGGTCTCCCAACAACTCTTACCAATTAAAAAAAAAAAAAGCATTTTTATGTCTTGCCAGACCCTTGCACAGAACATACCACAATGTTGCTCCATGTAGCTCTGTGCATAGAAAATTTCCAGGGCTAAGAATATTATTCCGTAAGTATATTCTTCAGGGTTCTTTTTTCATTCCTTTGGTCATCAAGTCTCATAAATTCTAACTACTTACTAAAAGGAAGCAAAATAGGAAATATAATGCTTTTTGATTGTGTGCGAGAACAGGAATAAATACATAGATATGTAAATATTCCCCATTCTGTTTGACAGTCTTCAGTCTTGATGAACAGATTAACACTCTTGCAGATTTAGTCAAAGAAAACCCAAAGCAGCATTCTTAAATTTGCTATCAGTAGCCAGAATGAAGAGAAGTGTACGGACTGAAAGCTACATTATATCTTTCCCTCTTCTATTTCCCCCAAATCTCTCATATAATCCCTGTTGTACAAAGCACACATATAAAAATGTATAAAATGACAGAGTATGGTTTCATGCCATTTAGTCTCTAACAAGGCTGCAAGCCAGCTAGGTAGCCCTTGACTGTTCTCAGGCAAACCTGGCTATTTTTCTTCCATTAGTCTTCACTTTTCCAGTGAGTAACAAAGGGGACAATTGCAATGTTACATCTCCATTCAGAGGATAGCAGTCATCAAACAAACCAGGTTTCTTGGTGAACTGCACTTGGTGAACCACCCCCAGGGTGGTGGTCAGCGTGGATGAGCTCATTTACACAGATCAAGTTACTGGGTTTAGACCTACTTCATACACCTAGACTAATACTAATCCCTTTGTTTTTCTTCACTGCTTTAACGTGATATATCATAAGTGTGGTTAGTGAGTGATGCCTGAACTGACACATTTATATTCCAAAAATCCTGTAGATGGAATAGGAGCAAGCCAGTGTTAATTAGGGAGAGATTTCTTAGAAATACTCATGAGTAGTCATAGAACAAAGGACTCTCAAGTGACTTATCATTCCAACCAGTGTTTCGTCAAAATGAGCTTTCAGCATAGAGTAATAGCCCCAGCTGAATGATAACTAATAGCTAAAGGTAAAAAGTTATAAGGCTTATAAATACATGAAATAATTTGATACTTCTTTAACTGAAAATACAATCTCTGCTTTGATTTTGCATTAAACCAGTTCTGTATTCAAATAATGCCTTAAGTTTGCCTAGTTATTTGAAGAACAAGATTGGTGAAACATTAAGTGTTCACGATGGAGCCTCAAGTAGAATTTATTTCATTCTTGATCTCTCTCTAGATGTACCAAAGCCACTAAACTTATTTCATTTATGCTGTGTGAAATCAGAAGTAGATCATGTCTAGAACAGACTCTTTTCATTAGCCTTTCTAACCAGATGTCTCTTAAAAAGAGAACAGCAAAGGCTGGACCTTACATGCAGTGTTATCACTTAGTGGCACATGGGTATTTCACCAAAAGCAATAGCAAATTATGACTTCACTAACAGAGTGATTCCATTTGGGAGATTTTACACCATAGTGCAATATACTGTGTAAGCCACTAATGTGAAAAATTTATCTTCTGCATCAGACCTACTGACGCAAAACAAAACTTCAGTTGTCAGTTACAGAAAGAGGTAGATACTAAAACATTCTTGTATTAAACTTCTTGAAACTTAAGACATGTCTCCTTTTAAGAAAGGGAACAAAAAAAGTGGAAAGTAGAGAGCAATGAAACTACAAAAAAAAAAAAAAGGAGACTACTCAGAACTAACCCTGGCTGCAGACTCCAAAAGATCTCAATTCTGACAAGATCCTTGTGGACAGGGCAGCAGATGAAAATTAATGCCATTTAATGCATGATGACTGAATCTGGAAAGGAAAACTCCAACCCTAATTCTAAGATAGCTTCTGATTCCTTCAGAAAGTTCTAGAAGTGTAGAGAGCTCACTGAAAATGTCATGCCAAACTATCAAATGTAAATAAGCTTACTGGTTAAGGAAAGCAGGAGTAATCACTTAGAAATCAGTGTACTGAATATCACCAATTAACACTGAACCCGAGAGAAGCAAATTAGAAATCTCGCACAGGACACCCATAAAATCACAGTCCCATAATGCAAGACTGAATAGACTAAAACCTAATCTCTAAGCACAGCTACAGAAGACAGAGGTCTATAGAACTGACAAGACTTACAAGAAATGATTTGTTGTTTCTCATAAGAGGAGCTGGACAGTTGTCAAGTTTAATATCATGAAGAGAAAGTACTTCTGTATACCCTTCAAATTTAGTTTCGTCTATTAAAACTCAAGTCCAGAGGAAAAGAAGCAGACTTAGGTGAGCCTAGAAGGCCAAAAGTAGATCACTACTCATCCCTTTTAGTGTACTTTTAAGCAAAAGTAAAAAGAAACACTTCCTGGCTAGATGGGGGTTAAATCAGATCATATATGTGTAAATACATGCATGCTTGTTCAAATCCACACTAACTCACTCTCTGATCTAGGCAGTGGCAAGCACCTGACAGCCACTTCTGATTGTATTAATATCCTTGCTTGCACATCCTAGGGAAGCACTGGCAGTAATAGGATGCATGAAATCACTTCACATTAAGACCTACCACTTAGAAAAACGTTTTTAATATTAAGACAGAAGGTACTGGAAAGCGTATACAAGCTTTCAATTGCTCAGCAATAATGATCATGCTCTTCAAGGACCTTCTCACTGATAGTGATTTACATGGAATATTGCAACATTTTCCTTGGTAATTTAAAATAGGCAAGGAATAGGATTCTTGCTACCTTGTTCTTTCCAGTTTGAGATAATCCTTTTGTAGAGAACATGCAAACATATACAGTCTAATGAAATAACTTAGGAGTTAACTGGTTGATCTCAGCGCTTTTGCATTACGAAATATTTCAGAAAACTCAGATACCAAGAATAAAAGACTAAGAGGGCCTTTTAGGAGGGATTTGTAAATTTAAGATTAAGCTGATCAAGTTTGGACATGGCATGAGAATGTTTCTGTGTGACAGCACAAGTGTTAACACCCATGAGACAGTCTTCATACAGGAAGTACTTTAACACAAGAAACCTTCAGAACACAAACTTTTGGTAGCATAATCGTATTTTATTTCAATTAATCCACAAACACAGTCATAAATTAGAATAGCTTTTGTTAGGAAACCTATTTCAACAAATGGTGAGGTGCCTGTTTAAACTCGATCATTGAAGACATATAATTTTAGCCATTGCTTGTCTCAATTCTACTTTCAAGACAATACTTTAGAGGTGACAACTGGAAGTATCTTGTATGAAGTCAGAAATCAGCCACTCAGGAAATCATAAACTGATGTTTAATGTCAGTTTAAGTCCCAGCACATGCCGTTTTCATCCCTGGAAAAGAAGTTATATTTAACTTGCAGTCAGCATCATGCACACACAAAACAGGTAACTGCCTTAAGGTTGAGCTACATGAACTTTCTACGTGACACTAACCCTTAGGTCAGAGCCATTTCTCAAAACAAATGACTTCATTTGTACAGGACGGTATTTTCTTTTCCCATACCATTAGTATGGATTCCATTCCAGAGGACCAGCCATATTAGAATAAGCAGATCCAGTAACTATCACAGGCTTTCCTCCGATTTTTTTGCTATTTATTTTTGGCTAAATCTATACAAAGTTCTAATAGCTACCACACAAGTTTTTCACCAGTCAAAGCTATTTTGTTTTGTTTTCCAGCAAGGAGTAAATTTAACTCCTTTAGATACAGAAGACAATGCATCCCCTATCATCTGAGAATCCTTTTCACATTACATACCTGGAGACCAAACAATTTACAAGAAACTCTTCACTCAAGACATTTATCACATAGGTTCACAAAGTACAAAGGGATTTGAGAAACCTGAAAAATATTTACATGAAAGTGATATGAAGATTCAGATACTGTAAAAAGATAACAGCACAAAATCTTCCTACAAGCTATTAACAAAGTTGATTCAGCACCTTCCTGAAGTTCAGCAGTTTTATGAACGTGTTCCTCCTAAGCATGATCCAAAGAAGAGTTTGAACCTCCCCTCTGGGTTTGCAAGAGAACTTTTATACCCCTCTGTGTTGGCCACTTAAGACACTGCCAGACTTAAGAGGGCAAAGCATAAAAGGGGAGTAGATTTTAGTATATTATAATGTTTTCTTATTAACTAAGATGATCTAAAATTACAATTTGCTCAAGAGGTATTACAATTTGCTTGAAATTAGTAAATTATCAAAGAGCAAGATTAAAAACCATCAACAATTACCATTAGACAAGAGCACACTTACCTTCCAGTAGAAGGCATTATTTGTTCCTAAGAAGTCCTGAGCATTGCTTCACATTTAGGTGTGATTACCCATGTCTAGAACATTTCATGCATGAGGTTGCTAAGTGAGGCCTCTAAAACAACACACAAAAAAAGTTAAAATTATAATTAATAACGTTTAACTACAGACCTTCTCAAAGCCATATTCTACAGAGTTGCTACTATGTTGTTAGACGTTTTAAAAGTACTTCTCCATGAAGTTGCAGAAGTAACTTACAAGTCCATTAAATCAAAACCTAGAGCAAAAGGTAATTAGTGGTTTAATCAAAAAGGTACATTTTATTAGCCCAGTTAAACTACACAGAACATATTTTTAACATATTTTAAAATATACCTTAAATCAGAAAGAAAGGCAAGTTTTTCAAGCCTAAATTTCTTTTAGTGCTGACACTACTGAGGTAAGCTATAAATGTGCAGATCTGACTGAATCTTTGCCAGACAATTCATTGCTACTTTGTGTCTACATACAGATATTTAGAGCTTGTTACAAATTATACAGCACTCAGCTCAGACACATCAAGAGACACTGTAACAGGTGGACTAGAAGACTGCAGGGGAAGCCCAAGAAATCAGGGTTTTTGCTTTGTTTGAACAGTTACAAAGTCCACTTGAGCCCAAGTCCTAAGTGCCTACAGCCTAAACACCGCAGGTTATAACTGCAATTTTCTTGATGTGGCCTATAAAAAAAACTAAATTAATGCAGTGGTTCACATTTAAGGGCCGTGCAGCTCAATAGCTGCGATTCAAAGAACAGGAGAGTGCAAATGTACACAGTTATTTTGGCTCAGAGACACAGGGCAGCACCCCCATTTGTTCGCTTGTCCTTAAAACGTCTCGGGATTCAAACCCCTCCACTTCTGAAGCCCGAAGCCTTTTCTTACCAGCACCAGGCTGTAAAAGAAGTGATGAGCTCGGTGTGCCCCTCACCCATAGGCGTCCAAAGGCGGAAGCGCAGATCGCCGGCGCTTCCCCCTGCCCCGGCCTGCCGGGCTCGGCCTCCTGCCCATCGGGGGCATGTGAAGGACTCGCCGGTACCTCGGGACACACTGCAGAGGGAGAGAGGCATCAGCCGGACAGCGAGGGGACCGTGGGTGGCGGGTAAAGGAGGGAGGGGCCGCTTGTGCCTCACGACAGGATGCAGGGCGGAGGGGAGGGCTCCGCACTGGGTTTTAGTGAGGAAGAGCTGCTCTATCCCCCTGTGTTGACTCCCCGGAGTACCGCCAAGCTCCGAGAGGGCAAGATGTGAAGGGAAAGCAACGTAGATTCCACCCCCCACCAAACCCCAGCCCCAGAGCTAGGCCGTGCGGAGCGCAGGCCGTTCCCCTGAGCGCGTCCGCAGCCGCCTTACCGCGCCCACAGCCGGCGGACAAAGAGGGCACGCCGCTTTTCCCCCCGGCGTTAAATAGCGCCCCGCGCTCCCGCGAGACCCCACGCGGCTCCAGCCGCCGCTGCCTATTGGCGAGGCCAGCGCGCGTGATCCCGCGTGGGGCGGGCCCCGCTGAGGCAGAGGCCTCCGGAGCTGCTCCGGGGTTGAGGGGCCGGCCCGGTTGCTCAGCCGCGCTCCCCTCGGCGCTCATTCAGCGGCCGCCCCCATGGGTCAGAGCAAGGCTTTAGTGGGGACGTGCTCGTCCATTCCTGCCCAGGCCAAGTTCTGGGTGCCCGGAGGTCTTTAACACAGGGAAACAAAAGTGTTTTCGGTGCGAGGTAGCAGCTGTGCAGAGGTTTTGAGGCACTAAATACCGCTGATCTCTGTCTAAACTCCTGTCTAAGCCCTGCTTAGGAGGCTTAGGAGCTGTCTGTGAGGATGGTGAGGTAAAGCCCCGAACCTCGCTAATGCCCTGACGTACAGCCCATGCAGCTCTGCTGGGCTGCGCGTCAGGGGTGACACGGTGGCACCAGGCCTGTCCTGCGAGCCAGCGCTTAGCACGGGTGCAGCGTACTGCTGCTGTTCTGCCCCAGATAAAACGTGCTGCCTGACTGGGGATGCTACTAAGTGGTTTTGGAGTGAGCACGAGCAGATTAGCATGAACAGGGAATTAGTAATTTGTAGCACAGAGACTTTGTATGTTGCCCAGCAAAGCTGGTAGGTAGGAATCAGAACATAGCGTAGAATATACTGAGTTGGAAGGGACCCATCAGGATCTTTGAGTCCAACCCTTGGCCCTGCTCAGGACACCCCAAGAATCGCACCCTGTGACTGAGGGCATCGTCCAAACTGAATTGAATGCAAGTCCCTGCTTCTCAAAAAGGTGTGTATATTGCTGATAATTCACAGCTTCCTGTCTCAGTGAGAAACAATATGTCTTGGCTCATGCCGAGTTACTACCAGCACAGCACCTGTAAGTGTGTGGAAAGAAAATAACGAGTTGGCCCACTATCCCTAATCTGAACTCTGCATTTAAATTACTCTCAACAGATCCAAACCAATCTGATTCAGCCTGAAACAAATAGTCACATTGTTGCAATCAAGGGATGACTCTAGAAATTGTTTCATGCCACTTCTAGTTACCTCTTCTGTCTAATTCTTGATACTCAAAATGTTGTTGCCGTTTAACCCTGTGGCAGTTAAGTTTATTGTCTGTACATCAAGATTCAAAACCTGTCTCAGGACTCTAGGCAAATCAGTCTCTGGAGATAAATTTGTGAGACGTAGTTTTAAGTTATTTCAAGTGGGCTCCTCTGCAATGACTGTTTTCCACAGTCAGACACGTAACTCAGATCAGTCCTTTTTTGTAATGTAGTCAAAAAGACGAAGTGGCATCCAACCTTTAGATTTTACCACTTGTGCCAGTGGGATTTATGTCAAGTTTGGTTTCTTCTTTTCCAGTATAGAATGTAAACAGGCACTTCTGTAAACAGGCACTTCTTTTACACAGAAAACCAGCAAACAACAGCAAACCAGTGATCAGTATCCATCCCAGGTGAGCATTTTAATCATTCACATAATCCTACACCTTTTTCTTGCCCCTCACAAGCTTTCTTCTGTTTTCCCCATACAAAGTTTGCATTGTTTGCCTCCTCCCTGGCTCCATGAAACTTACTTTTGTGTCTGATAGTGGTGCAACTTCAAGAGAAGGAATGTGGAGTCTACCTGACCTGTCCGTCCTTTTCCAAACACTCCCTATAGAATAAAATAACTCCCCTTTAATAAATTGCTGCAAGGGTCAGATGTGGAATTGAGCCTCCTTACTTGCAGGTTAGTTCTCCTATGTCCTGGAAAAATGATCTAACCACTGAGTTGCTACCTACAAGGCTGCAGGCAGATCTGCTGTTTCCATGTTTGTGGGATGTGACTTTTATCTGAATGAACTTCTCAGCTGGGCACTGAGTCTGCCTACAACCTGGGTACTTTGAGGACTTGTGGGAAAGACCACAATATTGGTGGATCTGGGTACAGGTTAATTTTGAGATTAACCTGGATCACTAACCGGGAGAAACACAGGCCTGGTCATGAGCAAAATTTGTAGGAAATTCAGTTATCATGGGGGCATTTTGAAATTAGTTAAGTGGCAGCAGGGTGTCTTGGTTATTTGTAGATTAGTGTTGAGCTTTTTAAGGAATTGGATGGGCTGAATTAACTTGTTCAAATCTTGAAGGGTGGTGCTCTAATTAGCCAAGTCTTTCTTTGTCAGATGCAAGAATTAAGTCTCAAAGTCACTGGTTTGATACCTCTCTCAGAAGAAAGACTCTTGAAAACCACTTGTTTAACAACATCATGAGCTTACCACAATTTGCAATTGCTGTAAACTTTTCATTTCAGTTTTGCTGTCTTTCTCCACACTGATATGAAGGAAAATCAATCAAGTAAAACCTTGTTGTGACAGTCAGTCTTTGCAGGTGGATTACAGCACTCAGTGGCGTTAAATAATTGTCAGGTTTGGAACCTTAGAATGTAACAGCCTTTTATACATATATATATATGTAATTTGGTTAAAACTTTGAGATGGTAATGTAATAAAGATATAATTTAATTAATTTATGCAAGGCTATTGGCAATGAAAAGGGTATTTTAAATTTGTGCTGAAAATAGACTAAATATGACTTACAGCTTATCTGTCCTTTGTGGGTTTTTTTGTCCTCAGAATGTTTGTGAGTTCAAATTGGACCCTGTAAAATACAATAAAAATAATAAATATAATCTTTGGGAAGAGGGAAGCAAGCCAGAATCATTATTTCCTTTCCAGAGGCAGAAATAGCAATATATTTCTGTTAGAAACTTCAGTTTTCTGATATTTTTGCTCAGCAAGTCTCTTTTTGTTTGATAAATTACTTCCATGGTTAAAATTTTTGTTATCTCTTTCCAGCCAATATGTATGATTAGAATTTAAATAGTATTTTTCCACCTGAAAGCACATTTTGTATAGGTAAGAAAAATGCCAGTAAAGTTTGCTAGTGAGCTCCTTTGCTGAATAATATACCTCATAAAGAGGCCATTCTTCAAGCTTCTACCTCCTGGAAAGGCAGGAATATTTTTACTTGAGTAGTGAGTGTGGGGAAGGTTAATATTATTTAAACTGATCAAACAATACGCTGAAGTTATCTTATTGTCACTGTTCCAAGCTCTTAACACAGTGTATTTATATTTGAAACACAATTAAGCAGGAGGAAAAGAGCACAAATAAGATATTATGAGATAATCACACCTCTAGGCCATTATTGACATTGAAGTGACTGCACAGGCTTTAACAGCCTCTTCATAAAATAGAATTCAATGGCTTTTACTAAAGAACTATTAAACCCCTTGTATCTACTCATTGAGCTTTTGGTACATCGACATCAATGTATTTGCATCTATCTTATTCTGCTGTCTTTGGGCTTTCAGATCTGATGTCTGGCCAGAAAAGATGATGTCAGATGCTGTAAATGTTTCTTGTGTTCTTCTGTAAAGTAGCAATTGCTGAGAAAAATGAAGAGATGGTATTCTCTACTTGCCAACTGGTAAAATGCTTCTACTAGCAAAAGGTAGGCAAGATTCAGGGATCAATTTAATGCAGTTTTATTTGCCATGCTTTGTCTTTGGGATCCTGACAAGTCATACTGTCACTAAAATATGAAGTTTTACAGTATTTTGAATCAAGAGAAATAATTTCTCAGATCATTTGAAAATGTTGAGTAGGGGTTGCTTTGACGATGACAGTCTTTAAGAAGAATAGTTGTTCCAAAGTTGGGTTGTTTTTTTTTTGGTTTTAGACTCTCCACATTTTCTATGGATTTCCATGAATTTTTCATGGACTACAACTGACTCTTACCATTAGAATTTCAGGTGCAGATGGAATGGTTTCCATGGACCTTCTATGAGCCTTGTGCCACAGATTCAATCCATAGGCTGCAAGCTGGCATTTGGCATTGTACTAAAGCCGCCAGTCTGTTCCAAAGTGAGGCCAAGCTTCATGGAAAATCCTGATTTCTCATTCTTGTGTCTACACATTTACCATTTTGTTAGAGAAATTTTGCTATATTTTGGTAGAACGTAATTTAATGTGAGATACAAAACATAATAAAAAAATTGCAAAATTTTAAACCTACATTGTCAGCACCGCAATTATTTCAGAAATCTAAGTTCTCTTATAATTCTTATGTATTTTCCATGCTTCCAGAAAACCTTAGTATTGTTTTAACTGCCTTTTCCATTAAAATGACCTTTTAATTCATTGGAAATATATCCTGAACTTGATCTGTTCCAAACATTTGTTCAGCAAAACTGACTGATGATTACCCACTTCTGGACCCAAGTTTATTACAAGAAAAACATAAATGAACACTCTGTGGAATTCTCCAAGATTTCTGGAGAGGAAATGCAATATCCTCTTTGTAGCACAGAATGAGCAGATATTCTAGTCTCAGATTTGCTACCAACTTTCCTGTATAACTTTGGACAAGTCACTAAATTTCTGCTGGCGATTTTCTTGCTTTGTAAAATAATCTAATGTTCACTTGCCACCCAATAATTTGACAAGTCTGTTTGAATGCTTGCAAAACATTCTGAAAAAGTCAGATGGAAAATGTTATGGAAGCCCACGCCTCTGCTAGCCAAAGAAGATATTTACAGTAAGTCCATATTTTATGTAGTGAAATAAAAATATTCAAGTGTAAAACCAGATGAGACCAAGACAGATCTAAAATTAAATGCAGGAGGTATTTTTTGACCTTTCAACAGAAATTATATAAGCACTCTTAGGTTATAAATAGTCCTTTGTTTTCCTTCTCATTGTCTAACACTCAGAAGAAACACAGGGTTAGTTGTTTGTTGTAAAGAGATAGGGCACTGCTTTAGAGTGGAAACAATTGTGCACTGTTCTTTATTTATACAGTTCCTATAAAGTTTGTAACTAGTATTTGTTGCATTGCTTAGCACTTCTTTATCTTCAAACAGCTACAGAAATAAAGTTTCTATTCCTGAAAATGACAACAGCAGAAGAGAACAACACACACCAGTCCATTTCAAGCATGAAAGTTTCTTTCCTCTTTCCTGTTTTGATATGTCTGAAGAGCAAAAAAGACAGTGCTAGACTATTGTCAAACTGACACGTAAACAGTATATATTATTCCCTTGTATATTGTGTATTATTCCCTATTTTTGTTATTAATCTTCAGAAATAAGACATGAAATGTGTCCACCTTTAAATGAAAGTATTTGTATTAGCATTAGGGAATATGATACTGAATTCTTCACAGAATGATGTGTAGGCATATGTACAAATATTTCCTTGAAGAACCAATAAGTGCTTGATTACTAGCAATTTAATTTCATTTAAAAAAAAAAAGTTTAATGATCAGAAACAACTGAAAACTTACCCTGAAATCAAATAATTGGCATTTGAGAAAAACAAAATGATTAAAAGACCACTTTTTTCTTTTCTGTTTTCACACTTTCTATGATTTCTCTGGGGTGTGTATTATGGAAATAATGTTATTGACATGAAAAGATATGTGAGGCAAATGGCTTTATTAGATACTGCATTTTGTTTCATTTAAGTTTTTAATCACCTTTCAAACCCATTCATTTGCTCCATAACTTTTCACTGAGAGCAAGTATGATTGTCCACAGTAAATTGGAATAAGCAGGCTGCAGCAAGGAATACACGATTAGGCTTCTGCAATAACAGGAATCAGAGTTTAAAAACCAGGTACAGTGTGGTACTGTCCAGTCCCTGCAGGCTACTTAGAAATGCACTGGAAACTAATCAGACCTTGATTGCCTCAGTGCTGACACATCGGCTTAACTCCCATTTTCCCTGGTTATGTCGAGAAAGCCTGTCATATTATGTGTAATCCAGTCCTCTGAGTTTAAGCAAATTAAACACTTGGGATCAAATTCACACATAATGTAAGACCATGAACTTAATAGAATTATACCAAAGATTATTTTTTTCTCAGTGATGTTATTTGATGGCTCTTTTGCATAGTGTTTTGTGGATTTATGAAGCAGTTTAGTGGGCCTGAGGACTTCACTCCATTATGTCCAAAAATCTTTCTCCATCCTGTATTTTGAATGTCTGCAATTATTTATAACTAATAATATAACTAATCCAACTTACTGAGGAAAGAAAGTTCTGTCTCTGTGACAACTCCATTTTGAATTTCTTTGATGAAACTGTCAACAGGATGCCAAGTAATGCCAAATTTGATACCATTTGTATAGCGTGGGCACTTGTCCACAATGAGCTGGATTGAGGCCACTTACCTAACAGTATTCTCAGGGCAGGAGTTTATCTTTAGATGCTACTGCTGATGCCAGATTTTTACTAGTAATCATAGACCTTCTTTTGAAATATTTTTTTTAAAAAAATACTGACTTCACAATGTTTCCTGTAAATAAATCCTGTGGATCCAGGCTCTATAGGCTGAAATGATTTTATTCTAGCATCGTGAAAGGCATAGCCAAGCACCTGCATGCCACACTTCAGGTGCTGTTAGGAGCAGAGGTGTCTGTAATGTTAGTAGTTCTCTCTCTTCTTTTGAAAGATTCCCTCAGCATAGCTGAGAAACAATAAATGGGCCTTAAGCTTCTGCTGAAAAAAAAGCAGCATCTGCTAAGGAAAGGGGAATTCTAAGATGAGGATTGCCCTACCTGAACTCCGTTCTTGCTTCTCTCAGAGATCTGCTATGAGACCTCAAGTTAGCTATTTAACAACCTTGTGCCTATTATCATGTGTGTAAATGTAGTATATTCACACTGCTCTGCTTTGGAGAAAGGCATGGGGCTCCACTTGCTTGTGTTTGAAGAGAAACTGAGATTATTACATTAACCGTGTTGTATAAATGCCACATGCTGTGAATTTGTGAGGGAGCACTTGCACACGTGGTGTGGACACAGCCCCAAAACAGCGTTTGTAAAGATAAATGTTATCTGTATGAAAGGCAATACAAAGCACCAGCTGTGGGCAGTAAATTACATTCCAGCCTACTGTTCTGGGTTTTGCAAGTGCCTGGGCTCCTATATACCTCTAATTAGGTGGGGTGAGCATGTCCCAAAGCACAGTGCCTCCGTCACTGCCATACATCCACGTCCTCCCGCCCGCACTCTGCCTTCCTGTCCTTCACCCTACTGCCTGCTGGTATGGTTTTGTACCCGCTGAGGCCGGGTTTAGCAGCCCCGTGGCCATTCCAGGCCCGGCGACTAAAGCACCACGGCCCCTCTCGGAGCGCCCGTCCGGAGGGGCGGTGGGCGCGGCCCCCCGCGCCCCCTCGGCCCTGCAGCGCATTGGCTGCGGCGGCGGCCGCCCCACCGGGCCCGCTGAGGTGCCCCGTGCCGGGCACTGCCTCTGACCTTCCCTTCCCTTCCCCGGCGCTGTCAGAGCGGATCAGCGGGCGCGGCGCTGCGATGGAGCGGCGAGCGGCGACGGCAGCCGCCAGGAGAGGAGGAAGAGGAGGAGGAGGAGGAAGGGAGAGATTAGCGCCGTGCCGGCTGGCGCAGAGGCGCGGCTGAGCGCTCCAGCGGGAGCCCGGGGCCCTGCGGACCGTGCGAGAGGCAGAGGCGGAAGGAGCGGAGATGCGGCCGCTCTCCCCACGCTGCTGAAGCTCCCGGTCACTCGCCCGGAGGAGGGAGGCCGGGAAGATCCGTCCTTCTCCCTGCTCTGCGGGCGCAAAGGGTGCCTGTGCAGTCCCCTCCTCTTGCTTTTATCCCAGCCCCGGAGCAGGAGCCGCCGCCGCCGCCCCCTATCCCTTCCTGCGCTCTTCCCACCATGAGCGGGGCTGTTTTCACCTTATAAAGATGGCGGTGTGGGATCGCTGCAACCTTTAGACTAATGACTGTCAGAAACATCGCCTCCATCTGTAATATGGTGAGTGCTGGCGGGGGGTGGGCGGCACGGCAGCCCCAGCGGGGGCCGGCTGGGGCGCTGCCCCAGGGGTGCAGCCCAACCGCGCGACTCCTTCCCTTGCCCCGGCGGCGGGGGAGCCGGGCAGGCTGCGCCGGGAAGTGCCTGGGATGGAGCTGGCCGATGGAGAGTGACGATGTCCCGAGGAGTTTTCCTGGAGCAGCCCGGGCGTGGGCCGGGGAGGGACGGAGATACAGAACCGGTGCGGGGCCCCCTGGCGCGGGTCTGACCCCTGCCGAGGCGCGTTGCAGACGCAGCCGTGGCCCGCCCTTCCTACTCTTGCCCTTCCTCCTGCCCTAATAATTCTGCGAAAGGACCAAAGTTGGGTTCTGAATCCACATTAAATCAGTGACCCTGTTTAACTCTCTCAGGCAGGCACCCTATGGTCTCCTAGGGTCAGGAGCTCCCCAGATTACACAGAAAAGGAGGATATTTAGATGCCTTATAACGCTCTTTTGGATCTCGATGCTAGGTAGCTGTTCTAGGAAGTCTTGGCTTTAGAGCTAACAGGGTTTAACTTGCAGTGCATGATGCTCGAAGAGGACCGGTGTTTGTAAAGTACTCTTGAATCATTTGGCTTTCTCTAAACCAGACTAGGCAATTAGGAGGGAATAAGGAAATATTAATATTTTTGTTTGTTATGTTCATTTTGCTACATTTCTGCCCATGGAACAGTTGGAAGGATGTTTTCTGCATTGTGTTTGCGTTTAATTTTAATTCTAACAAACTTGGAGCACCTAATTGGGTTTAGGTTTTTGAAACTTCCTGGTGGGAGGAGGGAAAGCTCAAACTCTGTCAAAGACTTATTAATACAGTGAAGCAAACTTGCCAAAGAAATGATTGCATGCTAAACATTCCTATGCAAACAGAAGATAATCCTATTTCTGTACATTTTGGTTTTTTAGTCTGTATTTTTCACCCTTATTTCCAGGTTCTTCAAGAGCAGCTACACACAGTTGCCAGCTTCCCTCCATGTGGTGCCCCAGCATGCCTTGTGCTGCTGATGCCACACATACCATTCATCTGCCCTGGAGAATGGAGCCTGTCTCTAGGGTAAGGCAACGGGCACAGCCCCAGAGGCCTGGCTCCTGCGAGGTCTGGGTAAGGGAGTGCAGATTGCCAGCCTGCTCCCCTTCCACGTGTCCACACTTCCACTTAAGTGGGATTGCTCTTTTGTTGCAAATGAAATGCCTGGGAAATCCCATGCATAGTTTTGATTTAAGCCTCAGTCCTCCCTTTGAAATGCCTGCTCTGAAATGCAGAGAGAGTGAGTTGGTTCTGGGGTTAAAAGAATTAATACAAAATTCAGATTTGAGGTATAATAACCTGGGTGCTCACATTTCTTCACCAACAGTAACAAGTTTTCTGAACTTTTCATTGTTCTTAATGATTTCCAGTTTAGTGGGCCATGAATGCTGCACAGAGAGATTCAGGAAACGGTACAGGACTGAGGAGAAAACCTGGGTGCACTTACCTTCTCTCTGAGGCAGGCTCCAGTTTTTACTGCTGATTAATGGTGGATGTGATGCCTTGCAAACTGTATAAAAGAGCACTGCATGAAGGGGAGCTGGAGACTCGTAGGTGGATGTAAGACCTTGGCATAAAGTACTAGGAACTCTGATTTCTTCATGTGCTTCAGACAGATGCACTTGCATGAGGCACGCTTCTCCCACAGACTGAAGAGATTCACAGCAGAACTCATGAGGCTGTTGTAATGGTGTGCTGCTCAGCTGTCGTTGCCAGTATATCCTGCAAAAGTAGCATCTGAGAGATGGAGAGGCTGAAGGGAAGAAGGAGAGCCTCAAGCAGAAAAGGCATACGAGGGTTCATACTTCAAGGCAATTCTAGCTCATGGTACTGTGACAGAAGGTGCAGTTGATTTAATGATAATGATATTTTAAGGCTACATATTCCTTGAGGTCTGTGTACTTAGCTTTTAGAGATGCTATGGTGTGTTGGTCACATTTTGTCTTTTCTGGATAACCCACAGGAACTGGAAGTTCTTTTAGGCAAAAACAATGGTGTTTTCAGACAGCTACAGGAATTTGGGGCTGTAAGAGAAATACAAATTCTTGCAACACTGCATTATGGCTCCTCCAAAAATGTGTCCACTCTGATGAGGTGGTGGACTTGAACTCAGTGGTCTGGAGAAAGAGCTATGACAACCTTCCAGAAGGCTAGAGGTATTAAAGTAAACGTTTTCCTTTATAAAACCTAAATATTTGCAGTGCTAGTTTGATTTAGGACATCTGTAGAAATCTATCACACAAAGATGCTGATATGCTGATTCCCAGACCTTGTTCCTGAACTATAATACAGTGCTTGAAAAACTGAGCTACTGACATTTTGTGTACTAAGAAATAGCTGTGTAGTTCGTAGGTAATATAATATGTTTTTCTATATAATGCTACATAATAGTAGGTTTCTAAGTTTTTTAACCTAGTTGAGCTCAGTAATTTAAAAAAAGTTGTTCTGGTCTTTATTTTTTCCCATTCCACTTGAGAGTTTTCACAGAGGGTTTTTGGTTTTTGAAAAAAAAAAGCCCCCAAAATCCAAACAATGATGTCTGGTTGATTTTCAGGTGGCGGGGGGAGTAGGGGGAGAGAGACAGAGGTAGCAATTAGTCCTGAAATATTTGTCCCTCCCTAAATGCAAATTAGATTATGTTTTCGGTGGTAGTCCTTTCTTGACCAAGTCTTTTGTGTGTGTTTGTCCAAGTGCTCTCATGTCCTGAAGGGAAAAAAAATTACTGAAGTTTCGCTGAATTAATTTAGCTCAAGAGAACCTGGCTAGCCAGCATTTTTGGATGTATGCTGTTGACTGCCTGATGTTTGGTATCTTGGGTTGTAATTTTGATCTCCTAAAGATGGTAGAGATCGCTAGTCTTTTCAGGAAGAATCAAAACAAGTGCAGTGAAGCAAGCAAGACAGGGACAGTATTTAACTTGCTTGCAAAAGATACTTAGTACTTCACTGGATAAGCTCTCACATGCTGAGACAGACACAGTGGGAGCCAGCCAGTAAGAAAAAATATTTGGCGGGGGAAGTTTCCACTTGGCACATTTACTTGTAGTAAATATTTAAATGCACAACTTTCGAGAATTAAACAAAATTCCTCTATTGTCTTTTACCAGTTTTGTCCCTTATGTTATAATAATAGTAATAGTTCTAGTTATTATTCACTGATTTGCCTAATGAGAGCTAAGAGGTAAACTTGTTCTGAAGGGGTAGAGGGGGTGAAGGCAACTGTGCCTGAAGGAATTGGTGGGACTCCTACGTGGGCATGATGGCCACGTTCACTGAAAAGGGAGATCTAGTCCCCAAGATGACTTACCTGCCCTTCAGACACTGTAAAAGCTCATTCACTCTGTCTGCACACTGTGTTCACCACTGAGGGACGTATACAATAGGCAATTGTCATCTTTTATGTAAGACAGGTACAATAGATGTGAAGAGGCATAAGATACACCAAAAAGCTCTATGTGAGGGAATGCCAATAGCCAGAGCCTTGTAACACTTGTAGACTGCAGACACCAACTAGCGATGTGATGTAGCCCCTACAGTGCTGTAATTCTCTTTCATTATTGTTTCTGTGAAATAACCCAGTGACTCAAGCACCAAATGCTGGTTCAAAGATAGACAGGCATGCTGGCATTTCATGCTTGCTGAATTCCTCCACAGTATGTTTCTCTGTTGATGAGCTTTAGGTATAGCCTTGAGTTCTGAGTTAAGCTCATGCTGCAGCTGTGGCCTAGGGATATTACTGTTATGTGTGGTGAAGGACATCTAACCATTTCAGAATGTATTGGCATACATTTATACTGATCTGGCTAACAAGCTCTGTGGACCATATTTCTCTCTTTTAGAATTCGGTTGAGAACAGGTATTAGTTCCCTCCCTGTCATAATTTTTTATTTCAAATATTCCAATTAGCACTTCATAGTGTGTTCTGACAATTTAATAAACAGAATACTCTAAACACATTCAGATTTCTCTGATGTAAGATATCAAGGTATCATCTGATATACCTCACAGTTACTCCTTGTAGTTGTTGTATATATATATATAAAGTTGCTGGCTTAATTTTGGGATTTTATTGGTGTTTCATGTTACTCTTTCTTGTCATAGTCTCATCGTTATGAGTTTCATAAAAATAGCTGGTTTTCTTCATGCAAACATTCACACAATTCATCAGGAATTACGTGAATACCTGTGAATTTCAGCTTTTGTTTTCAAACAAGCATACAAACAAATAAAGAGTTTCTAACCATCCTAGAAACTGGTTGTAGAGAAAAAACATACTAGGAATGTCTACATTCAGGAAACAAATAAGAATAAATATTGGAATTTTTTTGTGTATTTGTTTCTAATAGCATGATTTTAGAGATTCATAGCAGGATTTGTTTGAATGTGGGGCATTGGCAGAATGAAGACTCAAACTACAAACAGATTTGGAAAATGTTTGATACAAAAAAATTTACAATTTTAATGCTGCAAAAATAATAAAATCCTGTTTCATACAATAAGAATATTATTCAGTTACAGAATTGATCACTATGACTTTCAATTGGATTTATTCATTTGGACAACCTGCAGTGTGTATTTCTTCATGTCTTTTACATCTTCCCATAAACAGAGATAAAGACAAAATAATGCATGCCAGACAATAAAACCGTTATCTGAAAGCATATTTAAACTGATAAAGGAAAATAAATTTTTACATCTGATAAGATTAGTTAGACAGTTCAAGCAATGCAGTTTCAGATGCATAGTCTCAAGACTGCACAATTTCGGTATGACATATAAAATATAGAAATGAAAATATGACATGTATGGAGAGTATGAAGTCTAATCATTGTAATAACTTTCTGAAGTAATGAGAAACTTGAGAGTATGGCTGACAGATGGGTACTGGACTAACAGACAGAAAGTGTGCATTCCATCAAAATACGAACAGAAGTCCAAAAAAGATGTTTTTTATTGGATAGAGGAGTATAAACAAAATGAGAAACATCCTAATATATCATTCCCAAAGTATAACCTCAAGTAATGACTGAGGCTTGTCTTGCATGAATACCTTTTAATGGCTAAAGTGGTTATTATGTACTTACTAGCTGTTTATAAACTAAGCACAGAAGGGCAATTCATGAACACAATGTGTGGTTTTCAGTGTTTTTCTTTTAGATGCATGTTGTCTTTGGCTTCATGTTGCTGAATTAAGAGTAAACCAGTGGTTATGCTAAACACTTCAAAAAAGGAACCTCTTAGTTTTAGCTTAGCAAGGCTGAATGGATCTGAATTGTGGAAGAGATGACATTAAAAGTAGACTCTGGACCCTGATTAACGGTGTGTGCTGGGCAAGTGCCACACAGGAGGTGAGGCTCTGATGGATTTGAAGAGCCACAGACTGTGGAGTGTAAGCCAGTCAGTGAAGCAGTCAGCCAGTTCTCTTCTGCTGGCCTTCCTTTAGCCTCAGAAATTGTCCTTGGCTGGCTGTTTGGTAGATACACTTATACACATTTACGTATATTATATACTTAACACCACAGTATATCAGTGCTTCTGGGGAAGAAGCATCTCCACCATCAGGACTCCACTGTAAGCATTTCTTGGATATGCTTAGCCTTTGAAGAAAAGGCTGTTGTGCTGAGGGTTTCAAACCAGCCATTACTGGATGTTGCGTGTTTCAGTTATTTAATTTGATTTTTTGATTTCACTGTTAATGGCCTCATAACAGCTATATCTAAAGTATCCTAGGAGAGTAAAGTCTCCAACTGTCCACTGAATATGATAAACCTGTGTTATTTCTAATGTAGGTCAGCCAAAGTTGGAGATTTCCAATGATAGGAACTACATCACATTTCCTAATGTCTTACTGGAATCTACATTACAGTAATTTGAACTTGGTACTTCTCATCCTGTCCATTGCTAAGACCAAGAACACACTAGTTCCTTTCTGTAACAAACTGTAGACTTGAAAACACTGTCATGCCCTTTTCTGCCTTATGCAGCCTTTTCTGTCTTATGCAATACAACCCCATTCAACCCTCTTCCAGAGGTCACTTTTCTCTAGAGTTAAGTCTTCCATTTTGACTGGCTTCTTTTGGATTCCTTCCAGTTACCTTTATCTTCCTTGAAACCAGGCACCCAAACCTGAATGTAAGACATCTTACCACTGACAAGTTAATCAGGAAAGTTACTTTAAGAACTTTGTAGACTACCACCTGTAAGAATTCATTATGTTGTCAATATTTGTTGTTGTGTTTTTGAGGATTTTTTAAAAATAACACTGCGTACCTGTGGCTTATTCATCTTACACTACACAGAGACTTCCATTTTCTTTCTTTTTTTTTCCTAAAACACTACCACCTTAGTCAGCTGTTTCCCATTTTGTACATGGTGATTCTTCTCTTCATGTGAGAATCTCGCACTTGTCTCATCTCCTTAGAGAATTTCTCTAAAACAAAAATATTGTCCAAAAAATTTTTTTAAATTCTAAACCTGTCCTGCAACATAACTGCAGCCCTCACCACTCATCTTGTATGGAGATTTAATGAAGATATTCCTACTTCTGTCTCCAGGTTATCCGAGTATTCCAGCTGGTGCAGCTGACATGAAGCTTAGGAAGTGCCTTGCTTTCAGAATGCTCTGAGGCACCACGTATGCAGCCAAGGCGGCCTGGACAAAAATGTTATTGTTATTGAAGAAATTAATAGTCTGTAAGCAAATCTCAGTTTCATTTTGACTCATGAGGCCATCTTGATGCTTTGTGGGCTGAAGAAGGAAACTAGACAAAACCAATGGTTTTGCTACTTCTTCCAGCAAAAGCTTGAGTGCCACTAACCCAAGAACAATTAAGCTGGGGATACAGACAGTCTCGCAAGAGAATATTGAGTTGCAGTTTGGTAAAAGCTGTCTAATCCTGGAAAGTTTAAAGGTCAATATTTTTTAAAAATTACTTATGGATATAGACATTGGACTTGCAACATTTCACTAGAACCTCACTTGCAGTACTTGGTTGCTTTGTGCTTTGAGAAAACCAAGTTTATCAGCTATGTAAGACTGAGTACCTTAAAAACTTTGTCCAAGATTTTAAGTGGTTCGGGATTTCAGGTCTTGCAATTTTTATCTGTTTCTTGCTAACCACACAGTAAAGAGCTGAAGCTATTTGTGGTATATGTGATACTTAGATCTGTAAATAGAGATATTTTAGTGTACCCAGCAAGAAAAAACAGGTTAGACTTCTCCTTTCAAGCTCTTATAATTTGCCTTAATGATCAGAAGACTCTTCAGAAAAAATGCACAAAAATGATTTATTTAGATACATTTTGGTAAATCATCTTTCCTACACAAATTTGAATACACAGTGGTTTTTCAGTTACTCAAGGTCCTTTTGCTGTTTAATATGTCCCCTATGTGTTTTCATAGAATCCTCTCTTTCCTCGTTCTTCTTGTGGCAACAAAGACCCAAAATAGCTTTGCTGGAGGAGCAAAATGCATTTCTTCGCAGAACGAAGAGAGAGCTAATCTGGTTAAATTCAACCATCTTGTGGGACTTACACGTTAAAAATTACAGAAATGTCTCAGGTTTGGCATTTAATATCTATGAGTTTTTAAGAAGGCTGGTTTGATTATTTCAGTTACACACCGTATCTCTCTGAAAGTTGACATTGTTCCTGAGGGTAGCCAAAGTCCAGCACTGGGGACCAGGTGGTGCATCTATTGAAAGCAGCTGCATATATGCTGCATGCTTTGCTATTGCTAGCTCTCCTTTTACACTTGATTCTTTGTGTTGCTTCTGGGCTTTAATTTTTGGTTTTATTTACAGTTGCCTCCTCTCTTTTGAGTTATCCATCACTGCCATTTGTTGGCCAGGAGGCCTTCCCCATCTTTCTTTATCTTCTTTTTTTCCTTCCCTCTCATGTGCTGTGCCTTCCTAAATCCTGAAACTCAGGCTGCCTAGCCCTGAAGCCATTTCTATTTTTACTCTAATTTCTCCTCTACCAGCTCAAACATCACGGTTAGTTTGTCTTAAGTCTTCAGTTTCTCGCTTCAGGAAACAACTCTGCTTCTATCATGTTGCTCTCAATTTCCCTGAATACTAAGAAAAAAGAAGTCTAGTCTATAAATGTATATGAACCAAAACCCTTTGTCATGGACCAGTAATCTTCCTTCATTGATCTTTTACTCTTTATATAGTTATTAAATTTCTGTTTTAATTATTCAATTTTTATGTGTTTTTTTCCCTTATATTTTTTAGATTTTCTTGTGAACGAGATATTTCTTCTTATTTCTTATTTTGTCTTTGTACAGATACATTTTTCGTACAAAGAAAAATTTAATTAATTTTATGTTTTTCATACCATGTTTCTGTTTATTTAGTGATACCCACTTAATAGGTGGCTTATGACAAGTCCTAATTTCTTTACTGTATTCATTTACTTTAAATTAAAGACATGCATATTTCTATAAAGTTAGTACCATTTTTATAGCTCTGTCACAGTACAAAGTTTGGTCTGATTTGCTGTCTTGTGTTGACACTATCTTTCGTATTAGCTCTTGTCCATTTCTCATCCTCCATAGCATAATTGTATTTAGAATACTTTGCTACGTGTGATTTAATGAACTAATCTGATGTCTTTTTTTTCCCCTGAAGTTTGATTTTTTTTTTTTTTTTTCACATGCTAAAGTGTAAAGGAACAGCAGGGATTTTTTTACTTAATCTGTTTCATGTGATGCAAAGCACAAATGAAAATCCTAGCAACATTATCAGAAATTTCAGCTGAAAAGAAAACCAGCAGTCTTATCCTTTGGAAGGTCTGGGGCAAAATAACAAGAGGAAAAAATATAGGTCATATGGGCAGAATGTTTTTGGAGCGATGCTGTGGCAGAAATCTTGGCCTGAATTGGCCTGTGCTTGGCTATGTCTCCAGCTGTATGTCTTTGCCATATTTGCCAAGGGCTGAATACTGATTGTTGAATTAAGTGGTAAAACTTCTGAGAAATCAAGGTTCCAACACCACAGAATACATAGCAGGAGTTTCCACATTGACCTAGTTCTCATTCTCATAAGGTCTGGCTACCGCAATCACTTCACGGCATTTCTTTCACTAGTGTTTTCTTTTAAGGAGCCAGTCTCCTTTACTGTCTCTGTACTCTGATATGACTTTATTTAATACTCCCTAATCCCACTGCATTGACTTACGCAGCCTCTCTTCTTTTCAGGCTCTGTAGCTACACTGCTGCTCCTGCTTATTTTTATGAAACTACAATGGATTCAGCTGTGGTAGGATATTTCTCCTAGCTGAAGCATTTACAAAACCATAGGGAGTGGTTGCATTAAAATATCTGAGCAGTTTTTCACTGTAGAAGTAACCAAAATGACTTTCTGGGAGTGAGAACAAACATACTGAAAACCATGTTAAATAGCCATGGCTGACTTTTGCTGTAGATTAACCTCAGCAGACTCACATGTTTTCTATATTTGATATGGTGGATTTACACTGAATTCTGAACCACCTTTAACACATCTCTAATAACACATCTTTTCCAGTTTAAACCTGGATTGGGTGTACAGTTTCTGGTATACTTTGTTGGAAAAATTTCCTTCTTCTGTCCTCGTGTCAATGGCTTATTGAGGAGACTTCATATGCAAAACAAGTAACTTATATGCAATGTGACATGGTTTGATTTTTACTAAGTAGCCTGTCTACATTTTTTTCTCCATATAAGAGATATATCCTTCTTTGAAGCATTAGATCTCTGTGCTTCTTACCTCTGTTCCTAGACTTCTTTTTCAATGGATTTAGAGGTATCTTTTTGGAGACCTCAGAATAAACCAGACTGAAATTGCCTTTGATACAAGGAGGCACAACTCCTAATGGAGTCTGAGCAGGTTATGTCAGTTTACCCAAAGATTGAATTTAGCCTCACTCTTTTGTTGGGTCGCTGGCACACAGTACTTTATTTTATATTTGCATCAGCCTAGGCCTGGTTTCGGAGGGGTAAAGCTCCATGACAAGATGTTACTAAGCATGTGTTTTTTTCAACCACAAATACTTTGGAAGTTTCCATGCAATATAAAATTTTTATATGAAGATTGCTTAGTACACATCATGAATTTGTTTGGTTTTCAGTGATAATTTTGTTTGGTAAATCCAGATTCTTGCTCTTGCTCACAATATTTACAAGAAAATTTAAATATGAGAAAGGTTTTGTCCAACCATCTGGCATCCTCTGAAGTAAGAAACCCTGGCCCTGGAGGAAAGGGAAATGCGTAACGTAGGAGCAACCAGTTAGCAGAGCACTTGCGTCATATTTGTCTTACAGAATACACTAACCTGTAGTTTATGAAGAGTAGGAGGTTACTTTTTAGAGATAGTGTTTTCTATGAACTGTAGAGGGAGAATTTATTTCAGTGTGGAGAATACTTCCTACAAAACTAGAAAAACACCCATTTCATTCTTGTATTAGGAAATCTGATTGTAATATTAAAAGTGTAATCAAAGAAAACCTTTGCTTTGATCTGAATGCTGTACAATGAGTATTAATATGAAGAAGTTTTTCTTCAGAAGCTGCGTTAGTCTTCTGTAGTCATGTTTCTCTTGTATCAGACAAGGTTTTGAGGGTAACTGGCTGTTTGCTTCACTGCTAATATCAGATAGGCAAATGTCTATCAGTTTCCTCCCTCTTGGAATGTCAGACGCTTTGCCGAGTATGTGCATCTTTGGCAAGCCTGACTTTCCAAGCAATGAAATTAATCTTCATATGAGACTTACATAATTATCACACTGTCATCTCTGTTGAACAGTAGCCAATAATTGCTTTGTATCGATCAATCTTTTATTTCAAGTTTCTCACCAAGGCTTAGCAGAGTCTGGTGAGAACATATATCCCTTATGAAGCTTTTCATGAAGCCTTGTGCTTGTAAAGTACTTTAGTCTCAAAAGGATTTCCTGGGAAATAACATACACTTGGTCTCAGCAATGAACTCTGCGTATGTGAGAGAAAGAGAGAGAATGGAAAAAGATCTGAGAAGGGGATGTGAAATACGAAATCTTTGGAACTTTTCTGGGACCTGCCAACTTAAAGGAGATTATTTACTTTCAAGGCTTGCAAATTCTCAAAGAGCACCTGTGCTGAGTTTCATACTGCTAATTTTGTTGACTAAATCTTCTTTTAATGAATTGACATGAAATAATAATCTAATTTGACAAGCAGTGGTGATGGTAGGTGCAGTGAGGAAACAGAAATCAGGCCTTGGGAAGAAGATGGGAAAGGGACATGAGAATCCTAAATCTGATTACCAGTTACTTTGAAAATTTTAGCTGATGAAGTCTTAGCAAATGTCTGCCTTGACTTCATCAAGGCTTTCAACACTGTCTCTCACAATGTCCTCATAGGCAGATTCAGGAAGTGTGGTCTGGATGAGTGGATGGTGAGATGGATTGAGAACTGGCTGACCCCAGAGAGTTGCTATCAGTGGCACAGGGTTTAGTTGGAGGCCTGACACTAGTGGTGTCCCCCAAGGTTCAATATTGGGAATTGTTTAACTTATCAAAAACTTGGATGAAGGGGCAGATGCCTCCTCAGCAAGTTCACTGATGACACAAAGCTGGGAGGAGCAGCCGATACCCCAGAGTGCTGTGCAGCCCTTCAGAAGGGCCTTGACAGGCTGGAGAGATGGGCAGAAAGGAAATTCAGTGAAGGCAAGTGCAAGGTCCTGCACCTGGGGAGGAGTAACCCCATGCACCAGCACAGGCTGGGGACTGACTTGCTGGAAAGAGCTGTACAGGGAAGGACCTCAGGGTCCTGGTGGACAACAAGCTGTCGGTGAGCCAGCGATGTGCCCACGTGGATGAGAAGGCCAGGGGTGTCCTGGGCTGCATTAGGAACAGCATTGCCAGCAGGTCAAGGGAGGTGATCCTGCCCCTCTACTCAGCCCTGGTGAGGCCACATCAGGAGTGCTGTGTCCAGCTCAGGGTTCCTCAGGGCAAGAGAGACATGGAGCTCCTGGAGCAGGTCCAGTGGAGGGCAACAAAGATGAATAAGGGACTGGAGCATCTCTGTTATGAGGAAAGGCTGAGGGAGCTGGGCCTGTTCAGCCTCAAGAGACAGCTGAGGGGGGAATGCATCAATGTCTATAAGTATCTGAAGTGAAGGTGTCAGAAGAAAGAGCCAAGCTTATAATGTGTATAGGAGTGATGACATTTCCTTTGGCAGCAATCTACCTTACTTGCTTGGTAATTTAAGCTTGTTTGAAAATGGGCATTTTGATTTATAGCAAAATGATAGATAACATACCAAATTAGTGATTGTACTTACAGAGCAGCCATCACCTAAACAGCTTTGCTGTTGGAGTGAAGACAGAGCTGAACATAACTTGCCACACCAGAGCAGTGACTAAAAGATCTAACAGTGCTTGGATCTATGTGCTCTATAATGTTAGACAGGACAAAATGACAGGTATACTACACTTGCTTTCAGCATTTGTGATGTTACTAGAACGGGGTGCCAATCTGAAGCCCAAGTATTGTTACAGGCTGATGATTAATTAAGAGGGATTGAGGGGAGTTTCAGTAATGCTTAGAAAACCTGTCTTCCGTCTAGGAACTAGGTTTTTGGGTTGTGCTTAAGATTAACTACTATCTTTATGCGGCAAGAGAATAATGGGATCCAGATGTCCATGTTACACAGTAAAAATAAGGGGGAGATGGGTGTGGGAAGAACCACTGCTGTGACCTGTTCACTTCTAATCAGCCATTACTAGAGAGTCCAGTCAGGCCAGCTCCACTATCCAGATTTGCAAATATTTTTAGTGGCTCTTGAGACTGTTGTGCTTGCCTATTTGTAAGACAGAGCTAGCTTTGCTAATCATGGCTGAAAGGAGATAATTATTTTCTGTCTTGCTATTGTCCATAATTTTATTTTAGAATCTTAATATTTTAAATTCTTTCTTCCTTTTTAATTTTTTTGTTTGGTTTGGTTTTTGACTTTTTTTCCCCCTTTTTTTTTTGTATAGGGCACCAATGCCTCTGCTCTGGAAAAAGACATTGGCCCAGAGCAGTTTCCAATCAATGAACACTACTTTGGATTGGTCAATGTAAGTACATTTTGATGTTACTTGAAATTTGCTCTGTTCCTTTGTTTTGTTTTGGTTTCTTTTTCTCTCTCCTCTACTCTTAACAATCTTATTCTAACAGGACTGACTTTTTTTTTAAGTGCTGCTCATGTTGCAATTTTAGGTAAAGTGGGTTGCAAAACTGTATCAGATGTTTGAAGATGGCTTCATACACCCCCAGAGGGAACAGTTTACTGTTCTATGAATATTTCCAGGGATTAGAACATACACTTCAATAAAGTTAAAAGTCTATTTTAGCTGTGAAATTGGAGGGAGGGAGGAAGTGATGAAAGTATGTACAAGTTCAGGTACAGCATTCTGCACTGGGGACTCTTAGGAGGAGCTTTTTTATTTGACCAAGGAGAGAATGAGTGAGAAGAGTGTTTAATCACTTGTTTATTCCAATAGAAATGATACAGATACAGTATTTTTTTCCATTGAAAACATTAGTCATGCTGCTACTGGGCGTTAAGATAGAGCCCAGGTATGGAAATAAACTTAATGAAATCCACTACAATAAATATTTCTCTTACAAGTGGAAACCTTTAGTTTGTATCCTAGTTAATTTAAAACACCATAGTTTTTTCCATGAAGTGTCACAGTGGGTGTGGAAATATATTTCTACTGCAGCTACATGGCAAAATGGCTGGTTTGTGGCAGTGACAGGAGTCAGAATTTGAATGAACAGCTAGTTTTGTTGTGATGCACAGGGATTAAGCTTGTTTTTAATTTTGCATGGCAGTTTGGGAACACCTGCTACTGTAACTCCGTGCTGCAGGCATTGTATTTTTGCCGGCCATTTCGGGAAAATGTATTATCATACAAGGCCCAACAGAAAAAGAAGGAAAACCTCTTGACTTGCCTGGCAGATCTTTTCCACAGTATTGCTACTCAGAAGAAAAAAGTTGGAGTTATTCCACCAAAGAAGTTCATATCAAGGTTACGAAAAGAGAATGGTAAGTGTAAAACTGAAATCCTCTAAAGTATTCATGCATTGATCAAAAAAGTATAAATAAATATTGAGCAATGTGATCATATTAATCAGAGATACAGGTTAGATTTGTAAATTGCTTTTAGTACTTTGTGGGGTGTATTGTTATTTTAGGATCTGTGTACATGATATTATGCTTGAAAGAGCCACACCAGATTTCATATGCTCCCAGAGATGTGTGAATTAATGGTATTTTCACAGCATGGTGGGGCAGACCTCACTGTAGAGTGAGCTAGGGCTGGGAATAGGGTGACACTGCTGTAACTTTTAAATCCTATTTTTGTGGAGTATAGGGGAGAGAAACATTGAGGGCAGCTAGCAACATAGAAACTGTGTGACCTGGGAAGGCTACAGGCACCACCAACTTCAGAGCACCCTGGAGGATAAGGAACATCAGCTGGTGCTCTGGTTCTTGGAAGTGGTGGACATAGTCTTACTTTGGGAAGCATCAGACCCCTTTTGACCCTTTAGGTTGGCAACAGCATATACCTAATCTTGTAGTAGTTCTGTCTAAGGGATATGAGGAACATCTTGAGATAAAGAAGCCTGTCACAGCTCCGTTTTGGCCTGGATTCCTATCAATGTGGGTGGTATGCTTAGAAACAGAGAGGCTTTAATTGAAGAGACAAAGTATGAGTCAAACACCTGGAAGAAATTGCTTCCTGGTGACAGCATATAAATGGGAAGACTGTTCATTTCAGAGCAGATGTTTGAAATTGTGAAAAAGTTAACTCGGAGCCATCTAGTGATAAATGCCCCCAAACTGTTGGGGATCACTTGTAAAGACTGGATCTTGTATTTTCAGCTTTTTAAAATTAGGGCCAGACTCAGTGTGTATTACCCTGCTTGTATGTCCAGGCTAGACACTACAAAGGCAAAGGTTCTGTACAATATTTTCTGAGGAAATCCACATGAACTTTTTCAGGAGCAAGGGGATAAAAATACACATTTCTGGGAACACAGATTCTTTTTGCTTTGACATGCTGGGCAAGTTAAGCCTTTACTGGAGAAGTCTGTACTAAATCACCACGAGGATATTTTCCCCTCTTCCAGCAATCATTTTGTATTGAACAGGACAAGTCTCTTCTCATCAGACTTGTGTGTGAAAAATGAGCTTTGTTAGATGGTGTTATTATTACTACTTGAGGTGAGTTAACCTTGACTGGCTACCAGGTGCCCACCAAGCCTGTCTCTCTCCTTGTCTCAGCAGAGGAGGGGGAGAAGATAAGAGGAGAAAAACTCATGAGCTGAGATCACAGCAGTTTAATTAAAAAAAAAAAAAACAAACAAAAACCCCAAAGATAACATGTAAAAACAAAGAAAAACAGAAGAAAATTTATTCTATCCCT
>VXBT01012370.1:126229-352802 GCA_013400235.1 Oriolus oriolus | reverse complement strand
CAGTTTAATTAAAAAAAAAAAAAAACCAACAAAAACCCCAAAGATTACATGTAGAAACAAAGGAAAACCGAAGGAGATTTATTCTCTACCTCCCATCAGCAGATGATTTCCAGCTATTCTCTGGGAAGTAGAGCCTTGGGCATGTGTAGGAGTTTGTTTGGAAGAAATATATTTTAATAATGAAAACCTGCACATCTTTCTCTTAGATTTTCATGATGAACATGAGGTCACATGGCATAGAATATAACTTTGGCCAGTTTGGGTCAGCTGCCTCAGCTATGTCCCCTTCCCAACCTCTTTCGCACCCAGCCTACCAGCCTTTGGGCAGGATGGGGGTTGGAGGGACAGCCTTGATGCTGTGTGAGTGCTGCTCAGCATCAGCTGAAACACTGGTACATCATCAACACCATTTGAGCCACACCTACAAAGCACAGCACACTGTGGGCTACTGAGAGGAAGGGTAACTCCATCCTGGACGCAGGACACAAGTACGTGTCGGCATCCAATGGCTCTGGTTTTCCCAGCCACTTGGCCTACTGTCAAAACTCTGTGATGTTCCTAAGTGTCTGAGGGACTTGGAATATGTGGATGGATGTCAGTGCTGATTAAAGGTAGGCAATAAGTGTCTCGTGTCAGGAAATAACTAAGGATGAGTCACGCTCTTGCTTTCTTCATTGACTGTAATGGGAGCCTACACAAAGTTGCTTCACTGAAGCCAGGGTGACTAGGTGCAAAACTGTTCTTTGGCATGATTCTAAATACTTTGCTGAGCAAGGGCCACTACAAGTACTTGGGAAAAAAAATTCTTTCTTGGAGGAAAGGATATTCAGCTGTACAAATCTTGACTCTCTTCTTCACAGATCTCTTTGACAACTACATGCAGCAGGATGCACATGAGTTTTTAAATTACCTGCTCAACACCATTGCAGACATTTTGCAGGAGGAGAAGAAACAGGAAAAGCAAAATGGGAAACTGAAAAATGGCAACATGAATGAAGCTGAAGAGAACAATAAACAAGAACTCACCTGGGTGCATGAGATTTTTCAGGGAACACTGACTAACGAAACTAGATGTTTGAACTGTGAAACCGTAAGCATTGGGATAGATTTTTTTTTTTTTTGGTTGTTGCCCATT
The DNA here is from genome assembly GCA_013400235.1 of Oriolus oriolus. Classification (NCBI taxonomy): domain Eukaryota; kingdom Metazoa; phylum Chordata; class Aves; order Passeriformes; family Corvidae; genus Oriolus; species Oriolus oriolus. The sequence goes on along the minus strand of VXBT01012370.1, from coordinate 351,667 downwards.
AATAGATAGATGCATTTTGTATATATAAATATATGAATCTTTTCAGACATCTGAGAATTGTGGATATTCCTGTAGAATTTACTTCTTGAAGTGAGTATATTCTTTTCTAAAAATTTATTTTTCTAAGCATTGCTTGGCTAATCTATGCCAGGTCTTGCTGTCCTAATACATACCTCTACAGTTAAAATCCTTGCTAGTGAATCAACACCTTTCCTTATCACTGTAACTTTGAGAGAAGGTATTCACATCATATTCATATAATAAGTGAAAAGTTAAGATGAGTTTGTGTTAGTTCAGTCTTAAGAGTCTGACAGGTATACAGAGGGTTCATTATTAACAAATGGTTTTCTTTTATCTCCCTAATATTTTCTAGAGGATGATGTTAGATTGAAATCTCTTATGTTTGAACTATAAGTAAAAATTAATTTTACTTATGTAAAATTACAGTCAGTTGGGAAACCTGATTGCAAGTCTCCTATTGATTACCGTCTTTTTCAAACACATGCTCCTATTGAAAGAGAAAAGAAATCATTTTTAAAAATTGTTCCTGTGAGGTTGCAGGAATGAGTAACACAGACAGGAAAAAAATTTCCTTTGGGGAGAACAGTGACAGTGACCTTCCACAAAGGTTAGAACTAACGTCACCTAACCTTTGCTTGGTAAAGCAAAGTTGATAGGCATTAAGGATGAACTAGTTTTCTCAACTCCTTCTGCAGATAGTGGAGATTGTGAAGGAGCTTTTGCAGGAAACTCTCTCTGTCTGTGCCTAGGCTGTTCATTAAACAACGAAACAGTATCTGATGGTTTGTTCCGTATAGCTTGTCCTGGCTCCATGGTGTTACTAAGCTGTTGCAATTGTTGGTGCAACAATGCTGAGAACTGGGCCAACGAACTGATCTGGCTGAAGAATAATGTACTTTTACTCAGATCAGTGTGCTACTATGGGTTCCCTGGAAAGGAAATGCAACTTCAGATTAGCTGCATTAAGATGGGAGAAGGTGCCCAGAGAAGGTATCTTCAGACAGCAAGCTGAGGCTAAATATCTTTAGACAACCGAGGTTAGATGAGATAAACTCTACCCAGGTCCTGCCAGATATGTAAAAGAACATAGTCTGATATTTCTAATCATAAAGAATAGCTCTGTATTCCAAGAAAATAAATATGGCTTTTCCAGGGACTTGGTCAGAGGAGGGTGGTGAGGAGAAGAGATACAATGATAGTCAACATGAAAAAAGATGTTGGAGCAAGTTTGGAACCAGCTTGTGTAAGTGAACACAGGAGAGAGATACTGAAAATTAATTATTTAATCTATTTCAATTATAAAACCTCAGGTAATAGCAAGTTAAAATAAGTGAAAGGTTAGAATTATTTTTTAACTGACAATCTTCTCTAAATAGTTGTGGCCTAATTCTAAATCAGTATCTAGTGTTTTCTCAGAGGAACGGTAGTGAAGTGGGGATGTGTCCTTGGGTAACAGCATAACTGCACAATTCTCCTCTTGTAATTCAAAGTGATGAAGCTTTATGAAAAATACAGCTTATCTGTAGCTTCCTCTGAATGCAGAAATACTGTATACTACTCAGGATTTTTTTTCCAGTTTGTTTTTCTTGGATTAGTGTCACTCGAAATCTTAGGAAAATAGTAAAACAGTTTAAAAGATATTTTTTTGCCAGAATATTCATAAGTAGTACATGAAGAATCGTTCAGATTTCAGCAGCTCTTATTCTCACTTCCGAAGAATGCAGTTTGAATCTGGTTTTCCAGCTACCTTTAGTTTTAGTCTGTATTATTCTAGCTCTAAGTAGCTCATTTTCCCTTCCAGTAAATATTTGATGTGCAGAAATCAATAACAGCATTCCTAGCTTCTTTGAGGCATTCAGATGAAGCACTATACTAGCCTAGAACTTTTTCAAGTGTTTAACTTCTCATGATACTCAGTGTGTCTGACAGAACTCTAGTTCCAGCTGTAGAGACACAATGTTCTCTGAAGCTTTGTTGCTTTATCTTTCAAATTTTAGCTGTATATTTATACTGCAGTTGATTGCTGCCAGTTTTGTGGTTTCCTGTCCTCTGTGGGTCAACTCATGTCTCAGGGAGGATTTTTGTTCGAAGAACTGCTGTTCATTTCAGTTGGGTGTGTGTTATGCCTCTGTACATATTTAGTAATATCAAAATTATTCTGGCTAAAGGTGTTTCTCTGCATTCAGATCTGATATGGGTTGCATTTCCCAAGCTTATAGGATCCCTGACCTAACAGAAATACAACCTCAAGGTGGTACATAACTGCTACATCCACACAATTGTAAAAATCTGAGCATGAGGGATTTCTGCCAGAACAATGGATTCGTCCCCTCAGAGAAGTTTGTGATTTGGACTTCACTAGCCTCCCATCTGATTTAGTTATTCCAAGGAAATGCAGGCATAGGAGGCAAAATAAAGAGTGTTCATGCAACATTTTATTAAAAAATTGGTTGTTATGAGTATGACTGAACTCATATGCAGTAGGTAGTTCTGCAGTCTTTTGACTTAGTTGAAGTATTACAAGAATTAGCCATTTGGATGATTTTTTTGTTAATGTTACTTCACCTTTGAGATTAAACACTCTAAGTGAAAAATAATTTTCAATGCAAAAATCAGGATCTATCATTCTGAAAATACTTGGACTTAAATTTTTTAAAATAAAATCTCTTTATTACAATTTTTCTCCACTTGTTCTGTCTAAAAAAAAGATTGGCAATATCAAAATTATTTTGCATAATATTATCACTGAGACATTTTTACCTTTAATCTTTTAATTTTTTAATCAAAATATTGACCAGGAACAATATCCAATGGGGAAATGTAGCTGTGTCAACCGGAAGTAGAAACCTAGCCTTTTGAATACTCACTAGAGAGAAGGGATAACATGGTATTGTAATATGGTATACAAAGGGTAAACAAATTTCTGGTAAAATAAGAAAGTAGACTGTCTTACATAACAAAGAAGCATATGTAATTCACCAGTCCCAGATAATATAGGGGATGATGGTCCACCTTTACTGAACAGTAGGCTGTCATTAGTGCCCCATGGTTGGTGGGATTGGATAAGTGGAATAGACAGAAGTTAAATTATATGAAAGCTGGATTGGTAGAATTACTAATAAATATCACAGTGAACATTAATCACACTGAACTAGAAAAAAATTAAAAGCATTGAAATTAAATATTTTTATGTAAGAGCAATTTCTACAGAAATAAATATCTTTAGCATTTGCTAAAGATATAAACAACATTTAGATGTATGGCATCTCTGTTTTACATGTATGTTTTTTGCAACAGGTTAGTAGCAAAGATGAAGATTTTCTTGACCTTTCTGTTGATGTGGAGCAGAACACATCGATTACACACTGTCTAAGGTAAATGAATGCATCTTTTTGGCAGACACTTCTAACTGCTAAATTTTTCGGGTCTAGTAGGTATAGAAAAGGAAAGTACAATAACACTTGGATTTGAACTTATCCTAAGCAAGAGAAAAAGATTTTAAACTGGATGTTTCCTCTATTGACAAAATATGCATTAATGTACTTTGCTTTACTCACATTCTCTTTCAATGTATGTATTTGAAAGAGGAAAATAAATCAGCTTTCAGGGAAAATAATTGATTGCATTGTCATCTGGAAAAATTGGTGCAGAATAATAACTGGCTTCAAATAGATTTAATTGTGCATACCTTTAAGCTTCTAGACAAGTGCTTTGTTGATTAGGGCTTATGTGCATATTAAAAGGTAAGTGTGTGTTTTGCAGAATGAGTGCTAGAGTCTCTAGAGGGAAAAAGATTTCAAAAATCTATTTTTCTATCAGAAATTTCTTATTCTGTGTCTCATCCTAAAATTATGTGAAGTCTTTCACTCCAAATTTCAGTTCTGCTCCTAGTATAATCTTAACTGTTAAAAACTCTAGAGATCAAAACAATTTTCAGTCTTGCATGCATGATTATTCTGAGATATTTAAAATGTCCAGAGTTTTGATATTAATACAATAAACTACTACCTATAATTAAGACAATATGTTGCTGTCTTAAAGCAATGATTATCAACTGGTCAAATTCCTTCAAACTCCAAAATTGCTATCAAGGTTGAAATTACATTTATCAGTTATTCTGGAATGCCTAGGAGGGATTTCCTGGTGTCTCGTCTCAAGGTGAGAGTTACAGAAAGAATGCAAGGTATTAACTATTTCCTGAGTCAGAAGGCAGTGACTTCTCTGTGAATACCACAGCTGTACTACGTAACTTCTGTTCTAATTTAAGGTGCTAGGTCCAGTAAGTTTTTTCCTTCTCAGCTTCTGTTCAGTCTCCCATAGGATACTGTAGCAGTCCTTAGCCCTCAAGTAGTCCACACTTTACTAACTAGCCTCACTGTAAAAAGTGAGCAAAAAAGAGAGGCTTTGGAAAGGAGTGCATTCTCTTTCTCACCTGTAGTCTCTTTGCCTCTTCATAGTAACCAGTAGTTGAATCATTACTGGTACTACAGGCTTTTGTTTGCACACTGAGTTCTTCACTGCAGCCACTACCCTGAACTTGCCAGTATTACTCGCTTTTCCCTATGCTGTTCAAAGCCAATTTGAAATCCCACTGAGCTGCAAGGATGCTGCAGTGCCTTTTGAGGTCCTTTCTAATCTGAATTGTTATTCAGTTCTGTGGTACTGGAGACTGAGCTCTGACTTTTTCTTACAGCTGAGTCTGGTGAACTTGTTAGGAACTGCTGCTGTATGTAAGTTACCATCTGTCCTTCAGCTTTCTCCAGTTTTTTATTTAATTTCTTGGTCTTTTAGCTTCTTGGAAATGTTTTGTTGGCAATGGACATTTTATGTAAAGGCACAGTAAGTACTTCAGTAAAAATACCAAAAGCATTTCTTCTACTGAACAGACAGTGTCTGTAGCTTAAGATGTGGAAGAACAGCATCTGCGCAACTGCAACCAACAAGTGAATGGTGGAGTTGAAAGAGACTCCAAAGAGGTTAGCCCCTATCTCCATGTCAGACAGGATGCTTAACCAACTTGTTCCAGAAGATCTTAGCAGTAGTATCTTGATTGTCTATCCCAGTCCTTCCTGTTCTTACTACTACTAAGTTTTTCCTGCTGTGTAATAAGAATCTTTGGTGTTTCAGACCAAGCCTATTTCTACTTGCTGTACTCTAGACATAAACCAGAGGTTGCCCCCATTCCCCTTAGCAGTAGCCTTTTACATACAGGAAGAATGTAATCACTTTTTAAAAATTTAAACAGCCTAAGGTCATTCAACTTCTCTGGATCTCTTCTCATGTTCATTACTCTTCAGCCTCCTCTCCAATGGAACATCTTTCTTGAACTCAGTCTTGAAGTGCTGCTGTCTAGAACATGGCATAATATTATACAATCCTGAGAAGAATGGATGCCCTAAGTTTCTTTATGCATTCCAGTGTAGTATCTGCCTTTACTCCAACAGTATGACAGCATTTTGAAGTTCACCCATTGCTCCTTTTGGAAATAAAGGAAAACAAAATCCCAGTTTTTCTTTTCTTGGAGTGGGAGGTACAGGCCGCTATTTACAGATTGAACAGGAGGAGAGTCATCACCTCTCATCTATTCTGATTGTGTTTTATGTTAGCAGCATTTCTGCCTCTGTTTAGAAAACATATATTCAGTTAGAATATGGATTTCCTCTCATTGCTGTCTGGTATTATGCATTATTACGCAAAATGTAAGTGCTTTTGTGGTTTCTTTCAATAGGAACATCCAACTTATTGCTCTTTTTGGAATCTTCGCAGTTTCCTTTTATTTAACAACTGCTTTGCTGTGTCTTAATAGCTTTAAGTGCTGCTGCGTTTAAAAGGTAAAAAACGCAAAAGCTGTGCAAGATAACATTTAAGTATAATGAAGCTCTTTTCCACTTCAGATGAATGTTCTTTTATTTCTGTAGTTTTTCAAAATGTCCTTGTGTGCTCAAGATGTCCAAAGAATAGAAAGAATACAAGCCTCTGGCATAGTCTAAATCCACAGGATAGACAGTTGGGCCTGAAGCAATAAAAGTCCAATAACAAATACAGTACATATCCATTGTTTTTATTTCCACTAGGAGTTGCAAAGTTTACCAGTCAGTTTGGTCCTGACTTGTGTGAATTTATGTTACACTAAGAGTTCTCTCATATCTTAAAACACAAAATTATTGTTGTTTATGCATATAAACAATAGAAAGCATCTTTCACACACTGTAGCAGAGAGGCTGTAGAAGCACAAGGTCAATGACAAGTTAGTACATCTTGAGCAGTTGTATTTAAAAATTTCTTTGCCTTGCTAAAATAACATATAAGCAGAATGCAGATTGGACTATTAATGGAATGGGAGAGAGTTAGACATATCTTGAAATTAGCTCTGCATGTCTAGAGAAGAGTTCTGCAAGGCTGTGGCTCCTGCACATGCAGGCTTTGTGAACTCCAGTCAATGATCTGTTGTTTTTAACTGTTCAACATCTGTTAAAGTGCCATGCTGAAAATTATCGATTTCTGAAAGAGTTACTGAAGTTGCAATTATTTCAATGCCTAACCATTCTTTCAGTGAAATATATTTTTCTAATACTTCCAATAATAGATACCATAATGCTACTAATAAATAAGTAAATACTAATACTACTACTAATAAGTAATAGTAATAATAGATATTAATAGCATCAGAATAACTAGTACATTTTAAAAGGAATTAAGGAACTCCTTGAGTTTAACTTTCATGGGAGACTTTGCGTAGAACAAACCAATATCTTATCAAATTTCTACCATCCACACATGTTTCTTCATGTTAGAAAAATATTATTTCCATTGCTTCACTTTGAGGTGGGAAGAAAACAAATAAATTCTTTAAATTTGTGTGCTTTTTTTAAAATTGAGACTTTAAGCTTTGAAAATAAACATCAAACTCTTTCTGTAACAGCAGACCTGAAACTTTCACAGGCATGTTCTACTGAGTCCTCCCTGCACATATAACCCATCTCTAATGTTTTCTAAAGTTCCAGTTCTTCACTTACGATTCCCTGAAAGGTTACACGTTTTTCAGAGGAACTGGCTGAATTCAGTTAATTTTGTGTTTAAATTCAAATGTGAAATCAGGTAACTGAGATCAGTGTTTACCACTGAAGCCAGTCCTTCCCGGTGATAATGCTTTATTTTTCTTTTAGATAAAAAAGTTATACTTGTGATCAAAGTTTAGCTATAACTAATCTTTCAAAAGATGTATTTTTCCTAAATTTCAGCACTTTCTCCTCAGTGTTAAGACCATATAAAGAAAATAAGCCAGTAAAAGTATTCTCAGTTATTAAAATTGTTATGCAGTCATATGAAGTGCTTCATCATGCTCTGTCAAACTTAAACTTCTCTGAAGTTACATAATTCATGTCTAATATCTGTACCCTAGCAAACTATATCCCATCTACCCCTGTAGTGATGATGTCAGGAAGAAATAATCATCCAGCTTCCTCCCTTTGCCCTATAAGGCTGTTCTGGTGTGGCGTACTGTGAGAGCAGGCTGAAGCTGCAGGCAGTGTGGCTTCAGCCTTCATGAATGTGAACTGCAGTGGTAGAATGGAATTTATTTGGGTCTGAATTTGCCTGGAGTTCAGAAGCCTGTCAGGTACAAGGTAGGGGCAATCAATAAGACAGTTCTGTAATTCTGATATATCTACTTAAGGCCCAAAGTCACAAGAAAACCCATGTGTTTAAAATGGAAGATTGGTGCTTACATCTGCATTTGCAGTTCTCAAAACACCTGCTCAGCTGCAATGTAACACAAGAAGGGACAAAAATAATTACTGTTGGTTTCTTTTTTTACAGTTAAGTGGTTTTAGGTACCTAAAATTCCATTCCAAAGTGTATCAGCAGTGTGACTTCCAACAAATCTTTTCTGTGAACTGAAAGATGGCTATCAAACCAGCCTTCCTTTGCCTTTGCCACTTCAAAAGCTCAATCCAGAAATATCTCCAAGTGTATTTACTTGATCAGGGTTCACAAAATTTTCTATACCAGCTGCCTCTTTCCTTTTTTAGAAAATGAAAAGGTATAATCTAAAAACTTCTGGATGACTGTTCAAAAGGTTAGGGGATGAAGGGAACTGAGTTCAATTTATTTCTTCTGTGTGAGAGGATTCAAACCTATCTTACAGAAGAACACCATAAAATGTGAGATATTTTGGGATGACAGAAGTACACATGAAGTTGCTTCAATCTGCAAATAATTTTAAAAGAAATTGAATGGATTGAGTGACTACACCCAAGTCTGGGCAGCCCCTTTATGTGTGAGAGAGCAGATATAGGTCCCCTTTTGACATACCTGACCCTCCATTTGTATCATGTAGAAGGTCTCAGCTCCTAACTTAACTTATCATAGCAGCCAGACACCCTAAGTCCATTTGCAAACCCCAATACAGTTGCTTCAGATGCTTTAGAAAACTGGAATGGGTGAAGATTTGGTCCTGTGTGTCTCTCGGGTTCCACTTCATCAGCCCAAGCGGGGCGAATGTATTCATATCCTTTAAGAACTGATGATTGTATTTATTTACAGAGACTTCAGTAACACAGAGACACTATGTAGTGAACAGAAATACTACTGTGAAACTTGCTGCAGTAAACAAGAGGCACAGAAGAGGTAAGCAAAGAGCAGGCTGTTTCACTATGTCCCTCCTGGGCTCTGACAAACTTCCTCCTTGATATTTATTTTGTTTAGATACCTAGCCTTACATCCCAAATGCATTCTCTGTGTGGACCAGAGAACCTGCAGACAGATTTAAAGGCATGTGTCTTAGTCTAGAAGCTACTGCAAGTTGACTATTGTTACTTACAAAGTGCTTTTATAATGCAGTCATCAGCTTATTAAGGGAAGAGAGAATGGCTTTGAACTGATCAGGTGTTTATCATACGCATTCTTAATGGTTTCACAGAATGAGAGTGAAAAAACTGCCAATGATTCTTGCCTTACACCTCAAGAGATTCAAGTATATGGAGCAATTGCACAGGTACACTAAGCTGTCTTACCGTGTAGTATTTCCTCTGGAGTTACGTCTCTTCAACACGTCTGGTGATGCCGTCAACTTAGATCGGATGTACGACTTGGTAGCTGTTGTCGTTCACTGTGGAAGGTAATGTACTTCCATGTGTATCACAAGCTATTGCCAGATGTTTGCCAAGGGCAGGGGCATCCCTGACAAAATGTGGGGAGAGTGGGAGGCAGGGCTTAAACCCTGCTGCTGCATTGACTTGTATGTGTCTTGGGCTGAACCTTTTAGCCAACCTCCCTCATAGTAAATCAGTACTTGTTTAAGAAATAACGTCTCAGGTCTCCAAAAGTCACAAGTTTGGTTTAAATTGATGAAACTGTCTCCGTCCTCATGAGACCCCTTAAAAAAGTCGGGAGCCAGCACTCTGTGAGGGCCAGAAGTTGTCAGCATGTAGGCCCCACAAAAGATCACCTTGGTCAATTTCCCCTCTATACTTAGTCCATAAAGTTTTAAGAATATTTGATGCCTACCATGAGCAACTTCTTAAGTGTTCTATAGGTTAATTCACTAAATGGTCCTGGCACAGATGAAAGCAAAACCTTTAGCTTTCAGTTGATAAGCTTTGCAACAAGTTAATAAAAAGGTGAAAGGACCAAATGTCTAGTGTGCCACCACAGGTGGGTTTACTATGTTTTTCATAACATTTAGTTATAATTCTTCATTCATGAAGAAATGCGACTTTTAAAAATGGACTCAGTAGTATTTTCTAATATTTTGTGGTTTGGGTTTTTGTTTTGCTTTCTAGTGGACCGAATCGGGGGCATTACATTACTATTGTGAAAAGTCATGGATTTTGGCTCTTGTTTGATGATGACATTGTAGAGGTCAGTATGCTAAAAGTCAGGAGCACAACTTTTGAATTTATGTTTGCTTCTCTACTTGGGGTTAAGATTCTGGTCCAGGACTGGGTAGAGGTGGGTAGAACTGCAAAGCCACAGTTTGGTTATAATGTAATATTTAGTTCAACTCTGTTAGGAAGAAAGATTGTGAACAAAATTATTAATCTTGTAGTTTATGCTCTGCCAGTGTCAGAGGGGTTTTTTTATTTCATAGCAACATGAGATGTTTTTAATACCAGACTTTGAGAGTTTAATTTTGAATGTTTTCTATGTCTAATAAAATCAATTTATTTCATTGAAACCTTATCACTTGGCAAAATTAAACTAGGTAAAGCTAGCATTGCTATGGAATTTCCAATTTTGAAAAATAGGGAAGCTACAAGAAAGTCTGAATTGTGTTGTTGATCTGGGATTGCCTGAATGTAGATTAGAGTAGAATCTGTCCCACAGCTATTACAGATTCTGTCTAAGGATTCTGAAATTCATTCTTATGCAAACCCTTTATGTCACTGGCAAAACTGAGGTCTCGAGTCTGATTTCCCAAGAGGTAGGGAAAGTAAGCAATGGGATACTGGATGGGGCATGTCTTGAAAACAGTTTCTGGAAATTTGAGAAAGACAGGATCACATGGTCACATTTTTGTTTTAACAGTGTTCATTACTGCTCCAAGGAGCCTCTCTGTTACTGGAAAAAGCCTAATTCAGTTAGGTTCAGGGACAGAAACACACCTATGACTTTCATGAGTGAGATCAGCAAGGCTCAGCCCCTTAACATAACCCTTTCGCTGCTTAAATTGCAAACAGAATTTGCTAATTGCTACCTCTAAACAAATCATTGAATTTGTCATTTCTGTTCATACAGTCGTTTACTCTGTGTTTGGTATTTGTTTTATCTAACAGCATATTAAAAAACAATATTTATTTTGCAGAAAATAGATGCTCAAGCTATTGAAGAATTCTATGGTCTGACCTCTGATATATCAAAAAATTCAGAGTCTGGCTATATTTTATTCTATCAGTCAAGAGAGTGACTTGGCAAACTGTGATAATTGCGCACAATGATGCTGCACGCAAAAGAAGGTGATGGCTCCCCTGAACTGACTTTTACACAGACCACATCTCGGATGGTTGAACGACGATACACTCTGTCACCTGTTCAATGGTCTATGTGATGTTGACTATAACCGTCCATTTTTGACATTCAGAACTTTGTTTTAGAGGGGGGGGGTTATTTGTAGTTTTTAAGTCTGATTGAAGAGCTAATTGAAGTCAGATTTTAGTGGAATTTATATGGACTAACATTTACAGATCATAAGGTTTGGATGTCAACTGTTAAACCCAATCCAGTTAGAGTAGTATTTTATATGAAAGTGTTCATTACATTTAGGGCAAAATTATTTAAAACTTTCTAAATGGTTTTGGAGTGTGTTCATTTACAAAGCATTCCTTTAAATACATCTTGACATATACTTACCCCTTTTAAGTGTAAGGAAAAAAATCAGTTTCATGATGATTGGAGTTGTGGTTGTACACGGGATTTTTTACATGTTACTCTGCTGCAGGAAAGATATTCTTCCAAAATCTTTTCAATTTTGGTTGTTAAAAACTTTCAGTGTGTAACCACAGACCTATAATTCACATAGAGGGATTTAAATTACACTGGAACTAAGTAATCCTGTATGTTCAGTCACTTCGTCATGAGGTAACACAGATGAGGTGAGATTTCAGAACTTACAGAGCACTGGAATAAAGGGAGTAAGATGGCACATATGATACAGAGAAAAATTACATTTATAAAGATTGATCTTATCTTTTTGTTAAAATGATATCATAGACTGTTTACTTTGATTGAGTTTGCAAAGATTGCAACACTGCTCATATGTAACATATCCATCAGGACTGAAATTATCCAGTCATTTAAATAAGCATTGTTTGTACATAAAAACACAGCTTGATTCTGCAGTTTTCTAAGTATCTGTAGGTCCCATTTTCATTTCTCAAGGCAGAGTCCATTTCTTAGAAACATAATACATAGCAACCACTGGTTCACACAGTATCATGTATATATCATCCTTAACATTTTGGTCATATTTGACAGAGTTTTGTCACCATAGAAACAGATAGGGATCTGGAGTGCTTGATTTCAAAACTAGTTACGAAGGGCTTAGTTTGTGATTTTCCTGAGTGAATTTGGCTGGCACTTGTCATGTACTGCCTAATAAAATTTCTGGATTCACCTGAATACCTGAAGAATAAATGTAGAATAAAGTATCAATAGGGTATGAGAAGGGATTGATAGTGGCTTGAGTCAGTCGTAATGCTGGGTAACTACTTTGTTCAGTTTGACACTTTCACTCCATTATACAGCTCTTGAACTTCAGCAGCCAAAGTCCTATTCCAATGACATCAACAGCAAAAACACTCTTCTTGTCTTCATGGGGACTGACAGTTGGTTCTAGTAAGGAAATATTCTCATCTCACAAAATTTATTTCTACCTGTTTTATTTTATTCATGTATTATGTATTTATTAGACAGTGTTGGTTTTTGGTCCTTTTCTTTAAGAAGCCTGCCTGACACTTTATGGCCAACATCCTATTTCAAGAAATGGCTTTTGAAGTGCAGCTACATCTCATATTTTAGTCTTCTATAAGAAAGAGAATAATGTTTTCATTGTACTCTACTGTGAACGTGAAATATCTTTTGTGAAATAATGGTGAAAATGAAGCAGCTTCTACTGTAACATCATCTGAAGTTCAGTTGGATTTATCAATGGCCATTTTGTAAACTAAGGCAACGTAGCACTTTACACTGAATGAGAAACAGAAGTGGGCTTTTCAGCTAAGATTATTTGTGATTTATCATGTTATTATACTTATGCAAGAAAACAGACATAGAATGTAACCTTAGAGGACTTACTTAAGTGAATGATAGTAGTGGTCTGCCGAGATCACTCACATGAATGAAGGCTGGTATGCAGGCTCAAGACAAGCATAATTAGGATGCAGCTTTTATTGACGTTAGAATGAAATGTTCTGTCTCTAATACAGAAGATAGACATCTTACAGGAGACTTCAACTCCCGCTGAGACCCAGGAGCTTTTCCACTGAAAAGCTAAACCTGCAAATCCCTCTTTAACTGATTTATTTATAAGCATTCAGAATTTCTGTATAAAAATACAATAATTACTGGCCTTTTAAAATGGGTAAGGTATCCTCACTGTGAATGAAATCACTTTCTAGATCAACATTAACCAGTGCTGATCCAAAGGTCTGTATTTCGCAGTTTACTGCTGAACATTCTTACGGTATTCTTTAGTTTTAAAAGATTCAACAAAACAGATATTCTTAAGGTATCATTTGAATCTTCAGGGCTCATGTTTATATGAAAAGTAAGTTTTCATAAAAATAATTTTTAAATCAGTTCAATTTTAGGAAACATTTTCCTTATTTCAATTGACTAATATGAAAACTGGTTTTTAAAATGTTAATACTATGAATTAATATTTAAATGCTTAAGTACAGGATAATAATCTCTGGTTTTCTCCACTGCAAGACAGCTTTAGATTGTAAAACATACAGATCATTGCAGTAAGTTATTGAGAGTAAAACTGCTAGAATAGGCTGTTTCCTAAAGTATGAAAAAGCATTTTTAATTCATGTTAGCCTACGAAAAGGTCACGGCACTAGTATCCCACAAGTCCAACATCAGTAGTCTGACATCAGTTCTGAAAAATTGTGGACTACACACTTTATACTAACACTAGCTAAACTAGGGAGCATTTTCTTTTGATTAAAAAAATTGCGGTCACAATTCTATAAATTGGATCCAGTCTCCAGTGTGCTGAATGTCTTGACTTCAGTCTAAAAGCTATCTGTCACAGCTGTATGAATAGTGCCAGTCTAGGCAGAGGAACTTTTCTTTGTCCAGTTAAGCACATTCACACAAGTTTTGCAACACTGGGATCCCCACAGGAACACAGTATTTTAGTTGATTAAATGAAGCATAATCCCTTTTCTCTTATGCTTATGCATAGATTTTCAGTCCCTTATGAAAGAATGGAAAAATATCTAAGACAATAAAAGCTTTCCAGCCACCAACTAGAAAACAAAATGCTAGCACAGGTATTCTGTACTTCCCTGAAATGACTACATTTTATGGTGTCAGGTTCTAGGTATATTAGGTCGAACAACAATTGAATTTTTCCAATTGTTCCCCGTGCTGTTGCTGAGATGCATTGTCCATTTATAAATCCTATTACTAGGTTATCTGCTTAGAAAAAAGTACATTTTTGTCTTGTGCTGTGTTTCCCCATCACTGCGGTGCCTGATGAATCAGTTATCTTAGAGGATGAGCTCAGAACTCAAATTTTATGTTTCCCAGAACAGGCTGTTGGGATTTTATGGAATTTCTAATTTGGGGACATAGCAGAGGGAGGCAGAAGAGCAGAGTGATGGAAAAGCCATACCAATGAAACAGAACACCTTTTTGAAATTAAGTCCCAAAATTACTCCTGTCAATTCTATTTTAGCAATTTAGTTACCTCAGAGTACCTGATAATGTATTAAAAGTCTTGTTCCTTTAGCAGCTGGAGTGAAGAAAACAAAGCAGTAAGAGTTTCCTTCATATCAGGTTTAATAAAGATATTAAAGACCTAACAAAATTAGACTGAAATTCACCTTACATGATGGGTCCTAAAGTGCTACCACAAACTATCTTTTATCTTCAGACATTACATTTCAGTCACTCATCTGTTCCAGCATCATGTAGTTGGCACCTGAGCTGACAGCTTGCAGCTGCCAGTGCTTCGATGCGTCTCAGCAGCAGACCCTTCTTGTTTTATCTTTTTTGCTGCATGTGGCTGATAGTTGTGAGCAGTGTCTTACAGCTGAATGAGTACTAGAAATTTTAACGAGTTTTGACTGTGTACCTGTTCTTTGCTAGTACCTTTTAGAAGGGTTTGTTTTAATTTATTTTTCTTTTGTTGGTCTGTTACTGTGTTTATATAATAACTTATGTGGTTAATATTGTTTTGCTTTAATTTTTATGTACTTTATTTTTTTTTAAATGTAATCAACCCAAGCACTTTAAGCAACAATGTCAATCTTGAGAAATTCCAATCAGCTTAAAATTTTGCCTTTGTCTTACTGCTTTTGCAGCTGTTTGCTTGTGATCCAGTATCTCTAGTTACAACTCAATTTCCATTTTTAGGCTTGTAGTCCTAGCTGGGTTGTAAATTTGGAAAGCCCAAGCATTTTCATACTTATTTGTTCATATATAAAAAGGACGCAGCATTTTCTTTGTGTCTGCTACACGCACCAGTGTGTACCTGACAAGCTGCACTCCCAGTGCACATTTCACAGCCTCTTTTGCTCTCTGCCTGCTAACCCATCTGAGGATGACTGTAATACTTCAATCTGTGACACAGTTATCAATGACTAAAATTTAGAAGAGTTCCAATTCTTACAGGAGAATTCTCTTTTACCAAACACTGAGTCAACTGTCAATCAGCTGATACTACAGGTATCACTCTCTTTGCCATTTTATCAGTGCTCTGTTCAGTCTCAAGTGTGAATAATCTGATGAGCCACATTTATTCTTGGCCACTGTGTGCATGCTGGCAAGGAGAGCCAGCACTTGGGCCAATATAAAGCAAAGAGGTAATGAAGTAAGATAACTGCTGGTGTAAAATTATGGTTTTTAGAGGACAGCCTCTATCATGCCCATATCAAAAAGTCACTGACTTTCTGTGTTGTTAATGCAAGGGTTATTCCTAGTGCTCTAGATATTGTATTTTCTTTGATCAATGAAAAGACCAGGACGTTTTCCTGTTGCATCTATTCTGATACTGAGGTGTTTTTTCTCAATTTAACATGGCCCTGACTATGTAAATAGCCCTTGGCAAGCCTCGGTAGACACCCATTTACTTCCTTTCCAGTAAATATGCATTACTTCAAAGAGGTTGCTTGAACCTGTCTGCAGGATTTATTCAGATAACACACTTCTTTTGCGTACAGGGTCAAATAACACCTATCAGGAGGTATGTGCCCACCTGATGGGACCATCTGGCTAAATCCACACCATTTTACATACTAATGATTCTTTACTCTCTAGGAGGTTTGCTTGCTGGCTTTGCCTGACTGATTTAATATGAAACTGCAAATAACTCCCTTTATTCATGGTCTCAGAGTTGCTATAGTTCTTTAATAAATTCTGTTTCGTTTGGTTATCAAGACTGGGACTATTGTACTATATAAAATAAATTAACTTCTGTGTGCCATTCACAGTAGTCAATTTAACAGCCTAATGCTTCTGATGAAGGCTGTTGCAGGTGGCAACTTCACTGTATGTAAGAATATGAAAGAGTAAGTAACTTTTCTGTGATAGCACAGTAGGTCTGTAGGAGAAGGTGGACTGACATGCAGCTCCCTAACCTTCATCCTCTAGGTAATCCTGACCCTTCTCGTAGGGTTCCAAAGTGGCAGGAGCAAGCCCTGTGTGAAGACATCTTGCAGTTCACCAGAACATGTTGCTTGCTGCAGTAGATAATTAATGAGTATTTGCAACCCCTCTGTCCCTGCTCCCCAAAATCTCATTAATAGGTATACATTCCTTGAAGAGGCTGAGCTTAAACCTCAGCTTTGTATTTTCAGTGGGGTTCATGTTTGAAATGTCCCACGCCAGACTCTGTCCACACACTAAATTGTTTCCTAGTCCTCTCTCAACTCTCATTCTAACAGCAGGAGCAACATCAGGGCAGCCATGTTACAGGTTCCAGTGCTTTTCCTGGAGACCATTTTCTAGTCTCAGTGGCTTTCATTAGAAAACACCTAACACAAACTCCGTAACTTACCATGATGCTTTAGGAGTAAAGCCACCACAACTTGTGTGAGTGTAGGGTAGGAGGAAGAAGAAAGAGAAGAGGATGAAATATGGAAAGGGTTGGTTTTTTTCAGAGGCTTTGAATATGTGTATCTGTTTGTAAATATATAGTCCCTCTCTACCTTGTCAAAATGATGCAATCATAGTAAAACTACTTAAATTTTGTGCTAATTTTTTAAATGGAATAAGCAGTAGTAAAATTATGAGGCACACAATTGAGAACATATAAAAATACTGGATTTCTAGTACAGCGTACAGTACTCATTGTATGTGTACAGATGAATATCTGCTCTTTTTAATCATCATGTACATGTAATTGAACCCTGTGCCACCTGCAGAACTGTAAGATAAAAATCATGTTGGTTATTAAGATTGTAACATAAGAAAACACTATTTTCTCCTGTTAACATGTTTATATTTTACATAAAATAAACTCCCTAGCTGATCTTGCTTCCATTCAATTTGGTTTGACTTCATCTAGAGCCATACTGATGCTGGTTGTTACACAACCTGGTTCTGATAGTTTGCTTTTTATTTCATTTAATGTGATCGTCACATTTTAAATGACTTCAGAGAATATTTCACCAAGTGGCCTGACTGCCTCTGAGGTGTCTTAAGAGAACAAGTTTTGCAAGTAGTTTGTGAGTTGTCTTGGCGGAATATACATACAAGTGCATGACTGAGCTGTACCCAGTTAAAGTCAGTACACTACTGACCTTGTCAGTGTTTCTGAGCTTCAGTGTTTCAGCTAAAACAGAAGACAATAAAAATCAGAATTGAACTACCTTTTACATCAGGAAGCAATGAGCCCTTTTAGCCTGGGATTTTACCTGTGACTAATGGAGTGAGAAAGGATTTTGCTAATGAGGCCTAAAATTTTGTCAGAGTTGAAAGGTTCCTGTTTGCTGATTTTCCTAACAAAGTTGTGTTCATTAACAGACACAATTTACATTCTCAAAAGTGAGGTAAATAAAAGGCTGGAGTTCCTTGCTCCTGTCTAAATGGATTGTCTTTATTCCTTCAGAATCATTTAGGGAACCAAAATCAAACCCAGCTGTCAAACTGCGTGTTATATTTATAGCTAACACACTGTAAGATTTATGGCACATCAGACTATCAAAGGACCAGCTGAAAAACACTTCATGTCTTACAGTACATATTTACTCTCAAATTTAAAATATTTGAAGTACCTTCAAATTTATTCCTGGGTTATTAGGACATAAGCATTTGCAGGATGGAGACATTTAAAACACAGGAGATGACTGAAATAAATAATCACAAATCCATTCTTTTAAAACATAAGAAAGAAGAAATAGAATTTATGGTGTGCAAATAAAGAAACCAATAAAAAGTTTCCAGTAGCAGGATTCACAACCACTGTACGTGGGCTCCACTAGAATTTCACTCACTTCAGAAATGCACTTTCCTAGAAGCTGTATGATGTTTACCTATGTCTGTGTTAGTTATTCTTTTTTATGAATTAGATTTGTCATTTTACATTCGACTGTGCTATGTTCTGTGCACCAGATAACCAGACAAACACTAAAAATATAATATAATCTCAACTGAAAAGTCAGATATGGTAGGAGAAAATTGTAAGGTTACTCATTTAAATATACTCACGACTTCAAACAATATTTATTAGGTATGACTAAATACATGACATGGAAAACCACGTTTCTGGAGATTTTAATTTCTTTGAATGGTTTCTTTGAATGCAACTTAAAAATCCAGTAAAAATTCTTAAAGAAGAAAAATAAGACAATCATTTTCAATTCATATAGATATATATGGGAACAGAGCATTTTAATTATCTGTTCTGAAAAAATCTCCCTCTTATTAATTTTTTCACAAATCCTTCAAGATCACTCCATTGCCTTGTTACATTTCACTCACCCTCACTGCACAGTGCAGAGCTTAACCAGTCACAAACACTTCACCTGGTGCTAATAGTGAAATTAACAGGAATACAGAAACAGCAGAGGAGTCAACACCAAGGAGTTTGCATGTTGTCGAGGGATGCATGGAGAGACCTACCAGGATCAAATAAAAGTCAAGAGGTGGAGGCTGGTAAACACTTCTTCCTAAATCCTTGCAAGGGTAAAATAAAGAGGTGAGTGCTGAATGAAATTTGGAGTAAGCCAGACTGAGGCATCCTTTGGATTTCATTTGACACACATATGAGAAAAAATATTCAAGTCATGTACAGAACAGAAGCAAAGATGTTGAAACAGAAGATACAGATGTCACCCAATATTGCAAACTAGACATTACAAATGCTTAGAGAGCAAATTTTACCATCAATCACTTCACTATAGCTGTAAAGAAGCTCTAGGTGGATTTGCAGCTTTACAGTGAGATTAGTAATCACAGAATCTGGAGTAAAGTTTCTTACAGCATCCTCATAAAAATTCTGGTGTGCAGAGCTGTGTTTCCTGTGCAGCTGTAAGACATGGTGATGAGTAGAACACTGAACACTGAAGAACTAGCGGTGTGATTATCTCTGCTCTTTGGAAACAAGTTTCAGGAGCACAAATAAAATCTTAAATTTTATTTATTCACTAATCATGTAATTCTCACTGTCATTTATGAACCATTTTTCATCCTCAAGGTAGTTTACCTGATAAAGAACTTTCCAACTCCTTATTTGGTGAAATGGTAGAAATTGGGTAATGCGTACCAAAATCCTGATATATTTCAGATAACTTCAACTTGAGTTGAATCTGGCCACCCCTCAGCTAAAACAGCTGAACTGGTAGGAATACTTTCACCAGCTCCTCAGCAGCTACCTTGGTGATCTATTCACTCCTGGATGCAGTTCAAAGTGCAGATCTTGTAGCACACCGTTCCAGTATAACCTGATCCCTTGCTGCCTCTGAAACCGTTCATCTTGCCTGGAATGCACTGGGCCAGCTGAGGTTACTCAGAAAGTTTGTTATTACAGCACTTCACTTTCAAGGAATGGCTTTGTTTTCTTTTGCCCCTTAGTAATTGTTAATTATTACACATTAGCAGAAAATATTAGGTAAAGCAAGGATGATGTCGTTTATTTATGGTTTATTTCTCTTTCTTCATTCTGGATGCACATTTTCAGATGAAAAAAAGTATTCTGAGGTGAGGTCACAGACTGTTGTAATTCTGCAAGATGAGTAGTTCAGGCAGACACCAGTGTTGACTGAGACAGCAGCATCAGAATATGGCTTTGAGGACAACATAAAGCCCAATAGGTAAGCAGAATTCTTCCCCCTAACCTTTACAGCTATGATATTTTTAAATGCTCAAGCACAGGTTGCTAATTCTACTGTTGACATTTATGGGATATTTCTGGGCATACTGCATCACTATCCTGTCATGTTGTTTCAACCAATATTGAATCAACCTAACTTTTTTATTAACATGCTTCAGAGTATTATACAATATTTCCATTAAATTATACTTTTACCATGACTTAAAGAACCCGGTGCATGATATCAAAAAGCTTTATTTTATTGCAATGTTACACATTCATACTTATTTATGGTTCCCAAATGCTGTTACAGAGGATGAGGAAAGTTTATGTTAAAATGAGTGGTATTTTTAAGGCATCACTGCAGAGCACAGACTGTGCCCAGCCAGTGTTTGGTGTGGTAACGGCTGTGAATAAACACTCATTGTTTAGTGCCTCTGTTTAGTTCCCATGGCACTTGTAAAAGAAATGTACCTGGACAATGTGTTTCCTTAGTATAGTGAATCTCTTGCTCTCACTCTTGCGCAGCCAGTCCCCACCTCCAGATACTGAGCTGAAACCACTTCATTTACCATGTTCTATATACAATTGAACTTTATTTATCCAAAGGTATGTTACTCAAAATCCCTGTAATATGAAAATGAGCCATATCTCCCATGTGAAACTTTTTTTTCCATGAAACTGTGCTAGATTTGAATTCATTATACCATTTCTTAATGAAAAAAACACCAAGATGCAGGTCCTCCTCCAGTGGCAGTCTTCTAGTGGCAATCTATGCCCTTTACATTGGGGTGTTGGGGTTTTTTTCCTATTAGCCATTAACGTATGGGCTTCTTTATTTTTCCTATTACTCCTGTAATTTTGGACAGTATCATCTACTATTCCGGCTCTCCTTGAATGGAAGAGTACTTAGCTTCTCTTTCTCCAAGGGTTTGCAACTTCAGTGAACTTTGCAACCATTTATTAGCCAGTTTTATTGGGCACATTCATAGGACTCATCCTTTGGGAGAGGATGTTCAGGAAAGCAGCAAGGGCTGAAGATTGGATAGGCAAGTCTGTGCTTTCCATTCTCATCCCTGTCAAGAACTCATTGTATTACATGGGACAAATAATGCAACCTCTCTCTTCCTCTGTTTCTCAACTAGAAAATGAGTAAGCCAATATTTATATATATCAGAGAACTATGGAGTTTAGATCAGAGAAGTAGAGGCTGCAACCCGATTACTCTTACATGCACAATAATTAGATTATCACATTATTATTTTTTCCTTTTCAGGCAGTCATCAGTTAATAATTGCAGGACTCCTTTCAAGGAGGGAGATTTGGAGACATTAAGAGTAGTTAACCACTATTTGACAGAAGATCTTTACAAAGACAACAAACAACTATCCAGAGGTGGCAGGAATTAATGCAGTGATACAAATGTGCCCGAAGTTTGTCCTAAAAGGTCAGTACTATTGAATTTTATTTCCAGGCAACATACCCCCTCATAACCCCAACCAAAGTAAGTGGAAAAAAATCAGGTCCAGAGCGATCTAACAAGGGAGTTGTTGCTTGTTTCTTTCAGTTCACTGTCTCTCACCATGACTATATCTAGTGATTTCAAAGGAAAGGGGGAAAACTCTATTGCAGACAGGTTATGAAATAAATGACCAATTAAAGATCACTTCCTTAGAAAGAAATTAAAGTTTACAAGGGAAAGAAACTTTCTTACCAAGCTTAATCAGTTTATGGTTGCTCTTTTTACAGATAGGAATTAAGTTAATGGGTTATGCACTGTCTACCGCCTCATTCTTCATGTATTTGCTTAGCTAATTTCCCCCTAAAAATATTTTGTCATCCACAACAATTTTCCATGTATGCCTTAGATAATAAGATGTTATCGTGTTATTTACGGAATTATTTATTATTACTTTTCTTGGGCCCTTGGAATGATTACATGGATACATGAATATCAACAAAACTGACCTAACAAGCATAAGATAATATCAAAAAAACAACCAACCAACCAAAAAAGTCAACAAACAAAAACAAGCAAAAAATGAAGCAGCCCTTCAATGGCTTTATATAGTTAAATAGCAAAAAGGTAAGGATTTTTATGGAAACATTTTTTTCCAGACCTCTGTCCTTAAATTATTTTACTCTTGGGTTTTCTACTCTTCATTTTAATCTTATTTTTCATACCTGCAAAGCAGAGAAGTCAGCTAAGTCATGGCAGCATTCTGGGAAGGAAGTGGTTAATACCCAGGAAGAGGAGTAAGAAATGCTGTGTTCCCTTTATAAAGGGCAATTCCTCGCCCACATGGGCATTTGGAACTCATACGGATCAGGTTTCCAAATAACCCACGTTCTGAGTCTGGAACAAACAATAAGCAATATGCAGAAGTGAACCATCCTCAGCTGTCACTGTGATGGACTGGTGGTTTAAAAAGATGCTGCTCATTTCCAATGTCCATCTTTATCAGACCCTTTTAACTGGGCACTGAACAAAGAAAAGGCAAAAGCTTGTAAGATCTTTTCTAGAGGAAAATTTTCATTTAGCTGAATATTAATTTTATAATGGTCTCCAACTGTAGCAGAATAATTTGCTTTTGCTTGCTCCCCACACCCAGCACACACCCAACCAGGAAAGGACTCTACGAAACCTTCTCAACTTCTTTGAACAAGTAAACAAAGTTGTGTCACTGGGTGGCTTTTCTGCTTAACTGAGAGACACTTCACACAACAAATAAGTGAAGTCAAGGACTTTACACCACAAGGTCACCATCCCTTGGTTTCAGCCCTATCAGCTATGTGAAACGAAAATGTTTTTTCTTCTTAGTCCTTTCATCTGGGGACATTTACCAAGTGTTGCCTTTACTCTTTGGTTTCTACTTAGTCTTCTACTAATCACCTCAGCATTCCCAAGCTTTGGGAAATCCAAAGATCTGTCAAATCCAGACCTAAAACCAGTTCCAAGTTTTATTAGTTTGATGTAAAAACTAAGTAATACTTGTTTTCAGAAGCAGCACACCCAACTCACCTCACTGTTGGGACTGTTCTGCGTTTTATAAGCCATGTGGTTCAAATCCATTTACGTGGGGTGAAGGCTGGATAGCTTGTGCCCACTTTCCTGCTGGGTGATACAGCAGATTAGATGAGTAATAGAAGGGTGTGACACAGGGACTTGTGAGTGGCAAGGATTTTTTCTAAGCAGTTAAAACATCACCCCCTTTTATTTGGTTCTCGATCAATGCCCAGTTTCACACACAGAGAACCTTGTGTGCTCGGGTTGGAAATCTGTTTGAGAGAGTGATGGGAGAAGAGATGGATGAAATCTGTTTGAGAGAGTGATGGGAGAAGAGATGGATGAAATCTGTTTGAGAGAGTGATGGGAGAAGAGATGGATGACTGCCTCAGGCATGAACTTCAGGCCATGGATGCCTTACGCTTGGTGGTGTCCTGCAATGCTAATGAGAACACCAAATATCATCCCACTGCTGCTTTTTAGAAAATATTATTCTTAATACCATGTGTTCCCATCCAATTGTTTTGCAACAGAAACTTCTCTTCCCATTGCTGTTTCCTCTGGACTGTGGCACAGATATTTATTCAAATACAAAAGTTGCAGTAGGAGAAAACTATGATTTTATTTCTCAAATAAAATTTATTTCCTTAGCAGCAGATGAATTCTGACACTGAAATCATTCACACTGGAACTGTATTTTCCACCTCCTGTGAAAAAGCAATGCATTTCTTTCTCTCAAATCTTACCTGCCATCCTTCCATAACAGGAATTTAACAAAAAGCCTAACAAAGCAACTTCCCTGTATCTCAAAAAAGAACCCCAACTGCCAGTGGGCAAAATGGACCCAGGCACTGATGAACATGGCCTGATGAAAGATGAGCTCGAAACAAAGCACCTCTTCCAAATAACCCCAACTGGCATGAGACCATCATTACATTCATGAAAAATTTGATGCGCATGAACAGATGGGAAAGAAATCCTGCCTTTTGCACGCTACAACTCCATGTGCTTTGGGGCATTCACTAAAGTCAATGTGAGCAGTTTTTATTGTACTGTGTTGGAAAGCTGTCTAGGACAGCCAGTAACCAGGTTAACTGGAAGTACATAATAATGCTCTCAACGAGGTGCATGTTACTGCGCTTGCAAATATAGTGTGGGGATCTTGGACCTTGGCAGCCTGTGATGAATTTCCTGCTGTTATAAGCTCTCTGGCAGTTTTGCCTATGCTTTTCAGGACAATTTACAAAAAGACTGAGTCAGAAAAAACCAAAAAAGAGCCAAGTTTTTGGAGAAGATATCAGCTCCAGGAGAGCGGTTCATCGTGGAACAGCGGGGTTTGGAGGTCAGTGGTTTTTTTCTCCTCTCTTTTAGTACCTGGCTGTAAACTGAGGACTTGTGTAAGAACAACTTGTAAACAAGGAGCTTGGATAAAAACAGCTTCTAGGCTGTTTGATCAGGAGTCTGTTTGACAGAGGGCTCTCTCTGGTGTTGGGAGCAAAGAGAATTTAGAAAAGGCATGAGCTAAACCTTAAAAAAAAAATAAAAAATATTCTCATGCTACACTTCTTTTGATTTTTTTGCTGCCTGAGTCACTGATCAGTACGTATTTTCTGTCTGTGTAAGTAAAATTCCAGTCTCTGATATCAGAGAAAACAGAAGTTAAATTGAAAATTATTCTTTAATATTTTTTATTCTTCAATTATTCTATTCTTTAATTATTATATGATTCTTTTCTCATAAAACACTTGCATTAAAGCTGCCTAAAATCTCTCCTATAAAGATTTTTTTAATAATTTGCTATAGCAACACATCAAGAAGCAAAATTTTTTGTTTACTGTGTACCTAAGTTATAAACCTATGTTTTAGAGATTCTGACATAATATGTAGTCATTATTTACTTAATTCACTCTATTTTTTTTCCCCTTCAAAAAGGCTGCTGTACCTTTTGGAGCAGGAGAGGGAGCAAGTCTGTAAAGCCCTTTACAGGTGTTCATCCAGGTAAAGTCCTTTGCTGAAGTAGCACAACACACCAGTGACATGTGGGCAGCAAAGCCCAGAGCTCGTAATTCCTACACCTCCCTGGCCTTCTCAGGGTCCCCTTGGCCCCCCTCCACACCCAGACCATTTGTCCTTTTCCCCATGCCCTCTGTACCCTGAGATATTTACCCAGGTTGCTTGTTACACCAGTAAACTGTCTGCTCTTGTTACAGTAAAGAGCAGGAAGTCACCCGGTTCTGAGAAGGGCTGGAGTTCCACTAATTAACACCACTAACATCACCAAAGTGACTCCTGGGAAGCACGGCAGTGGGAAGACAATTATTATGGTAATAAGGAGAAATTATTTTACAAACAAAAATGAGACTATCCCTTCTATAATTCTTTCAACTTTTGGCTATTTTTGTATTAATTTAGATAATGTAACATACTTCAACTATTTTGTGGGTATTCAAAATATTCTGTTCCAATTTTTGGCTTGAAAATAGGCAAAGAGCATATGATTTCCACTTATATGGCTTGCTTCTGCTTCTTTTGAAATCCAAGTCCTTTGAATGCAATAGATTTTGAATTAAGGCTGCTTTAATAAACCTGAGGATCTGGACCTGGTCAGTGCTGGAGATGGGAAAATGGAAGAGATGCTCACTTGGTCTTACACATCAGTTTATTTCAATGACAATAACTCTAAAGTACTAGCCAAAAGTTGCATTACTCAAACACTATGTTTCAATATAGCTATTTATCCAAATCTGAGGATGCTATGATTGATTAATAAGCATTTATAGTTTAAACAAGTCAAGGTGTTCAGATTCTATATTTCTTTTCTAACTGTAGAGCTTTTGAGGATTTTAACAGCAGTTTAAAGTTAATAAAAATTAACTCCTAACTTGCTCCTCATGGCGCCTCCATAAGTTCAAATTCAGTCTGTGCTCACTGCTGCCCTTCGTGAATTAAACTGCTCATAATTCCTCATTCAGTCAAGTGAGAACTTCATAATCTAATGGAAGCTATTAAATTAAACAGTCCAGTCCCACTGTACTTTAGCTGGCAGACTAATCATAAAGGAAATATGTCAAATCAGATAATGAGATGAAATAATCAGACAGCTGTAAGATTGTATGTAGATTGCACTGTTTGAAGCCTATTTAAAAAGGTAGGACAATTTATGTCCCTTACATTCCATTACAAACCTCTAAATTCAGAAATGTCTGACACTGAATACCCTCACAAATTCCTGTTTGAAAATTGATATGGAAAATTTCCATCAAGGCATTTCATCAGTGCTATCTAGTTCCTAGAGTAAGGAAGAAGGCACTTAAAAACCTGCAATTTCCCCCCAGTATTAACATGTGCTGAGTCCAGATTTTTTAGTCTTGTGTCTTTTGCTCCAGGGCTTCCCAGCAGCTTGCTGATTCTGGCATGCATCTCCAAGAGCAGTCATCTCTGACAGAAAGACATGTAGGAATCTAAGGAGCCAAGTTCTCTGCTGAAATAGGCTGTGTAGGTCTACTGAAAGCTGTGAAAACTTACTGATTCTCACCACGTGGAAACACCCTCCATCCTTAATTGTTGCTGTCTTTTCTCAGCCAAATGGTTCTGCTTTCGTGTGTGTAGTCTTGGTGGTATGGGGGAGCTGCTGTATGACACTATTAGCCCTACAATTTTTGATACCTAGTAGCATGGTAAAGTCATCTATCCCCTTCCTATATAGTTTGCTATAAAAATGGATTATATAATTGCCAAGAAGAGATAGCTCCAAGTATCTAAACTACACTTTTCCAAGCAAGCCTGTAGCTGTAGTTCTGTGGTTTCCTCACAGGAACTCGTACAAAGTGAAATAATATTCTGTCTTACCCATCTTCATGATTAGATAATGCAAAGAGTATCTGTGCTGTGTACCTAGTGCAGGTAGTTGTTTTTTCTATTTGTAACAGAGCGTGAGATTGGCTTCCAAAATGCACTTGGGGTAGAGTCACAGCTTCTCTTCGCTAAAGCATGCCTGAAACTCCCACATCAGCAGGCTTTCTGCATAGGCACTTCTGATTCATATGGCAGTGCAGTTGAGTTGCAATTGGCATATGCACTTATAAAAGGAAAACTATGACCAAATCCATCTAGAAATAAGCCCTGACTTTTTAAAACTTTACACAGAATCATTAGGAGACTCTATGCTATCTTTCTTGATCTTCATACACCAGGGAGAAAAAAACACCTGAATGGCTCATGACTCAGAATAAAATGATCCATAAGGATGTGGCCTTTGGTTTGAAAAGTGTGGGCAAAATGCTGACACAAGTGGAAAGGAAACAATTGCCCCAGTGGGAAGCACGTGGGTGCCATGCAGAGTGCTTTTGTGACCCACACAGCGGCTGCAGCCTGCCTCAGACCAAGCAACTATTCTTCCACCCTTGGAAACAGGACAAAAAGTTAGATGGCAAAAAAAGTCATACAGCTCCCCACTCCAAGATGACTCAGTCATAAAGGCCTAAGTGTTTAGCAGTAAGAAAATCAGGGCTGCAAAAAAATCAACTACCTTCAAAAGAAGTTAAAGATGCAATACTAATATAATTAAAGATATCAGCTGCAATGAATCATTCGACTTCCTGGTTATGCGACTGACTTGATCCATTTTATCTTGAAATGTTTTTATAACATGCACACTGATCAATTTAATCAGGGTAAGACATTCACCTTAAAAATGATTGAATTTGTGTCAGTGTGCAAGTGACAGTAACATATTTCTGCCAAAAATAGTGAAGAATAATATTAGAGAATGCAGAAGAACTAAGTGCTCCTTTCTTGAGACATAAGCCAAGACGTAAGCTTTGAGAAATGGTTTGATGTCATACTGGAAGGTAAACATTGCACTGACAATATCTGTGTCAAAAAAGTGCACAATGAAATGCAGAGATGACAGTATTTTTGAGACTAAGAAGGAATATGTCTCTGGTAATTTTTCTTTGTCTTTTCCTTTCGTCCCTCATCTTACTCTGAAAAAGTTTTTTGTTACTCAAAATCAGAATCATGCTCCTACTACAAAAACATCACTTGTTTCTTTCAAATCTCAAACATTGGAAATATTTTTCTGATTTAGGGTGCTTTATACTTGCTGGATAATCAGTGATGATGATTTCACTCTTGATTATTTTCTCTCTCAAGTGGCAAAGGGTAAAAATTGACATGGAGATGCCATACCAGGGAACCCAGATTTGCTCCTGGACCCCAGCCTCCTCCATGGGGTAATCAAGCAGCACTGGCTGGTGTTTCTGGTATAGACTGAGGGATGTATGGGATACTGGATTTTTTAAAATATTATTTTTTATTAACTGAATCATCTGCAAAGGTTTGTGGATATTTATACACCTAGAGAGATGGGACAGGAGACTGGAACCATCCAACTACCAGCAAAGTTCAACTTCACATTCAAACCAAGCCTGACAGCAAGAAATTCTTGTTCAGAAACATGTGTTTACACAGACTGCTGCTATTAGTTATTGTTCTTACAGGATTAGTCATTAATTCAGCAGTAGTAATGGATAACACTGTCATTTTCTATACCTCTGCAGAAGATGTGAGGGGACAGAGCCAACAAGAACTAAGTGAAACTGAAAAACTCCTGGAGAAACAAAGTGACCAGTGGGCAGTATAGGTGGAACAGAAGAGCTTTAAAGACACGTGAGAAAAAAGGTCAGTTGTGAAAATGCCAACAAAGTGCATCATACAGCGTTTTGTAAACCAACACTTCACACATGTAAACCTCTGCACAAATGGTAACTAGCTGAACTTCATAACACTCTAGCAAGCTTCTGTCTTCCTTTGTAAGATATAAACTTGAAACAAGCAGATGAATTGCCCAGAATGACAGATCAGTGGTATAACCAGGACCAGAATGCAACAATTCCCATTTCCCGCTCTAAAACAAAGTGGAGCGCACAATTTGTTGGGCTTTCCATCTTTGCCAAATGTGAGCAAAGTTCATCTGAATCCTGTCGATGAGGACCACATTGCACCCAGTGGAATTTGTTTCACCCACAAACACGACCACCTGTGAATGTCAGTATGTATTTTTCTTATATACAACCATAAAAATTTTTTTTATTATTTGTTTCATTTATTTTTTTGACTTCTGTTTGTTTAAAGATCTTTGTGGAGTTCTACCCTGGTGACATTTTTGGTCTGGTTTCCCTTCTTGCACAATGACCAGTTCTCTCACGTATAGATATTTTGCAAGTACAACTCTTTAGCTGTTTCTAGAAGGTATTCACTGCAGTATCTCTTAAAAACAGATTTGTTTTATTAAGAACTCGAAGTGTCACATTTCCATACCACTGCAATTACCAGGTAACAGTGTTTTTACTTTTAAAATACCATTTCCAAGTATATCATCTCACTCTGTGGCTTGTAATTCTTCTGGATAAACATGTTTGAGATCTGTGATGGTCTCCCTGGTGATGGTTGCCATAGTGCTTCACAGGATTTTATTTCTGTTCATTCCTCAAAAGCAGGGCTGTGGTTCTCTGTGGGAGGCCCAGAGTTGCACTAGTCTCGGATTTTATTGTCTTTGCTATTCTGCCCCCACTAGGGAATAAACTACCCACACATGCCACTGTCATCTTTACCCTAATCACCAATTTTGCTCAAAATACATGTCACAAATCATTCTCCTTTTCTTAGCACCTTATTACACCTTATTTCCTTGGTTTCTACTTTGTTTTCATCTCAAGCAGAGATTATTGTCTATTAAAATTTCAGACCACATTTTATAACATCATGAACAATACACCAAGTTTTCAAACTTTCAGTTATGTTTAAATATACTTCAAAAGAATTAAAAATAGGAAATAGTAAAACCACTGTGATGCTAATGACTTCAAATGCTATGCTGCTCACAGGACCAAATATACCTGCCTTGGGCCAGTTCAGCCTTACTCAAACTGATAAATACCTTACCCAAAAAAACCATTTTTTCTTTGGGAAGATGGTGCATTTGAAGAAGTAGATAATTTCCACTACCTTTGCTTTATGTTAAAAGGCACATTCAGTAGTGTCTTGCCTAAACAAGTCAAAGCTGAAGGATCATCTCATAAAATAGGCACAGAATCTGGTTCATTGCAGTTTCAAAGTCAGGTGTTCAGACTGTGATTTCTAAAGGGCATATATATAAAACATTTATCACAATGAAGCCTCTCCTCATGGTAGGCAGATCAGTCCTTTTAAATTAGTAAGCACAGACACATACACATATTATTATATAAAATAGTAGTTATTGTTTCTCTCTTGCACCTTCTGAGTGACTGAGGAACAGAGAAGAATAGATGAACTCTCTTACAGCCCAATTTAATTTTTGAGATTTATTTGACCTGAGGGCAATTTGGCATAAAATATGTAAGAAAAGTGCAGGATGTAATTGAAGGTTACCAAAAAGGAAAAAGCTCTAAGAGAAGCATGGGCACAAGGCAGCGGCCTTCCAAATTGCCACACAGCTGTTCAGGCAGCTGGCATTATAACACTGCTAAGCAATGACTTTGTGGCCCTAGACCCAGTCCCAAGAATTACAGGTTACATGAGTAAAAACGCTTGCCCACACAGGATCTTGCATTATGGACCCATCCTTCTCTAGGATCTGCAGCATGGTGTGGCAGGGTGGAGATGATGGAAAGGCCACAGTGACATCCAGCTGATCAGAACTGCCTACAAAATGGCTTTCTCCAGCCCATGAAAATTTAAATTTGAGACATTGCCCTGTACCTTGACAAATAACTTTTGAAAATTTTCTAGGTTGTGATGCAGTCACAAAAGCACAAAATGTGTTTTTGGAAAGACTGATAACCTATCTTACCACTACTGTCCATACTAACATACTGCGCACCTCCCTGGGCTTGCTCAGCCATAGCAGTGGACAAAGGGTCCAACCTTTGCCCGTTCCTGTTTCTTGGTGGCAGATGGACCTGTCTACCTGAACAGAGACAGACTCCAGAAGCTGCAGCAATTTTAAATTTTGGTCATCTTTACCCAGTGCAATACTTCTCCTTTCTGAACATTAACAAAGCTGTATGTGCTGAATAAAAAAGGAGGTAAAAGTCATCTGCCTGGAGTGGGTGTAAGGGATAGCATGCCCTGTTAGGCACTTAGAGTTGACCAGAGGTAGCTGTTGATAAAGAACTGCTCCAGGTCCTGTTCTGCTTCATGGCCAGGATCACAGGATCACAAGTTCCACCTGTGAACCCCTGATGATCACTTATAACTGGGGAAAAATTGTACCAGTCACCAAGCATATCATGTTTGTCAGTGCAAACACGTCTACACGGCACAGAGCTGTGCCTAGGAGGCAAAGCAGGTGAGTTGAAAATTCAATCAGCATACTGTTCAGCCTGGGATAATACACCTTGTTCACTCACAGGACAAACTGGGACATCTGTGCATAGCTCTGGTGCTGCAACAGGAACATTCCCTAGTGCTTCACCAGGGCAGAATTTAAACTAAAGAGAAAACACAATGACGATAAGTCAATAAGAAAACAGTGTCATCCTTTCATAAAGATGTCAGTCAATGTCCATCTCTTGCAGGTAAAAATAGAAACTCACCCACAATGACCTAGATTTTCTGGCTCACATTTCTAGCTCAGTCTAAACTTGCATTGTTCAATACTAAACTTTCCAGAGGCTCCAAAGCCTGCCTTATAAACACATCATAGCAGATTTACTGTTGGACCAACTATATTATGTGTGTCGCTTAGAAACTCTCAATAAAAAATTATAAATACTTCAAAGATGTTTTAAGTACTGATGAAATAAATGAACCCAGGGCATTGGAAAGAGCTAGATATGGTGCACGCAGGGAACAGACAAGTTTCCTCACATTCTTATGTCTCTAAGGCCTTACCTGCAGCAGCCATTTTTCTCAAGGGCTGGTTCCTTTCCTTTCACCATGGCAGATATCTGCGTGTCCCCAGAACATCATCCCCAAAACACCTGCCATCAAAAAGGAGCAGGGAGGTGGCATGGGCTGGATAAATGAAATACGTACTGTGTGCATATACATACCTACCTATGCACACATACTGGGCTAGCCTCGGGGTCTTTAACAGCTGAGAGGGAAAGAAACTTGGTGGAACAGGCACAGACAGTGAAAAGGACCACACGACAAAATCAAGTGTGTGGTATGAAGCCAGGGCAGAGGGCAGTTGAGAGCAGAAAGAAACGGGACATCTGTGGCCTCTCAAGAGGACAGACGCATTCAGACACTTCATGGAATAAATGAAATGGTCAGTGGCATCAGATGGCAATACCAGCTACAAGATATAACAGCACTTAACCTGTGGTGCCAGCTGGGGATTGATGAAAAAAAGGCTGCACAGGTGAGAGGCAGATGGCTCAGGTGGAGCTGCTCTCCAAAGGATCAGTAGGGGAGTGAAAACAAGATTGGTTAGCCTTGCCTCAAAATCAGAGAAACAGCAAACAAACAGGCTAAAATTTTTGGCTGTTACAGGAAAGCTAGGGAGAACGAGGACTTCTTTGCAAACAGTCTCCTCTTCTTGCTATCCCATTTCTCTTGCTCTTGTTAATGCAGCTGAACGTTCTTTGAAGTTGAAATAATTTCCTTCATCCAGCTTTCCTCTCTCCCTGACCTTATTCTTAATTATGATTTACATAATTAATTATTATGATTTACATTAATTAAAAACATATTTGTTTCAGTCAAAGCTCTTTTATACCATGTGTTAAGAAGAAATATTACATTGTTATATTAGTTTCAAGTTTAAGAGATTTTACCTTTCTGACTATGCAAATTTTCCCTGTTGAGAAGACCAGTTTTCTGTGTTTACAGGGATATCTTCAGCACATAATTGTCATCAAATTTCATTCACTTCTCCTTCAGGAAAAGACCTTGATCTTCCTGACTCTCCTCTTATTTCAGTGAATATTTTTGTAATGCAAACGATACTTGGTTGTTTTTCAAACTATTTACACTCTTCCCTTTCAAACCTTTTGTCCTTGTCCAATAGGATTTCTACACACTCGCAATTCCTGGGATATTTCCTCTGTATCTGCCTGTTTCAGACTGAGTTGGCTTTTGGGGGTTTTATGAACTTCTACACATATTCCTAGCAATACTGGCTTCACAGTCTCTGCTTGCTGATCTTATCATAAGCCATTTACCGTTTCCATTTTATCCTTCAATTAGAGCCTTCTTCAAACCCATTCTTTCACATTCCTTCCCTAGGTTGTATAAAAGAGAGGTCTTTAATCTCCTCTTTCCTCTAATTGAAGCTGTCCTTTCCAGCATGTTTTCCACTGCAATGCTCTGGTTTTCATTAAGCAATGACAGCAATACTCCAGTTGCTGTTGCTTTCTCTTTAATGTGGTTTTGCAAGGAAAATAACAACTTCTTGTCTTTTCACAGAACATGGAAAGAAAGTTTTAAATTATTAGCCTCATAAAATAAAGCATTGCAGTACTGATGCCACATAAGAGCTAGGGTAAGGAAAAATAATCTTCTGTTTCTAAGTCCCAAACAGGCAATGTATTACCAAGAGTTGCTGCCTGATTAGGCATTGAAACATCAATACCTTCCTCTGTAAATGGAATGACTGCAGGTCAACCCTGCTAGGTAAAAAACATGAAAAGGTAGAGCTGGGAATAAAATGAGGAAAGGTTCCTTTAGTCAAATAATTGTTCTAGCCAGAGTCACAGTGCACTTAAACAGTCACAAAATCCTGGTCCAGATCTGCATAGATGGAGGAGCTGAGACAATCAAGTCCCAGCTATAACCCAGTGTAAATTGAGGGGAGATGTTAATCATTCAGACTTTTTTCTCCACTGGAAATGCACTGACTAGCAGCCACAGACATCTGATTAGATTAAAGTAAGTGAAGTAGTGGTTGTTTCCATAAGCAGGAGGTCTTCGCCTACAGCAAACAACAGAGGTCTGCTATTGTCGACAGCCACAAAGCTAACTGTTTCTCAGACAGCTCTCACAAGCAGTGAGCAAGATAATAGAGCAAGTTCCTAGCCTGACTTGTCTCAAATGTGCAAGATTGCTTAGTGCTTTTGTGCTGTGTTCTTCCTTAAGATCACACTTGCAGACTGCTATGTGTTTCCTCTGAGACAAGTGATGAAAATGAAAAGACATTCTCAATATGTGCTATAAATTGCATACAGCTGTTAGAGCAGGATAATACCTGCTTTTCTCATAGTTTCTTTTTAGTTAAAAAGAAGAAACAAGCAATTATTGTTTCTAAGTGGGAAGGAAGGAGAAAGCAAATTGATGAATGAAAAGCAACTAAAAGCTTCTCAAGAAATTTTCTCCTGTTTATTCTTGCCTTCTTCCAGGATGAGATTTCAAAGCCAGAGCTTAAAGATCAGCTTGAATTGGAAGCAGAGAGTGTGTCGATGTTCAATCAAGCTCAGGGTTATCGTGAGATGTGGTACAAACCCAGCTGTTTCTGACTCATATGATTCAAAGCGACTGCAAAAGCTTCAGGGTCTCTGTGAGGTGTTTCCCAGCCCAACACTGGTGAGAACAGGGTATTTCTGACTACTAAGACATGTCATGGAAACCAGATTACAGGTCTTTCAAAAAACAAGCACTCTCAGGCATGTAAAGGTTTAACCATCTTCCCAGTTATTATTCCTATTACCAATTTCCTTCTTTGTAGGTGTATAAACACCTAAACTTTTTCAGTTTTAAATGTGATGAGTGAGTAACTTCCATACCTGCCAACCGAAAAAGGGCCTGCCATCTCCAATGGCCAGTGGCAGCCCATTTCTCCACAAAGGCCCCTTCTTCTCAGTGTATAGGGTCAGGTGAGGGGGATTTGTCTGGGATAACATCTAGGGGTGGGAACCCAAACTGGCTTCCAAGTGCCACACATCATGGATTTAGGTTCTTTCTACTTTGGGTATGTCAGTGGCTCTGACCAAAATAAGGATAGTGTTGTACTGTGTTAAGACATCTATAGTGGTTGCTAAAATCCAGATGAGCCAGAAGTCCTACGTCTCAGCATGATTCACTACCAAAATTACTGGGTCTGGAGCTACTTCAGTCATGGCCAATTCAGGAGCCCCCTGACCATGGCATCCTTCCTTGTGACCTCCTCCTCTTCAGTTCCTCCTAATGTGCACCACAGTGTATAACAGCACATCTAGTGAGACATCAGCGCAGGATTTTGGAATGGATAGAGCTGATTGAAATTCAGAATTTCTGTACTATAAGGAGGTTCTGATATTGCAACTTAATTCTTGCTGTCAATCTAAGTTTGAAACAAAATATGTTCATCATATACTGGAAGTTTTTTAAGGATTTTCTTTTGCACTGTGTAAATTTTTTATATTAATTAAATTTATCTCATTATTTATCTGAATGATAGCTTTCTACCTTGACTTTAATGATTAAAACTTTTAAATATTTAGAAAACTAAAACTATTAGAAAGAGCATCAGTTCTAAATGGTAAACACAAAAGTTACATTTGGGAAATCAAGAAAGGAAAAGTTCACCATTATTGGAATATCTCACTGACTTATTTTAAAGTGATATTTCACATAACAGGCATTAAAAGAACAAACAAACAAAAAAACCACCAACCCCACAAAAAAAGCCTAATTATGAAGCAGCACTTTCTGATTGCAAAACGCTGGGACAGAAATTTTTTGTTCCACTTCAGAAAGAGTGCTGATGATGTGCTTCTGTGAGTAGGTCACCTTGAAATATAATTTGGAACCAGGGACATTAACAGAGAAGGCTTTTAGAGAAAGAGTGCTGGTCTGAGGAGAGTTTCAAGATTCTGAGCTTGCTGCTCCAGTTCTTGATTCAGGTTTTTCTAAGGTTTCTTTTGCATTTGGCAGGCAGCTCTTGCCTGGGTTTTTCATGGCCCTGTCCATTGACTTTTCTGAAAGAAAACTATGTAGAGCAAGTAGAGCAATATCCTCAGTTCCTTTCTTTAAAAGAATGGCCGCTATGGGAAGTCTCAAACGTAGTATTGGTCACCAAATTTTTATAAATAAAGCTCTTCACTGTTCACTCTGCACTGTCAAGTAACAGGTTTAAGTCATGCTGGATGGTAACTGCTGCACCAGGATTAATCTAGTTTCAAAAACTAATCATTCTGGTTTGTGTCTGGAAATTTCTCAAAGACAAGACAGAACACTTTGCCTTTTGTTCCCAGTCACCACTTATTTATCA
The DNA here is from genome assembly GCA_013400235.1 of Oriolus oriolus. Classification (NCBI taxonomy): domain Eukaryota; kingdom Metazoa; phylum Chordata; class Aves; order Passeriformes; family Corvidae; genus Oriolus; species Oriolus oriolus. The sequence goes on along the minus strand of VXBT01012370.1, from coordinate 315,481 downwards.
CAGTGTTTCCAGATCACTATTTTAGATGCTAAAGAATTTTGTGGGTTATAAAAGTAGATTTGTAATGCACTGTGATTAAAAAAAAAGACGTTTTGTCAAAAGATCTAGTTTCCTGTAAGTTATTGCTATGATTTTACTCTAAAGATATTCATTAGCATTTTTCTTGATTGTTATAATTTAAAAGTATTATAAACTGTGGAATGATGAAATTTAAATAAACCAGCCTATTATTATTAGCTGTCTTCTAGCCTTTAAGTCCAGATTTCAAATACCTGAGTAATTAAGCCAATGGCAGTTTTACTAAGGAACTTCAGTTGTGACTGCTTCATTCTTAAGCCTTAAATTTTGCTCTAGCCTAATTAGCCATTCCATGTTCACAAAAAAGTGCCACAATATCCTCTCTCCTGCTTCATGAAACCTATATAAACTTCTGTACTTTCTAACCACAGCAAAGAATCCCTGGGGCTGGGAGGGGACTCTCTTCCATCCTCTTCCCATAAGCAATGTGCTGCATTGGAAACATTGCCCTGAGACAAAGTCTGTTGTGTTGTGCCATCGCTGGTAGCTGGGCTGTGCAGTAGGTGTCGGCTGTACCTTCCGTCCCTTCATTTTCTCTGGAGTCATTTTCCTTCCCAGCCTGGGCTGCTCTGGGGAGATGGCAGCCAGCGAAAGAAAATCTCTTACTAGATTTCTGCAAATACAAAAATTAAATAAGAACATAATGAATAATGCAAATTTTAGCTTGAGTCGATGAGCAAACAGTGCAGTTCAAGAAGCAGGCAGAGAGCAATAGGGGCTGTTAACACCTTGGCAGTGGTTGTTTCCTCTCCATTGACCAAGAAAATGTCCTTTTCCATGAAACAACTGAAATGGCAATGCAGCTGGGGTGGGAGGTGTTCTTTGAGTCCAAGCCAGACTCTGTGATTTCACTTAAACTTCTGTACCACAAGGGTGATTGAGCAATAGTGAATTGGAAGTGTAGATTAGCGCATGCCACATACGGCATGTCACAGGACACCTGGCATAATTTCAGTGCTAAGCCACGGTTCACGTCCTGTGACATTTTTATTTCCAGGTGCCTGAATTTGGACTTTTGATCACTCTTTTAATTTTTCAAATTGTTGCCAACAGTTTGTTACGTTGCAAAAGCGCCTATGACTGATGGCAGGATAAGGTCAAACAGGGTGTATCAAGCTTTTTTATTTGGAGAAATTCACTTTCTGATACAAGTGGCCTCAAGTACCACTCTTAGTCGTATCATGAACTGTCTCTTTTTTCAGTGTCTCATAGTATGCCTTTGGTTCCTTCAGACAGTGGTTAGAGACGTTTAACAGCTTTCAGTGTCATCATGATTATCCATTTTGTCCCAGTGCTTTGATGTTAGTCCTAAACTTTGTTCATGGGGAATAAAACCAAACAAGAAACCCAACAAAAAAATCACAAGAGCAGTGTTGTATCCAGCTCATACCTTTGGATCCCACGCCCCATGACTGTTGCTTGACTGCATAAAAACATATTCCAGGCTTTGGTGAATAAACAAACCACACCTAAGATAGCTTAAACAAGAACTCCTTCTTCCCTTCAACTTTCTTTCCCTTGCAGAATACAGAGACCATCCTCCTTTGTGCACCAGGAACTGCAGTCCACAGCTGAGCTCTCATGAAAAGCTTCAGATGCCTGGTCAGGGCTATGTGAAGAATTTAATAATCAGGAGACCCAGATGGTAGGGTCACAAGGTGCACTGCAAAAAGGTGTTGTTTATCATACACACTATATCTTCCTGCCTCATTACTTCTCTTACAGCCAAAGATGTCAAATACTAGGCCCGTTTTTAAACACTCATCTGTGTCCATATGAAAAGTGCATCTTCCACATTACATTACAAATTCACTAATAACTTTACATACATCTTTTTTCTTACTGTACCATGTGTTTATTTTTGAACTAAAACACCCACCCTGTCAAGCTATTTTTTGGGCTATATGTGCTGACATGTGCTGAAGTGAGAAGCATCCTCTGTTTGTTCAGTCTTACCCAGATCCTTGTACTTCATTTGTAGCAAATCATAAAACACAGGCTGAAACATGAAAATGTTGTAACAGGGGTGTCATGGTTTGGTATCACCTTCAAATCCACTTTCAGCTATTTCTCATCTTCCCTTTGCTACTCAGAGTAACCACGTCAGAGCTATGCTTGATTCTTGACAATCTGCTCTGGGTTTTGCTCTCTCCCAGTTTAATGAATTTATCACATCTCCTGTGCGTAGCTTTGCTTTTCCACACAAGAACCTTAACATCATTTATATATTTTTACTGAAATTTTCTCTGAAGTTGAACTCTTTCTCTGTCATGGGATCAGGAAAGTAACACTTGATTTTTAAAAACCAGCTGGATAAAAGAGGTATTCAAGTTAAAAAGAAAAAGCTGTCTAGCAAAGTAAAACATTGCCATCACAAAATGTAATGGAGGAAGTAACCACAGTGCCTATAAAATGGACAGTAATACACATGAAACAGACAACACTTCTCTATTAAAGTAGTCTGATGTTATTTTCTGTGTTCTAGAACAAATTGTCATTATTTAAATAGAGAAGGATGGCTAACATGTAGTATATGTTTATCTTTAGGAAACATGTACTACCAGGAAATAGAAACACAAGATCCAAGATGATTTTCCCAATAGTTGCATTATACACATATCAAAATTAAGAATAACCCAGGTAACACAACATCACACACAGAGAAAGGCTGGATTTTAGCTATTTATGTTCATATGACTAGTAATTGGCAGGGTGATGGTGAATGCATTCCATCGGGGAAGCTGGCAGAAACTGTTTGAATATTCCATTTATTCTCCTTTCTCTGACAATGAACAAGGAAAAAGAAATATAGAAGCATACACCATAAAAACATACTAAGAAAATTAGTTCAGGAAGGTTGGTTTATTTGTGATAGGATAATTTTATTAAGGACAATTAAATTTTAATGCCCATTTAAGTCAGGTAATGTGGTCCACCGACTCTCATCAGAATGAGTGATAGCCAATGCCAAAGTATCATTTATCACCTCATTTTCACTTGTGAGGAGCCAGAGAAACTGAGTATCTAATCCTTAAATTAAATAGCTGTTTAAAAGGCAATCTCAGATTAGGTAAACCCTGCATGTGTTTATTTTTGCTCTCTAAATGGGTCTGCTGGTTTTAACAGGACTGCTCACATATATCAAGTTGGTCATGCTTTGCAAGAATGAGCCCCATCCCCACTTCTCTGCATCAGACAAAAGACCAGACCTCTGAAACAGAAGAATGTGATGTACCAGCCAATTTACAGCTTCTTGGCATTGTAGCACAAATTTAGTTGTACTTCCCCAAGCATGATGGTTCGATGCCAAGCTTTCCTTGATATACTCCCTGGAAAGAAGAAGAAATAGGAAGAACGGAGACACAGCCAGGATACAAAGAGCTTGGGAGACACAGTTTGGCCATTTCTTCTGCTAATGGGACTTTGGCTGGGTAAGAAAACCCCTTCTCCTACTGGGCAGTAGGACTTTCCAACTCCACTGCTGCCCCACGCATCTTGGCCCATCTTCCAATGCCATCTGTGTTCAGTCCCATGGGGCTGAGGTGGTTTTGCTGCAGCTCCCACCCTTCTGATGCCAAAGACAGCTGGCTGCCTGTGCCTCCAGTGTCTTCATATCAAAGTGGGTCTCACTGGCTTAACAGCTGCAGTAAAGGGCAGCCAGGCCTTTCTGGCTAGCAGAAAACTCAGATCCAGATATGTCAGTGCTATTACGCATGCCCATATTATCAGTCTGTTCATCCCTGTCAGTGTGGGCATGTGCTGGCCCTACTGGATTAACTGTGTCTGTGTGGCACAGCAGCAGCTTTGCCATGTCCTAGTTCTGGAGTAGCCATGCACACGTGATCTGGTTACCAGACATATTAATCGTATCTGGAGGTGGCCATTTTATTTGCTTTTTAGATAAGACAGCTGATCACAGATGGATTATCTTCAGCCTTGAGCATAATAGCATGACCTTTCTGGTCTGCTATCTAAATATTTAGTCTTTCTTTTTGGCACACAGTCATTTCCTGTGCTTCAAACAAAGAGATTATTAAACACAAACACATTTGAGATGAATGCTCAAGAGTAAACTCATCATTCTCTTCAGTGAACAAACACAGTGGAAACCTGATGAGAGCAAAAACTGTTGTAGTCTGAAATGCATTCATTACTGACTGAACATATGCTGCAATTATTACTACCATTTATCACTGCCTGGTGGCAAAGCAAGATCCATGACTAAGCAGTGCCGGTGATCTCATAGCACCCTTCTCTTTTCACAGTCACAACCTTCTCACAGCTGTCAAAATTTCAAGCTCTCACATCATATAGGTCTGAAAACCTGGAATGTACTTGGGAAGTTAAAAAGCGCGGAGATATTTGCACGCCTTCTCAGGTTGTACAAGCCCACTCTGTCCACTGGGTGTTCCTTCCACAGTCCCATTCGATAACCCCGTTATCAAATGTAGAACAACAAATGCACAATGGTAATGAACAACCCATTCTGGCATTCAAGTAAAGCATCACTTCAAGAATATTCTTTCAAAGGTACCTTAGGTCCAGATCTGTTTGGACTGAACAGATATTTAAAGATTTGGTTGGTTGTCCAGCTGTGAACGCCTTGCAAATGCATCATTTAATAAGAAACTTTTCCATTTTAATCTAAGACAGATGGTGTGCTGAAAGGGACTGTGTTGGTCTAGCCTAATGACACGAATAAAGTGGTAATTATTTTCTTCTGTGCTTTTCCACTGTTTCAATGTATTTGAAGCTGTTACTGTATTTGCTGGTTCTCTTTAGTGTATGATATGAAATCCCTCAGCAATGCAGGGTAATTCAGGCTGCATATGGCAGTGGCAAAAACTAAGACATATTGAGAAACTGGAAATGCAAGAAGTGTTCCATTTCTTTCAACAAAAGTTTAACAGAGGAGAAAACCAGACATTTTCAGAGGAAATGGGATACTGCTTTTCAGTCTGTTCTTTACTAAGCAAAGACTGAAAAACTGTTTGCTTTCACAAAGGTCATTGTTGTTCAGATCATGAAGAAGGGCACTAGCAGAAGAGCATCAAAAGCAAAGAGAAGCTAAATTCAAATTCCTCAGAGAAGCAAAAGCAGAGCAAAACTTGGAGTCTGAAAAACTTCAGGCAAACCAGATAAAAACAAAAAAAGGAAAGAAATATTATGGATGCACAGCAATGCAACTAAGACAGAAATACTTTTGTGAATAATGGCTTATAGCTGGGGGAAGACAGGATGATACAACACACTATTCAGTTCACTCTCAGAGTGGTGAAAGTGGGATCGGGTATTTTGAGATTTCTTCCATTTCATAAAACTTTGAATCATGTCAGAAGTTTCAATAGACTAGTATGTTGACAAGAAAGCAACATTCCAGTGCCAGTACCAAGAGCAGGAAATTTGTTTCCTAGGGTTGTACTGGACAAGTCAAGAACATGTGAAAGATAAAAAGTGAGGAGGAGACTGCGTGTCCACAGCAGTTTTACAGAGTGAGGAAAGGAGCAGATTATGCCTTGTGCTGACTCCTGAGGCGTGTGGCACACACTGAGCCAGGCTGAGGAGAAGAGGAGAGTGCAGATGGGGAAGGTGGGAGGTTTGCAGACACATGAGTGTAGCTATGGGTATGGAGGAAAGGTGAGAAAGCTGAAAAGGATCGAGATGAGGAGGGCAGAGATAAAATTCTGAAGAAGGAAGGAACGTGGTTCTGTTGATTTCCTTGGGGTGACTATACTGACAAAACATGTTTTGTCGTCCCCACGTGACCTTTGTAACTTTTCCCTAATCCGTGTCTTACCTTTGAAAGTGCCAATTTCAGAAGGTCTTAAAAGTGGCCATTTTAAAAAATATCTGTTTCCAGTGGTCAATTTTGCATAACTGAAGGATTTTTTCCTCTGAATAAATACATTGATGCTATATATCTTTCTGTTTATCATCCACAGCTTTGCATATGTGAGAAACCACAGACATCTTCCTTTGGGTGGGAAAATCAGTCAATTGGCTGGAGTAAAAAAAAGGCAAAAAAAAAAAGCAGTTTACCGATGATTAGGTAAAAACCTGATTTGATTTCGACTTAAAGCACAAACAGGCAGGCAACCCTTCTAACTGAGTTGTACAGAAGGGCTCCTGCTCTCACAGAAATCACTCTGTAGAGCAGGGAAAACAGGTTATCTTGAAGGCTCCTCGACCATCACCTGTTGTGATGCTCTAAAGCTCTAAAGCAGCCCCAAGAACTGGTAATTCATCACACTGAATTCCAGGTTTCTTGCAGGAGTTCACAGCCATTACCCCTGTGATGTGTCCTTTTTTCCCTCTAAGGCTACTCAGCCACACACATCCAGTGCAAAAGGTCTGTGAGGATGGATGCTACAGCCCTTGAAAGAGAAACTCCAGCGAAGTTAGCAAGGTGTTTCTCAGCACAGGTAAGAGGAGTATGCTAAGCAGTAGATACATTCTGCTTCCTCACGGATATGCTGGCACAGTCACAGAGATCTTTCCAAAGTGGCTCCTACAGTCAGACCATGTAGTTCATGATCAAGAAGTAGGTTATTTTTACTGGCCAAATATTATACCCTCTGTCATCACTTTCATACCCTTCTGTCACCTTTCTCCTCCTACACTTGCCTTTAAAATTGCATCGCCAGCTGAAGTTACCTTTAGGTTAGAAGTACCAGTGAAGTTAGAACCATGACAGTGATTCATATATGAGCAATACTCCCCAGCTATTTGAAATAAATCATAAAACTACATTTCTTAAGACAAGTGTTCCTTTAAAAAATGCACCATACCAATTTTTCTCACATTAAAAAAAACCCAACTCATTGTTTCTGTTTCTAGTATAATTTGTCAACTTTTTTTGCTGTCATCATATAACAGCACACTTTCTGGTATAGCATCATTTTGTATACAGATGTTCTATGTCAACATCCCCTGAAAGCAGCATTTTTTAATTTCAGCGTGAATGTTGCTTCAAAGTTATCACAATGTCACATCAACAGACTACTGAAGATCCAGCAAAAATTATCATACCACACAATTTAGCTCTGCTTTCTTACTGGAACTACCATCCTATTGCAATCACAAAGTGAACATGTCCTAAATAATAACAGAGTAAAGAAAGCAGAACAGTTTCTGGAGTAGAATAATTTATCAGGACATTAATTTAGAGCAGACACTAAATGTGCATGTAGCAAACACTACAAAAGCTGGGTTTTTTCAGAGCCTTGCAAAAGCTTAGAAGGGAACAGCTTTCAAAAACAGACAGTGAGATGTGCATAAAGGAATCTTTTTTCTTGAATAAATGCATCTTGATAACTATTTATATAAGATTATGAAACCAGACAAAACACAATGCAGAGGGTTTTCATCATTATTAGAATGGTGCCAATCTTTCTAGGAAGGTGAAATGCCATTTGAAGATGATATCATTACTTTATATATGGAGTATGAGCTTAATATTTACTGACTTCAGCTGGAGCCAAACTAGAGCAACACTGATACTGTGGCACTTTCCAAAGATAGAAGACAACTTTACTGATTTAAAGACAGCATTGACAGTCACAAAACCTGGCTGCAGCCGTCAGATTTGCCATTGAAATCAGTCATGGCCACAAGAAAGTTATTTAATTCGTTTGTGCTGGAATTCATGCCACGATCTGGCAGTGCACTACTAGCCGCCCTTCTGGGATCCTTGGTGATTTGGTACTAGACCAAAGAAGTCTTACAATAAAGTATTTTGCTTGATGCATGCAGATTTTACTGACAAATTGATACAGTTTTTTATTTGCTTCATCCAGGTTTGTTTATAAATTTCTGTACTGTAAATTACTAGTTCCCTTCTGCTTACTCTCTTCTCTTTCAATTAGTTCAAAACAAATTTTAGTGACATTGCCTTCAGTGGAAACAGGGTTAAAAACTTTCACAGAAATTTCTGGCAGTATTGTGGAAACATTGGAAACTACCACGAAAAGTTATTCTTGGAGGACGTAGGAAGCAGAAGGTGTTACTCATTTTAAAAATCATGCAGTTTGTAAGCTGTGTGGTTAGTTCTGGTAGCAAGAAGAGAGATTCCTTAATAGACCTAATGGATGCTGTCAAATTCTATGTTTAAATATTTAATGTAATTTAACTGCCTAAGAGTATCCCATTCCAGGCTGTCTGGATTTCAAGGCACGTGAAATCTGATCAGACACGGACTGCATATAACAGTAGGCTCCTAATAGAGCAGTCAAAATGTGACACAGATGTCAGCCTTCTCTCGAGGGATCTCTCTTCAGGAATAATTAGTTGGTGACATTACTGGTCAGAAAGAAGAGAAACATTAAGTGATTTCAGGTTCTCTGAGGAGTGAGCACACACACAGAGCTTGAATTTAACGTGAATTTATCCATGTTGTGACCACTACTCTAGGCCCAATCTTTAGATAGCAAGTTGCTTGAACTGCTTGAGAAGTCTGGTGATTTTGTTTACAACACAGGGAACAAATCCTCAAGTGATATAAATTGCTACTACTGTAGCAAGATGGTAATTTATGGTATCTGAAGGTCTGTAGAACAGTTAAGATAATTTCTCAATAATATTATATAATTTTCAGGAACTTCAAAGACTGGAACTTTTGACAATGCCATTTTAGGTGTGTGAGTGGGTTTACAAGCCTTTTTTGCCCTGTCTCCTGCTCTCAAGGGTGTTTAGCAAGTTTAATATCACATCATACCACTTGAAAAATAAGACTAATCACACCTGCCTGCAGCGCTAGGCAGCTACATCTCTCCTATCTCACCATTTTTCCCATGAAATTTACATGGAGACATAGGAAGACTAAACACCTAGTATGGTTATTGAAGCAGTAAATTCTCCCCTCACAAAAATCACCAGTATTTCAGACTCAGATGTGTTAATCAGTAAAAGAAAACTCATCTTGCATCGTGCTGAAACTCTAATAGAAACCAAGCTATCCCTGACTTCACTGAATTTTGCTTTGTTATCAAAGGAGTCAATATTGATAGCACATATATGATTAACAGACAAAAATAGTCTGCCTGCTGGAGAATATTGGTAGGGATAGAGTTGTCACAAAGAGGAATTTTCTTAAAGATAGACCATCAAAAAGCCTATAACCATCACAGTTTCCATTTCTTTCTCCTCAAAGGCTTTAGTGTTTTACCTGCAATGTTTTGTCTGATTCCTCAGGTATAAAAGTCACTGACAGTAAAGTGTACTAATCTTAAAAAATACAGGCATATTAAAGGCACTGAGCTTCAGTTATTGCTTTCTGAAAGCTCTCTCTGCACTACTGCACTAATCTAGTCGTAGAAAGACGTTTTCTCGTAAATAAGAACAACCTCATTGCTTTGACAAACTGCATCAACATTTCAAAAACCATCAGTGCTCAATACTGCAAAAAAGTAACAATGCACTGCTCTGGAGGACTGATAATGGCATCAATGAGAAGAAATATATCAAATTCTCTGCTGGGCCGAATCAACGTGTTCTTATTGAACCCAGGCTTCCATATGAAAGGTTAACTTATTTTCTGTGTATCACAGTATTGCCTCTTCTGTACTGGCAGAAATGAAAATCAAGGTAATTGGCCGAATTAAAGTGCAGGCACTCGGATTCCACAAGTCCATTTCCTTCCCTTCTGTGCCACCCTGTTATCTGTACCATGATAATTTTGCTTATTTATCTCGGAAGCACTTTTTAAGAGGAACAGGACTGACCGTGGTTCACACCTCTGGTAAAAGCTTCTGGATGCATCTGATCACAAGCTCTTTTCTTGCATATGGCAGGGTAAACCAAGTATCTACACAGCTCAAAGCACACACAGAGCCCAAAACACACACACAGCCCTAAGCACATGTGCAGAGTGGTGGGTGCACTCACAAACTGATGGTGGTTTTAACTTACCTGGCTAGTGGGTCTTCCTGAATTGTTACAATCATTACAATGGCTTCTCGGCAAATGCAGAGATTCCAAAAGTCTGATCCAGAGTCTGACCTGCCCTCTCACCCCATCACAATCGTAAGTAAAACAGAAAGGAAGAGTGACAGTATTTTATAGCGTAAAACTTAAAATATTTTTTAAAGACAGTGAAAGGGACAAAAATGCACTTTAACTTTTGGCTTGTTACTTTCATCTACTTGGTGTTTACTTTCAGCATTCAGCACAAAGCACAACACTGTGATGCTATCCAGTAAAAAAATATTCAAGAACCATCTGGACACAATCCTGTGCAATGGATGTGTGGAGGATGACCCTCCTTGAGCAGGAGGGTTGGGCAAGATAATCCAATGTAATTCTTTTCAACCTTGCCCGTTCTGTGATTCTGTGAAAGGAGACAAAAAATAGAGTTTGGAATCACCTGTGTATGAAGCTGCTAGAGCCAAAACAGAAAGGCGTATTACCATGTAGTTGTAGAGATGATAACAAAACCATGGTGTATCATTATAGGAAGTTCTGCCTATTGTAATTAGACAGCAAGTAATTCCCAAAGAATAGATAATTCAAGGACTTTCAGGGCATGTACAATGCTATGTGAAGATCTAAAAGCCCTTTTCCCCTGTGTTTTAATTAAGACAGTTGCTTTGCACTTTACAGTTAATTGCAAATCCCCATCAGTTATTAAAGGTGTGTCAGTTTTCTCTACAGCAGAAATGCATTCTGCCAGGGAAAGATTGTTTACATTACAGACAGGAGTGCAAAACAGCGTGTGTGTTGCTGTCTATGTGGTCTGAGACAACCCACTTTGCTGTCTGAGTAGTTACTTGTGTGTGGCACATTTTGATACCTGGGCAGGAGTTGTATTAGAACCACAGCCAAGAAAAAGAAGTTGAAATAACAGCAGGAGGCTTATGAACGTAACACTGACTTTTCAGGTAAGCTTGTGTGAGGAAAAGACCACACACACAGAGCAGCCCTTGAAGTATAACAGGTTTCCTTTTTTCTCCCACTATAAAAGAAACAAAGGCTGTTTGTAAGTCCTCAGACACTTCTCAGCTAAGCCAGTTATTAGTAGTACAGGCTCTCATTTGGGTCACTGCAACCCTCCAACACTTAGTAGACTGTTTTCTTGATGATATTTGTGCTTTGCTCATAGGTGTAGCTGCTAGAGCTGCAGATAAATGTGGGTCTGAGTCAAATCTCTCCCACACTGAGGCCATTTTCCCTGATGCACAGGCTGATAAAGGGAATTACGAGATGTTTCTGAGAGAGACAAAATTTAGTCTTGTTTTTTTTTTTTTGCCCAGCAGCTCCCTCCAGTAATTTTGCTAAAATTCTTACTTTGACCTAGGTGCAAAAAAGAGTGGTGGACCTTGTCTAAAGGCAGAACATACTGCCTGGAAAACCTGAGACAAGATGTCAGTATTTTACGCAGTGCCTGTGGCCAAGGCCAGGGAGCTACGGAAAACTAGAAAGGGCTTGAAATCACTGTGATCATGACTCCCTTTTTCCAAGTTAAAAAAAAAAATAAAAAAAGAAATTTTGGCAAAAATCGTCTGATTTGGCTGTTTGACCTCTACGAGGTTGGATGGAGAATTTCACCCTGCAACAGCTGTGTGTTCTCTGCAGCAAGTGGCAAGTCTCCTGTATGAGCTGAAGTCTCTGCTTACAAAACACCATCATAATCAGCTGAAGCACATCAGCCAAAATCCAACACCTCATGTAGAAGTAAAGTTATGATTCTCTCTGGAAGACCCTGAGCAAATGTGCTTTAAAGAAGAGACAGCTTTGGAACAGCAGTACTGTATTTCCACCTTCCCTAAGCATTAACTTCCTTCCAGCAAGAAGCTGGTAGTGCAGTAACACCCTTGCTTCTGCTTCCCCTCGTGCTGTCTCAGAACACAGGCACACATTTTCCTGAATCACCATCCTTGTGCATTTGCACATGATTATACACAGTTGTTACTCAGCTCTTTTGGAAAGTGCAGATTTCCATGCAGACTTGAGGAAAGACAGATGAAATTCAAATATGGGAGGGGAAGATGAGGAGAAATAACCAGGAATATTTCCCAGTTCAAGCACTGTTGTCTTCCTAGCATTATCTCAGTTTTCCAAAGCAGTTGCATATGAACAAAAGCATCCATATCCCAGCTGGCCAATATCTGCAGTTACTGTGCATTATTAAACACTAATGGAGGAGCAGCTTCCAAGAAGACTGAGTTGAACACAGGAGGAGCATTTTCATTTAAGGTTACCTCAGAGTCCAGATGTCATTCAGCTTGATCCGTGTCTTGGAAGCTAACTGTGGCTGCAGCATTTATAATTCACAGAAGAACAGCACAACTTAGTCTCGACTGACTTTTCAAAAGTGTTACAAGGGTTTTACGTGCATGCTGCCACCTTACACTAGTTAGTGAAAGCCAAAGCTTCAAAAAGCCTAAACCCACCTCATTCCCCAGTTGAGAGGCCAAGACTAGGTTGTTCAATACTCACCCCAACCCATTTTTCAGAGGTACCTTGTTCCTCTCTTCATCTAAAGCCCAGAGACTTAGCTCTGGATAGGGCTTGAAGCATGTGTGGATGGAGGGGTGGTGGTTACCGCCAAAGTAAGAGCTATCAATGCAATCTGTACAACAATTATTGCCCCTACCCCTCACTGCTATGCAAATACTCCCTGTTTTGAACTGCTGTGTGTTCCTGAGAAACTGCCAACAAAGTTTAGCTGTCTCTTGATAAGCTCCTGAGTTCTATAATAAAACAGCAAGAGCAAAATGTACTCTGGAAGATGGCCTAATGCAAAACTGTGGCACCGAATTTAAATCATAATGTTACTGCCTTTTTGGAACCTTTTCCCACTTTAATGTGCATGTCAGCTGAGGCAAAAATATTGAGCAACAAGCTTTGAACTATTTTGGTGCTCTGTTAAAGTGTTTGAACAATACTGCCACGCCAATTTATCTACATTTTATAATAATCGGTGATTCGGAACAAATTATAGCGTAAACACAGCATGTCGGAACCAAACAAGTTCTTTTCAAAATATTCTAAATGAAAACATATTTAAGACTATTGTTACTTCTTTTAGTACAATCACCATGGAAACTATATAAAACTCACGTTAAATATTTTTTCTTTCTTAAATGCTTTGTGTTGCCTAAATGATACATGAATTGAACATAATTGGTTTGGTATTTCAATGGTCAGTCACAGAACAACATGTCCTTTGGAACAGGCTTTAACTGAGTTAATTGCTGCATTTAGTGTATGTGAGATGTAAGTTTATACCAGCTTTGTTTTGAAAAGAGAATGGAGCAAAACTTTTAAAACACCAATCGATGTTCCAGGTAACATATACCTCTATTCACTGCAAAGTTTTAAAATTCCAGCAGAGAAAAACTTAGTCAGATTCACCCCTATAGCAAACTCAGCCAAAATAAATGCAGTTACACTCAAAAATAATGGTTTCACTAGCTTCAGGGCTAAGACATATTTTCAAGGATGTTGTTAGAGGTGTAGCCACATTCACAGATCTCAGCATATGTGATGACCCCTTCCCAGGCTCCCAAGCACAGCATTTAAGTGCTTACTGGAACCTGTCATATAAATTCTTTCCCAATATACTCTATGGGAGATGAGTGATAAGGAGCAGGTACCATGCATACATAATCCAGTCAGACTCTTCTTAAACCTGTCAGATTCCAGGTACAAGTGCTGTGGTTTTTGTTCTGCACACTTGTGTGCACCCAGAGGAGCCATTAATGATCCCTTAACCGTGGGCTGCTGGGGTATACTCAGTAGCCTTATTCTTGCTCAGGTTTAATGATCCTTCTGGTCATTCTAGCTAAGCTGGAGGTTGGTTTGAACAAGGGCTACTAAGGCTGGCCACAGGCCTGATGCCAAGCTGCACGTTTTCCTCATCCATGGCCCCGACAGCTGTGACTCTGCGTTTCACAGGCTCTTCACACCACCTGACAGTGGCCATAGGAGATGACCTGAGAACCCTCATTTTCTCTGCCAGCAGCAGCTTGTGAGTAGACCCATGCCATGGGCTTCTAGAGCTCCCTCACAGCTCATGCCCTCCAGGAGGTCCTGCAAGTGCCAGTTCTTGCTTCTGGCTGCCAGCTATGGCTTCGTGTCTCAGTTCAGTGAGAAGGAGTGAGGCTGCAGTGAGGCAGAGAAACCCCAGGCATTAGCAAGTGAGGTATGACCTGAGGCCTGACTACGTGACCACTGAAAGAGACCTAAAGCTGCATGTGGGTGCCACCACGGGCAGACTGCAGCAGTCAGTGAAGAATCCCCATGTGAGCCTCATGACAAAGTTAAACACCCATAAACAGAAGTGGGATCACATGTAAGTGAGAGGTTCATTTCCACTATTTCTCTAACCATCACATGCTTGGTTTACTTATCAATAAGCCAGTGACTTCACAGTGCAGTTTGGGAGTCACACCAGCAGAAGCAAAGACAGAATTTTTAAAAAACTGTCTGTGAGGTAAAAATCACAACATCAGCGCTAGTGGAATGTATAGTGATAGAACACACAGCATTGAAAACAAAATTTAAAAATACATATAAATGCATTTTGGCTGACTTAATTTATTAAAATGTTTGAAATTTAAATTTGAATGCATAACCATCTGCCTCAAGGATAAGTTTGATATAAGCTCTTATTCCAATTTACATACATCTTACTTTGCAAAATGCCACCTGAAACTCATGCTAAGTAGTGCACAGAGGAAGTAATGCATTTACCTTCCAAGCATTTGATTTTCATTTTGATAAAAGACCTAAAGAAGGTACTTCAGGCAGTCCTAGTCAACATATCACATATTTCTAAGTTAATTGCCTTGAATCAGTTTCTCTCTAGGAGGAGAAAAGGTCAAATTGTGTAGTAGAATTACACTCTCTAGTGGTGAAATCATGGCCCTTGTGTCACTTTTCTTCTGTAGCTCCGTCTCATCCTCTTTGTTCTCCTTGTTCTTTCAGACGACTGACAAATAATTCACCCCAAACATGTTGTTACCAGTTATTTTTATTGGCAAGGACACAGTTACCAGCTCTTCTCAATCTGAAAATTAAAGTGGAAAAATTGAGATTTCATCAAAGAAAGATTCAAGAGATATTTCTCCACATTATGCAATAGTTGGAATAGCTGAAGGAGAGGAATGAGCGCCATCTTTGTGCGTACACACATACATTTTATGAACACACATTTATTTTGTGAAGAAACATTTAATGCAAAATATTTCCCGTCTAAAGAAACAACCACACACTTAACATGATTTGCCTCTATTAAATGACCAACAAGGATGTTCTTTACACAGGCAAACTGTAGTCCTAGTACATTTTTGATCATAAGAAAAAGCTTCAATTTACTCTTGTAATTATCATTTATGGTCTTATCCACAAAGCACTGCAAAAAAAAAAAAAAAACCAAACAAACCTGACCCCAGAATATGAGGCTGGAGTATAACGAACTCATATTTTTTCGACATGGCCCAGTTCTGTAGAACATTTGGGTCAAGATCCAAATTTCAATGCCAGATTCCATTTCCTTTACAGGATAAACCCAAATCCAGACTAAAGTAAACAACTCTGGGGGTAGAGGGGAGGGAAACTATGAATTAATATCTTAATTTTGTAACTGAGATTAAAGCCAAGCCTTTATTGTCCAAGACTGTGAAGTGCAGAGTAATAAATCCTTGCTATGAAACCCATCATTTTGTTGTCATGAAATCAATACACTGGCTCTCATTTTACTTCTGACCCTGCCGCTTAACCCCTTCATGTGTCTTTCCTGGTGTTTTATTTTATTTCATGAGATAACATTCTTCTCATTTTAAATTTGATCCAACGTTTCAGTTGCCTCGAGGGGAAAACATTCATGTCTCCTCCTGGAAGACCATGGGCATAATTGTTGTTTTTGATGGATTGCAGTGGGATCAAGAAATTTGCACATTTTGCTTTTGCTTCTTGAGGGAAATAAATGAGGCCTTGCTAGTGTTGCATTTGAAAACAAGAGGAAGATTTGTCATGTCAAGTGTGGCTTAAATACAGAACACACCCTTTGAACCAACTTGTCCTAAGCCACCTACTACATAGTCACTACAAAATGTTCATTTACAGAGCTGTTTGTGCATAAGGGTGTGCTTAGGATGGAATGGCTGCATAACAAGGAGACCATATGCTGCTCTGACAGTGTCAACAATGCTTTTCTTACCATTTTTTGAAATCTGCTGCCAGCACTATCTTTCACTGTCTCAAAATATTGGAAACATTACAGATGTTCCCACGTCCACTTACTTCATCACTAGTGGGATGAAAAAAGACCATACCATTGAGTGGTCAATCTCTCTTGTTCAAAATGCAGCCACTCTTTTTACCCCTGCTATTTGCATGATGAAAGAGAGTAGGCTAAGATCAGATTAGGAAGAATATCTTTATTGTGAGGGTGGTGAAGCACTGGGACAGGCTGCACAGAGAAGTTGTGGATGCCCCATCCCTGGAAATATTCAAGGGGCTTTGAGCAGCCTGGTCTAGTGAAAGGTGTCCCTGCCTGTGGCAGAGGGGTTGGAACTAGGTGATCTTCAAGGTCCCTTCCAGTCCAACCATTCTATGATTCTGTGATAACCCAGTTAAGCCTCTTGTGCAGATCTCTTCTCTGAGTGCTGTCACGCAAACCTGAGGTCAGTGCCAGCCCCCACAACACTGCCCCAGGTGTGCCACCTCCTTCCCAGCACTGCCCTGCCAGCTCCCCAGGGACAGATGGCAGCAGGGCAGTGGATGCAGGCTTTGCTCAGAAAGCCTGAATTACAGCACTCAGGTCGCAGTTTCAGCCTCTGAACATTGTCCCAGTTCTAAGGGAAGCCTCCTGCAGTGGCTTTGAGCTGAGGGCAGCCAGTCAGTCAGCCTGTGCACTCTGCCCTTGCAGACTGCAGGGTGCCAGCACACTGGTGTGATGGATGGAAGGGCTGCAAGAGTGAACGGGAAAACTGCAAGGAAGGAGGTGGGATGTATCTCCCGAAATATCGGGATAAGATGCTCCCAGGTCCCATGGTTATGAGAGTAGTCAAGCACATGTTAAATAAACAAGAATAACAAACATCTTTGCATTCGTACTGGAAAACAAGTTTTGAGCCTATGTCTCTAAAGGGGAAAAGCTAATGAGCTCCCGTGTCTCCTGTGCCTTCCTGGTTGGAATTATGACAATATTTATACCCGGTGCTAAGTGTGCAAAATTATTTCCAGATGTCCAAATGTGGCTTATTTTTTGCACATTAATCTTTCACACAGCCTACATGCATTGTAGAGCTTGGATGTTTAGTCAGCATTCAAATAAAATATAAAGGGTTTAAAAAACCCTATGTGGTCTGTCAAGCTTCCTTAAAAGGGAACTGACAGTATCTGCCTAACTCTAACCTTATTTTATTACTGAAATTCTGGGGACTTATGTAACTGTCCTGCTTTTTTCCAAGGTCTACATTTTTGTCCAGCTAACTCACTTCCCTGTGTCCCTATAAAATTAAGTCAAAATGAGCACTAAGTTTTGATGCCCACGGTTCTACTAGAGTTTTTTATCATACTGTGGACAACGTTAAGGGCTATGGGAGAATCACCACATTTTCTTCCTGAACTAAAGCCTGAAGATTTTGCTTGAATAGATGAGTCTCTTCTTCTATCTAAATGGCAGTGTTAAATCACAGTAAATATCAAAAACTTGGTTCATCTTTGCAAAATATGAGGGGGGTGCAAGGGACATTCAGTGCACCAGCCCTGATGACTGAGTTGCAAGAGGCAGTGGCAAGGTTACACCTCACCCTGCCAACAAAAGCTGCCCCTGAGGCACACAGTGCCCACAAGTTTTGAGGGGACTCGGCACCATTCCTCACTTACCACGTCCCTCCTCATCCGCTAGGAAAAAGGTGCTGCCTCTCACGCCTCCATGCACATATTTTCTTGTCATGGCAGATTTTATCAAGAGCACCTGTACAGCTGGGAATGTCCTGATCATTGCTTTGCAAATGTATGGAAATGTGAGTCGTTCAGCAAGAGCTGGGGCAAAGGAAAAAACCAAACATCAGAGATGGAGTAATGTCCAGCCATTCATGTGTCTGTAGAATGTGTTTAGTCTGTTGGTGTCTGAATATAGGGGGAAGGTGATTAATGGGGTTGTAAGATACTTCCCTGCAGGTATAACCCTGGCTTTGCACTGGTTTTCAACACCTGCCAATAAATGGTGGCTTTTAGACACTAGATGTGCTACCTTGTCTGTTTGCTCAGCGATTTCATGATCTGCTGTCATTTTAAAGTTATACTTGGTGTTTATTTTTCAGATGAACCTGACCTTTACAAGCAGAGCTGGATTTTAATTTCCTCTTCACCTCTGGGAAGTCTGATAGATTAAGATTTTGGTCCCAGCTGTAACATGAAGGCCCGTGTTCAAACAGTAAAACATTTTCCTCAGAAGTCTTCAGATTTAGTGTGGCTCAGTCCATGTCCATAATACACAGTAGATCAAGAACATATATCATCTGATCCAAGGTTCCTTACAAAATACAGACTGATTCTGTGTGAATTTGGCTCATGTGATTAATGAGGCAGGTGTCCATGAGTCTATTCATACATAGATCATCCCTGTTCATTAACATCAGCAACCTCTGGCTAATGCTTAGCCAATGCTTAGTTGAGTTTATCTTTGTGGATCCAGCTCCAACAAAGAAATGTCAACACTAAACCTATCACTCACCAAATTGCTTTATCATATTTGAATAACACTCATAGTGGGCATAAACAATGAAGAGGGGAAGGACATTTGATTTTTTTCATCTTTCATTGAATTATACACCAAACGTCTTATTGAACAGTCTAATATTTAATAATCAAACAACAGTTTTGTTTACCAGTGAGTGTTTTGGCACATGCTTTTTTTACAGGACAGGACAGGCAGTAGCTGGATACCACTACTTTTTGTTCCTTCCCACTTCCTACACTGTAAAGTTCAGCAGCCAAAAGTTCGGGCAGTTCTTCAATGAGCTGTAAGAAAGAATACCTAGATTATGCGACTTTTGTTATTCGAATACTCCTAGGTTAGGGGAGAGTTACCTTTTTATTTCTCTTCTGAATATAGCTCATTTCCCTGAGCATTTCTCTGGGGTAAAAAAATCCAAGTGCTGCTTTTTTCTTTAATGAACAACATCCCCCAGGGCCACTGGGAGGAGTCTGAGATGCAGAAGCTGCTCAAGTCCCTTCAGGTGGCCCTGTGAGTCTCTCCAGTGTCCTTTTCCCAGCAGCAGCATTATCACCACTGGCAAGAGGAACTCCTTAGAATTACCCAGTCACAGATAAGCTATTTTTCCCTTCCTTCTTTCTCCAGTTTTGTTAACCAAGATCAACACTTCAAAGCAAATAATTTTAACTTGTATCTTGTTTGATTCATACTTCACTTCTTCTGTTAGTACAGTTGTAGCTCTTGTTAGTTTTCATCAACTAATAAATACGCAAAATGGAAGTTCATAGTAAGACTTTCTTCTATCTGCAAAATCTTCAGCATGTCTTCAAAAACCTCCTGTACTCTTTTCCTGTAGTGTAATTGGCCCAGTTCCATAAATATGTTCGGTGTCCTTATAAACACTGGAAAACTGAGTTTATTGGGATGTCTCAGAGCTTTCTAGACAGCAAAGGTTTCAGAGATATTGCAACCATTATTACTATCTCATAATGAATAATCAGAGAGGTAAAAATGTCAAACTGTCATGTAGCTAAAATATCTCACCCAGTCTCACTCTGTCACAGGCTCCACAAAAAAAGTAAATCAACCCATATTGCTTTTCTCTTCTTTCCAGACCACCCACTTGCTCTTTGTACTGGATTTCAGTCACTTTTGTTATCAACACTAAAAGATTATAGACTACCTAAAGAAAAGTCAACATTTATAAAAGGCCACATTTTTCTACTTATGAAGAGAAAGATTTCTTCCCATGTTTGTACAATCATATTTCTCTCCAGCATATAAAGTGACTTTAGGGACTCTGACTAAAGAAAAGTTTGGGACTGCATAAAAATAAACCTTGATGAATTTTGCTGCAACCAGCTACTAAGTGGTTTGGGTTCTGTGGGATTTTTTCCTCCTGTCAGCTTCTAGTCTGCATCATGAATCTGAAACATATGAGTAAATACTCAAAAACTTCCACTGCGTTCTTTGATGTTTGCAGCTCAGGAGAGTGTTCGGCTTTTCAACTCAGCACCTTGGAGGTGGGCTCTCACCCAAGGTGAGGGTAAGAAACACCCTCCACTTAGAAAGGAAAATGATGGATTAACATTTTGGGGGAAGGCTCCCATTTTCCTTGTATTCCTTTTAAACTCAATTAATATAGCATTTGGTTCAAGGCTGTAGATCTCTAATCACACCATTCCTGCTATGGAGCTGAGGATTATATGGGGCAAGGCAAAGAAGGGAAAGTCTTCTCAGGAATTATTCTTCACATTATTATCTCATCACCCAAGTTGATGTATGATATTTTTTCCTCAGTAGGAGGCTGTGGTACAGCTGTAAGAGAACACTCAGAGAACAGATTTTGCACTTGTTCTCATTTACGACTGACCTCCATTCCCTGAATTTTGTCTTCAAATAATTAAATCAAACATCATTGCCAAGAGGCCAATGCCAGTATTTTTTGCATGCTAATCATTATTGAGGACCACAACAAGCTTATGGGCTTAACTTGTCCAAATTAATGGGGAAGACTTTCCGTTGACTGAAGCTCCCCTTAAGTCATTAGAGCAATGTCAGTTTATCCTGGAGAAGGATTTGTCCTTAACTGTATGATGGATGAATCTCTAACTACAACTGCGTTCTCTTTAAGTTCTTAATTGGAAGCAAATAATTAAAGAGAAGTGATCCTAATCACTTGATTAAGAGACGTGAAAGCAAAAAGAACTGGAAAGTCAAGTATTCTACCATGAAGGGCACAGGAACGCTCCATAATCACATAAGGCTTTCTCCGGGATTATGGTCAGCTGCTTTCCCAAATGCCTCACTTGTCCAGTCAAGGTGAGCTGCACGGGGTTCAGTCGGTATACCATGGGTATCTGCCTACTAAGAATCAAGGCAAAACCACAAGTTCCTTTTTCACTGGCTAATTGGTATTAAAGACAGAGCTCTAATCAAATTGTAATGATATTTAGTTATAAGACATTTGGGACAATATTTGAACCAGCAAGTTCAAAATGTTACAAATAACACTCAACATCCCCTGTCCTCCCATAACTGGCCAGGAAGGCTGAAGGAACCTGCTTCCCACAGACATGTAATCACATCCAGGAAACGCACAGCCCAGAGCAAACAGCACTATGTTTTGCCACATTTGTCATCTGACACACTGCTTCCGCTAGCCAAGACTGGAGCTGGTGAAGCCGGAATGCCAAAGGGAGCTCTTTGCATTTGCTCACACTGCTAAATACGCTGTCTCCTGCATTTCTCTGGTTAATCCTTTTTGTTCCTGCTGGGGAAGCAGCATAGTTTTTCTGTTTTCTAAGTCTCATATGATTTCACTACCAGTTAGGCAAGTAAATGTCTCCGGGATGCCACTGCTGGCATTATGAAAAGCCCCATGGGTGAGTAAGCGGTGGAATCTCATAATAGGTACCAGGGCACAAAACTTCAAAGCTGGAATACAGAATGTGGGATTCTCCACAGACCTCATAGGAGCTTTAGGAAATCAAATTCCCTGTGCAGTCTGTAGGCACAGAGTTATCACTAAATTCCTTGTGCTGCCTTAGTCTTCACAGGCAGCAATTCAGTGGCTTATTACTATGAAACTACTGAGTGACTGCAAGGAATGCAGCAACAAAATGTAGCAAAAGATTGGGCAAACAACCACTTAGTAAAGGTGTTGATAAATTCTTTCTGCAGAGTCTGAAGTCTTTGTTAACTACTCTTTGCAAGAACGACTTAACCTGCCAATTTATTTTTAATAGCATTGTGTACAAAGGCAAAAAACCCCTCTCAGTCTTATATTTCAGTCTCTAACTTTACAGTAGCTCCTCATTGTCTTGATGGTTGGAGTAGTGTACCCCTGCATATGGGGTAGGCGGGCTGTTTTTCTGCCAAGTGACACAATTCCCCAAGTTCTACTGTCGGCTGTAAACCAGGCTCTTGGCTCTCACTGACCAGAGAAGCCCCACTTCGGCAGCAGAGCTCTGCCTTGTTACCCCACAGCATCACCACGATGGTGCTGCACAGGTGGTCAGACCAAGCTGTCCCTGCCTCTGTGAAGGCACCACGGGGCAGCTGTGCCCATGCTGGTCTCCAGTAGCTCCCCTGACACCGCGCTCCCTGGCCTGGGAATCTGCTGTGCCCCACGGCAAGAGCAGTGTCACTCCTGCAGCCCCCCCCATTCAATACATCCATGTTCTTAAGACCCTGAAAGATGAGCAGAGAGGAGGATTCTCTGTGGACTACAAATTGTAAAGAGTCACAATCTGAAAAGAGAGAGATGTATAAATTTTTAGCAATAGCTCTTTTGGCTGAGCTTCTCCACCTCTGAGATGAAGAGAAATGGGATCAAGCCTACCCCAATGTTTTGCTATGCTTGATTAAATGCCACCCTACAGAAATAGGTATAAGAAACAAAAGCGTTCTAGAGAATTGCTTTATGTGCAAACTGTTGATAAATAGGTTTGATTTAATCTCACCAGTCAGATTCCCTTCCATTTGATTCTTTAATATAATTTCCCTTCACTTACATTGTTTCTATGCAAATTCTGTCTGAGATAAAAATAGATGGTAATTGAATTAGAAAAACCAAGACATATCATAATCTGTTTTATATTTTCTGGGCTAAAATCTTCAGATCTACTTAGGATAAAGCTTCTTCTAATTTCAAAGATCGTCTTCAAAAAGACACACAATAATATATTACAGGCAAAGTCCTAAGAATAGGAGTCCACTGCCTCCCTGGAATTTTAATTGTCAATTGAGTAATGGTCCAGACTGCAAGTCTCCAGGAGACAATGTTATATAAGTGGAATTTGGCTCACTGATCTACACTGAAACCTTCTGTATACTTTATTGGCGTATATGGGCATTTATACCCAAAGAACTGCAACATCAGCCCAGTTGCCTCCAAGCTGATGTTTTCTTAGGTAACAGCAATAAAAGTAGAAATCAGGTAGAAGAAACAAATTGCAATGACAAATAATTCTATTTTCGCTGACTGTGGGATGACCATCACTTAAAATGGAAAAAAATGCCAACCAGTCCTAAAACCAAATGATTGACAGTGTCTGAGCAAAGCTGGCCAGAACAAACATGTCAGTCTTATGACAAGATTAGCCTTTTTTGATTTAAAATCTAAATTATTTGTAAATGAATGGCCTCTTTTCATGTATTGGCCTTCCAAAATGCAAATCATGGCATGCAAAAATCATTTCAGAAACTCAGCTACTTCTAGTCATTCATCAAAGCACTAATATTACTCTTCAGTAAGTTAGAGAAAAGTTTTAAGAGCAATGAATTATCTTCACACACCATTAACTGAGTACCTCAGGCTGTACTTCATATGCTTGATGAAATGGGACTCATGCTGTCCCATGTACCAGAAAATCAAGGCATTAAATATACCTTTTTCCATGGGAATCTCAGGCATAATTGACAAGGTCATGTGTATTGATATGGTTTGTACTGATTTCTGCAGGGGATTTGATTGAGGAGCAGGTGATATTTTGTTTAAAAATATTTTAAGGAGAATAACAAAGCGCATATTAAAATAACTAAGAACTGCCTCACTGGTGAATCTCATCATGTCCTAATGGAGACGTATCTGTTACCAAGGTCATTCCAGCCTGGTCCATAGAGACCAGGCCCTGAGCCAACACTGACACTTTATCAACCATTTAGGAACATGAGGTATTTGATGGTGGCATTCACTGTAGATCAAAATAAAAGTAACTGAGTAGCAGACTGCAGAGGCTGAGTTATCTGAATTGCAAGGTAAGTCAGTCACCACTCAACCTGCACCTGGGAGTCAGGGAAACGGGTGATGGCCACAGACTTGTGATAACAGCCACAACTCACACATTGTTGAAAGTAACTGCAAATACTACCACTAAAAAGCCTTCAATAAATACAAAGAGAAATAACAAAGAGAGGTAGCAAAGGGAACCTGGCCCTGTTCAGAGCCTGGGTAAAGCTGCTATGCTAAAATTCATTATTTTGCTGAGTTTATATGTTGAGGAGGATGTGGGAATACAAGAGGGAGCACGGAAGATGTTTTTAATTTATCCAGCTTCTCAAAGAGACATGACACACCATAAAAAAGATTTGTGATAGTATGGGGAGAAACAGAGTACAGGTTTATTCACACTGGAAAAGACAACGTTTGAGAGTTAAGCTTAGATATATGTGACTATTTATACTTGGAAACAGCCTGTAAGGGAAAGAGGAAACTTATTACCAAATGCTCAAATCAGATTCCCAAACACAGGTAACAAATAGTATCTTGAGATGCCCCAGGGCATTCAGCCAGCTCTCCAGATGGCATAGACGACTCTGATGTCCTGCAGCTGCAGCAATCAAGAGATCAGCCAGGACTCTGCCTGTCCCAGATTCCCAAGGGCACCTCCTATGGGACCTCACTTTAACAGGGTGAGATCAGGCACTGCTCTGGACGAGTAGGATAATCTCTTCTGAAGAGAAAATCCCAGAGGGACAGAGAACGCTGGATAGTCAGTGCACTCACCCAACCTCTCTTCCATGTGGCCAGGACTCCTTCTGTTACAGATCCCCTCCCTGTACCCAGCTTGGACATGCCCACAGTATTCCTGTCATACCCAGTGGTATACTCTAACAGTGGTCAAAATCAGACCTGGAAGTTCAGGGCCTTGCTGGCCTCCTGTGAGGCTCAGAAAGGTGATTTTGTGGTGCACAGCGATGAAGCCGCTTGATAAAAAGACCCAAAATTGACTTAGTACAGCATGGACTGAAAATGCCATGAACATGGCTCAGTGTGTCAGACTTTCTCCCCTCACTCCAAGGGCTATGATAAAGCACCATTGGCTGATAAAACCTGCTGTATGTCTTACTTATCTGCTCAGAGTGCAGTTGTGTTAGATTTGGGATCAAAAATTAATTTTCTTCAGCTTATACTGACAAAGATCAGAGATCTCATCTGCTTTCACCTTGGGGCATATGATTTCATCTATAACAGCTTAAAAGCTTCAGTCTAAAGTCTTCAGTCCAAAGTCTTTGGACTAAAATGAAAACAAATAGGTGAAAATTTTGAAGATCCTTATATAAAGGGAGTAATACTGTTAAACTACTCTTTCTTCCTCACTTTAATCTCTATGGAATCAGTAAATTCATGGAGCATAAGAGAATTGAGATTGAAGAAAGGTAGGAGAGGCAAAATGACATTGGAAGTCTAGGACTACAAAGAGAATAATATCAGCCATGTGTGCATCCAGGATTCAAAGCAAGTGAATAAATACTTGTGAATTTTCAGCAGAGAGGACACTGGATGTGAAAAGGACAGATTAACAATTGTTAATCTGCAGCACTACTTACTAAGTATAGATATTTTCACATAGTCCAGTGCGATTTATCTCCACACTCAAAAGGGAATCCACTCAGTGCAGTAGGACTTGCCTGCAGATGTGAAGTCAAGACTTCATCAGCCCAAGCGCCAAGATTTTGAAGTTCATATCTGAAAGGAGAACTTCCCTTCATGCATTAAGAAATGCGTAAACATGGAGAAATCACCTTGCAGCATGACCATCTGGGATTTTAAAACAATTATTTCCGTGTCTCTGTGTTTTTTTATGTTGACCACCAACCACCAACTGCTTAACTCAATACCACTGATACCAGCAGAAATCTAATCACTACACCACAAAGAGTAGGCATACTCTGGATTCCTCTTTTTTCCTTGTAGTCATTTTGTTTCTTGTATTCTGACATTTTCCTTTGGCCCCGTAGCACTCTTGGCACAAAAGGAAAGATCCGTTAATCTTATTGCAGTGTTGCTAAAGAAGCCCAGTCATGAATTAGGATCTCGTTGCACGAGGTTCTGTATAAACACAGAGTGAAACGGTTGATACCTAAATTAGCCTTTTGGTTGGAAGCTATTCACAGTCCTGACTGTAAAAAGATTAGCTTCACCTAAATGGCACGGAACAGTGAGAGGTATAACTGTGCCATTGTCTCATTGTTACAGCACCAAGCACATTTGATTTGAAAAGGCCTGTGAATGCATGCCACAATCTGGGCACTACACAGCCTTGTAATGCGGATGGGCCATGACACAAACCCCTCAGCACACCCAAGGCATCTGATTTTCTTATGGCCAAATCCTGTTTGCAGAATTTCCTTCTTTTATTTTAGGCTTAGAACTTCTGCTCTTCAGAAAAATAGATTTTTCTGTGCTCCTTTGGAATTCTTTTGCGTATGAATTACCTGGTATGTTCCCCACAGCTCACTGCCTGCACTGGAATGCCATGTAGGAGCCAAAGAGCTTCGTTTAAATGCTTTGTGAATTGCCCCGGTGTTTAATTTCCCCAAAACACAGTCTTGCATTCCAAAGAGCACACTGATCCTCAGCTCTGTGGACTTTTTGGTAGAATGAAGTAGAATCCAATATGTATTCCCAGAGGCAGGGAAGAAAGAGCAAATTCAATATTTAATACTTAATCTTTACATTTTTCAAGATATTTATCAAAAAATTCTCTTTAATGCAGCATGGGATGGGAATTGCCTATGTTTTAATGCACGAAAAGGTATGTTTTCCTAGTACTTTTCTCTTTCTAGTTTCTGGCTTCTTTGAGATGCTAACAGAACAACAGATGGCAAACCTTGCAGTCCCATTTTGCATCAGTGGAATTTAGGGCACACTGCAGTGATTAAACAATCCAGTTGAGGGGATATCCAAAAACGACGGCCTCAACGCTGAACTGCGTGATGTTGACTGTGAAACAGACAAAGCAATGCTTGTAACCCTCAGCTCTGAGCCCCTCAATTCAAATCTGCTCATGTAAGAGGAGACGGGATATTGCAAGAGGGAAAGAGGTCTCATTATAGGAGGCACTAGTGCTGTAATAACAATAATAAATACAAGAATTTCTAAGCGTCATGAAACTCCATTTCAAAACCAGGCAGCTGAAACAATAGGAGTTTACCAAAACCAGACATATATCAGCATTCCCTAAAAAGCACAGAGCAGGCATCGGTCTCCCAAGGAAAGCTTGTGGCTCTACTTCTACTTAAACAGTTTCAGGCGTGCCCGATAAGAGTCAGAAATGCCAGAGAAGGAAGGCAGGAAAGACACACCAGATACAAACAGATGTAGTGTGTCATCTGGTGTAAAGGCTGACAGAAAGCTTTAGGATTAAGGGCTAGCTGTGATTGATTTGTGAATGTCAATGTATTTCTACAGCCAGGTTTTTTTAGATGATACTGATTGTGAAATAGCTCCAGGCTGTTCTGTAGCACCAAAGAAATGTGAAGAAAAATTACACATCCCAGTACTGAATCAGTACTGTAGACACACAGAAACTCCAACAATTTCCTGTTCCCATGGAAGAAATAAAGAGGGAGGACAGAAAGAAAAAAAATGTGCCCTAGTAGGATGGTGACTGGCTTCCAGATCACCCAAACAAGGCCTTTACTGAAGCTGATTTCCATGGTTAAGGAGGACAGCTTTAATCTCATGTTTTGAGAAAAATGGGGCTGGACCTGCAGGTAAACATTTTGTCTAGATCCTTACTGTCCTCAGGCTGTTGAAATAAAAACCTGATTTAGAAACATTTGTGTTGCAAAAGCCATAAATCATAAACAAGCATGTAGACAAAAGTGGGCACACAGGAATGACCTAAGAGGCCACAGGAAAGGTGAAAGAATCCCATACTGGTGTCTGCTGGGACAAAGGAAAGTAGCAGAGTAAAGGACAGGTCCACAGTTCAGGCCCCAGCCACAGCTGACCAGATGAGTTTCTATCACACTTTGAACTCTTTGACCAGGAACTTTTCTCCATAAAGAAATATGTCCCTATTTGATCTGTCCAATGCTCAGTTCATAAATTCTGCATCAGGGAAAGTGTCTAGATCCCACATTGTCTTCTCCCTGCCAAGAGGAACATCTAATGGGACTTGTATTATTGCTTAGGCACTTGGGTCAAAAAAATTTTATAATACTGAGGTTCTGGGAATGCTTTTCAAACGCTGTATGCCTATCCCATGTGCCAGACTGTCATAGTAATTGCCCCTCCTAAGCCATTTGCATGTGTGTTCTTAGGCTTCCTTCCTTCCCTTTACCTGCTAAAACAAATAAAGGCATTAAATATTTTTCTCTGTAAAGTTTTATTCAGGCATTTTCTGTTTGCTTTTTAACAAAATCAGAATTAGATGCAGCATAAAGGTATTAAGCCAGATGCAAAATGCTTTACACTTGAAATAAGAAGAGTTTGTGATGACACCTTCATCTCTAAAACATTTAGCAGATTTCAGGTTTTTTCCAAATGAATTTTCCAGGCCATTTCTATTGAGGTTAATTTCCAGTGCACCCAACAGCACTGTAACTAGGCATCATTAACAAAGTAAATCTAGGAGAGACAATTCATTTTTCTTAGCTAAATAGTTATAAGAAGAATGTGCATCTCTAGGAAATATTTGGAAATGTCTCTTCTCATGATGTTAACAGATTGCAGAAAAAAACAATATTTGGGCAGTTTTATTGCAGAAATCGACTTGCTGGGAGGCAGATTATAGCTCTGGAAAAAAACCCACTGATGGGCCAGTGAGGCTAGAAAATTGGAAAAGACTTTCATCCTTTCTTAGAATGGGGGATTAGCAGTGAATTATGACCTGATCTACAGAGTTGCTTGTTGATACCTACAAGATTCACTGAGTACTTCTGAAAACAGCCCTGCACAGAGCAGTGGGAGCAAAGAAGAAAAGGTTTACTAAGTAAATGTCAGTTGTGGGAAATGTCAAAATGAACAAAAGTTTTAAAACATTGCCCCAAATTATTTGATCAAGCCCACATAGCATGAGAGTGAGCAAAGGATTAAAACTAGAACTCATGGCCACTCCTCCAGTGGAGTCACCATGTCCAGTGGACTCAGCCCAAGACTCCTGGGAGAAACTCAGCTTAGCACAAGGATTTGGCTGCTGAAATGCTCCTGGTTCCTCAAGCAGGAAGGAGGTGAGTCCAATCCTGAAATCACTTTGGAGCGAGGTGCTTTGCAGGAAATCAATCACTGTGAAATTCCAGGTGGGGAGAAGGATTTTTCATGCTAAGGAGTGTAAGTCTATCTGGGTGACGTGTTCTGGAAATTTGCCATGCAGCAGATTCCTGCCCTAGGTGAGAAGACAAATTTCAGCAAGTAATCCGTAGTATGTGCCGTGAGAGACAGAAACATTTTATAAGCAGTTAATTGTATGGGATGATGTTACAGTGTTTGCCTGAAGGCAGGGGTACACGGCATTTCTTCCAGCTCACTAACAAGCATGCAGGAGCCTTCACTACGCAGCAGTACTCCAGGGAGGAAACAGGGATGAAAACAGTCAAGGAAAATATCGACAGAAAAATATGTCGCTTTGGCAAAATATATTCTGCGGTATTTTTCATGGATTTCTACAAAATGTTAGAGTGGGTTAAGTTCTGTGAAAATTCATTTAGGGCCAGATTTCTAATCTATAGCAGGACAGGGACAAAGAATGAAATTTTCATCTTTAGACTCAATACACGTGTTTAGTTCACTAGGTATGTAATTTAACCCACAAACTTTTTTCCAAATTTATGAGAAGCGTTCACTTTCCACTGTCAAAAAATAAAGGAATAGAACTTCCACTATTACTGGTTTTATGTTGGAACATTCAAAGTTAGAAATTCCCTTCTAATTTAAAACTATGTTTAATTTCAACTGTGTGCTTTAGATCCTAAAAGTCTTTGGAAAATTGCAGCTAACTGAATAATGTAAAGTGGAATGTGCTTCCATGATGTGGAGTTTTGGTCAAAAAACACAATATTGGGTATTTTTCTTCTAGATGATGGAGTGCTTCTAAAATCCACTTGAAAAGTTCTCAGTTGACAGCATCATTGAACTCAAAAAAATCAGCATACATGGCATTTCTTAGACCATTATGTAAAAATTTGTTAAGAAGAGCCCCTGGAGAGGAATAATGGGCTGCTCTGCACAGCAGAGTGGTGTTTGTCACACCAAATTTCATTACTTTTGCCTCCTGAAGTTGTGTCCCTCCGTGATTTTTGTACAGTGTTCATTACTGTGGAATACAGGCAACCACAGCCCATTTATGAAAAGATTGTGGTTGCTTTGACTTGAACATGGAGACTGCCCTGAATTTTAGGCCCAAATCTTCCTCCTTCTGAATTAAAAACAAAAAAAAAAAGGAATTTGTTTAGGCAGAAACCTAACCCCTATTTTATGTTGCTCTCAGGTTATAGCAGCACTGAATACAATTACTTTTATCAGACAATTTAACTTAACATTGGAATATGCAATTAACCTGGAAAATGGTCCAAACAGAAGATATTTAGAGAAAACAAAAAAAAAGTGTTAGGAGTACATTACACAAGAAGATAAGAATAGTTCCACTGCATGAATCTGGAGGTCTGTCTCATTAGCTGCACAATATCAAAATGTGCTCTGCTGTGCTGAGTACTCTCTTATCCCTTTGCCAGCCAGTGACAGCAAGGAAGAAATGCCAGGGTTTGGCCCTGTGCTTGGCAGAGGTGCACACTTCCTGACAGCAGCTGTAAAAAGTAAAACAGGTACTACAGCACATTTACGATTACTCAGTGGGAACAATGTAAAGTAGATTAATGAGAATCTGAACTAGGATGAACTTCCTGATGTTTCAGTGAAACTAAACCAGACAGCTTCACTCTGTCACATGCTTACATGGCTGTGCTCTGTCTCAGTTTATAATATTGAAAATAAATTAAAATCACAACCACGTCAAAATGCTATCTTATTCTAAAACATATTTTTAAATAAAAGTGAAGCTGTCTTCAGATTATTTGCTATATTCTGTCTCCTATTACCTTGCATGCACAGTTCTCAAATCCATTCAAACCACTTGCCATGTTTCTTTAACATCTCTGTCCCTACACTGGAGAAACAGATTTTTGAAGGCTGTGAGCTCAACTGCTCTTCTCACTGTGTAGGAGGAAACCTCCACAATTATCCTGCTCATGTAAGAAATTTATCTAACATGCAGATTGTGCTGAATTTCATAAATGTTTGTTCATCGTGGAAATAAATAATCTATTCAGAGAAGCTTAATGATGTGAAGAGCTTAAGGCCACTGACTTCTCAGTTAATGACACCATTACTGAAGACAACATACAAGCTGGGGGATGGTGCTGTGTGGGGCTAGGGGTTGGGCTCGGTGATCTCTGAGCATCCCTTCCAACTCTGCCTTATTCTGTGGTTCCGTGATTCTGCAAAGCTGGATATTCTTGCTGCTGTGCTCGGGGCAAGCAAGCAGAGGAACCATCCTGCTGCACTTGCTCATTCCAGATCACAGAGCTCATTTGTACCTGCCTAAAGTCATACGCAGTGTGTTTGCATGTTACCAGCCTGGTGATTTACAGGTAAGCGCAAAGACCAACTGTGGCAACAAGTTTCAGTTCCTACATTTGTGGGCAGCTACTCTCACCTCGGGGAACTTGGCTGCCACGTTTGTTCATGCTGTCACCTGAGAGGACTCCTGCAGCCGGGTTTCCACCCTGTACCAAAACCACCCGGTTTGGGTACATACTGGCGGAAGAGGGAAGGGGAAGTTGCATTACTGAAGAGTTTTTTTCACCTAAACACTATCTAAGAAAGCAAAAAAAGGTGTATTTCTACGAGCCTGTAGTGGAAAAAATAGCATTTGTTAAAAATCACATGGTAGCAAAGAGCCTTTTGCTTTGTCCTTCAGTACAAAACATTTTCCAAACATACACCTCTCTTTAGAGATCTGCAGAGTACAGGGGAAAGGAATGCAGCCCAGCAGCTCTCATCATTATATAAGAAATTATTTATTCATAGTTAAAGTAAGTGCTACATTTTGCTGTGTGGTGAAAGCTAAGCATAGCTAATTTCAGATTTTTATAGCTTTTCAACACGAGCATGATAAAATGCCATATGGCACTCTTGTAACTGGGCAAAGTCTCTAAAATCAGCATGATCCCATCTCTAACCCACTCGGTGAGGTGCACACGTGCGGGGCCGCATCCGCGCTGGCGGTGGCCCCGTGGAGCACATCGCCCTTCCCGGGACGGCCCCGGGGCCGAGCCCCGAGCCCGCTGCCCCCCGCCAGCCGTGGATCCGGGCTGGGAACCGCGGGCAGCCTGCAAATGTCACAGAATGGAATCTGACCCAATTTATGAAACGATCTTCTTTGCCTCTTGCTGCCCTCTGCTGTCACACGCCGGGGTAGCTCGGAGAGGGCTGCGGAGCCACGGCACGGCTGGTCACTGCGGAGCAGCAATATCTGCCAGGGGCAAAAAGCCCGACAGCTGAAGGGCAGCCACGCAGGCAAGGGAAACCATCCACAGAGTTCGGAAACCTGATCTCTGTGAAACCACTCTGAAGTTTCTCCTGTGAGGGAGTCTACTCATGCTCGGTGGGGGCAACAGGGTGGCGTGCAGTGTCTCGGCTTGGTCCTGTGCAGTTACCTGGAAAGGGAGAACACGCAGCAGCCAAGGGACCTGTCGGGTCTTGGCTTTTCATATAGCAGCCTACGTCACAACTGCAATGGTTTCAAATGTTTTTAGCACAGCAAATATAAGTGAATCAAAGAAGTTCAGCCCACAATACTTTTATCTTTAGCAATAGTAATCAGAGGCAATCTATTACATTAACTCAGTGTGCTGGGTCTCTTGGGTCAGCCGCCTCTTTCTAAAAATGCACTCTTTCTGCAGTAACAAACCTCTAGCCAGAGCAGAGTTGAGATGTCAGCGATATTTCTCAAACACTTTTCCAAATGCGTGAATGTACTGAGAGACTATCTGTTTGAGCACCAATGGACCCAGAGTGAGCTCTCCTGCCCCTCTGGCCAGCCTATGATGTTGCTTAGAGTCACGTCACCCAGCTGCACTCAGCAGACACTGAGATGCAGAAACCACATCAGGGCAACCACAACCAGAGCATGCTCTTGCATTCATTCCCCCACATTCACTTCAGGTGCCACTTGTTCTTCATCCTTCTTTAACAAGGGCTTGCATGAAGATCTGGGTTACTCCACAACAAGATTTCTGTTCCTTTAAATGCTCATTTTCATGCCTGCTCTGTTACATGTATTACAAAGCACTGTTTTTCCAGCCTGTCCTGCAGAAGATATAGGTAGCACTGGAAGTCTTGGTGCCTACATGCAACATTATTTTCATCTGCAACTTGATTGTGTCAAGGTTTTTCTAGATTAAAAAAGTCATGTTAGCGGTGGATTGTAAGCAGAGCTACAGCATGCACAGGTGGACAGTCTCCCTGGCAGACTTCCCACTGCTGTTCTTCTATTATATATCCTACCTCATTGGTATTTCTTACTGTGAAAATGGCATTGGCAAATAAGTATATCTTACAGCAGCACCTGCAGATCACCACACGCCAAAATGCTCTCAAACACAGATGATGAGTCTCCAACTGTTACGCAACAATCTAGAAAACTGTCTTTTAATTTTTTTTCTCAAAACTTGGAATAGGCCCTGATAATTCTGTAAAGTGGTTTAAGGGCAAGGAAATATTTATTTTACAACACTGGAGAGTGTTGACAGCTTGCTCTTTGACAGTTTGTTCTCAGGCATTCTTCAGAAAAGGTGGGAGTTTTACAAGGAGGAAAGAATACCTGCAAGAAGGCCACTCCTGTCCTGGAGTGTTTGTTGGATGTCAATAAATTACACTTTCAATCGCAGACCTTGGTTTTAAAGGCACTACAGGAAATCGGGTGCAGCCCTCAAGGCGCTGGAGCCCTCCTGTCAAAATTCCACTCACATTTTTTCCTGCAGACGTCAATTACAGCCATGACAATGGGAGAGGGGGAGACTGGGCAGTGAGGAATATGATTTGTCACCTGGGCTGTGAACTCAGAGAAGAAAACGTAAAAACCGAAGGTGCTGGTACCATCATGAAATGCCTGATGAAGGAAGATGAGGGAAACAGAGAGGAAGGTGGGTTAAAGCTGAAATTCTAGAAGACTGGTGAAGAAGTTCCATGGAAGAGAAAGAAGCATGTGCTCTGAGGGCGTACTTGCCTTCAGATCCTGGAAAGCTACCTCAATTTCCCCGATATCTCTATTTCCCTGATGAAAGTAACCACTATTTACACATCTGGCAAGAGAAGTGTTCCAGCCCACATATCATTTTTTGCCTGTAATGTAAAAAGGGATTTTCTGAAAACAAAATAAAACAAAACAAAAACAAAAACAAAACCAACATTGGAATGTTCAAGAAGCACCTCAGAAAACTGAGAAAAATGTCCGGTTTTCACCCAGGGTGTTGACTAGCATGCAGTGAAGGAGGCACATGACATACACTCACCCACCTTAATCAAAGGCAATATTGAGCCATGGCTCGTTGATTCGTTTGCCAGCAGTGAATGAGGCAAGGTTGTCAGGGGAAAGGAAAAATTTACACCTTATATCATAATGTTTATGATACCTGAGAGAACTGAATTGCTATTACATATTTAATCTGGCATTTCCTCACTTTTGAAGGTAGAATTTTGCAGCCTGAGTTATAATCCTTTCCTGTATCTCATTTAGTAAGCAATAAATATACAGGAGAAGATTTGAATTGGAGCTCTTGGCATTTCAGCTCTGAAAGGAAGGGAGGTGGATGAGATTTGATATTCTGAAGTCAAATGAGCAATATAAAACCAACAAAGGTAAATGCAGAGACAGACAGGCCTGCCTTTGGAGCTTAGGCTTTTCTTTAAGCCTGAATAATGGTTAGCACGAAGTAGCCCTGGCCCTTAAGCAATGCTACAATACAAATACATGATAAATATTTCAATTAAAAATACTACCTTGACAAACTTCCCAATAGAGTTTGTTTTATGTGCAGTCTCATTCTTTAGTCTGGGTTTCCTATTGCTTCTGGAGTGTGCTGCTATGTTTGTTTATCCCAGGCAAGAGGGACTCTATATGAAAATACGCAACAAAAGAATATTGCAAACTAGGCCCGGGCAGAGCCATTGACATTTGCACACGAATCATTGAGATCACTAGCTGGCCAGCTATTCCCATCAGTGAGGGTAAGTTGCTGTGCAGCATTTACTGTCAGCCAGGTCTTCTTGGCATGTGCATCTCTAGGAAACAAGAATGAGGTTAGACAAAGGTATCTATTTACAGCATTACTAGAAAGGTAATAAACCAGAATAAAGATGACATAGGGAGTCATTTACTTTAACAAGTAAAAATTTTAACACACATGGAAGGGCATTTCAGCTTGAATTTCTAATATCATGTTAATCTGGACTGTTTTATGACCACCATATTCATTCTGTTGCTTAAAGGGTTTTGGCTCAGAAAGCAATTTGGTTTTAGTGTTGCTATTTATACATATAAACCTGCAATGCATAATGCATGCTACAAGCAATGAGACTGTGCTTTCGGATTCGAGACTAATTTATTTCAAACATATTGCTAAATTAAAAGGTAAGAAAAGATTTTGGGGTGGAAAGAAATGAGGAGGGACATGAGTTCCTCTTTTTCTCATGTTCTGAAACAGATAAAATTCACACCATTTAAGAAGTGAAAGAAATCATCAAGGCAAAACATGAAGATGTCTTGCAACATGCTGGGACTTGTCTGGAAGAGTTACTAAATTACAAATACTAACAGCTTAAGTGATTCCATTGTTTGCTTGTTTTTATTGAAATGACAGAAAATGGAAAAGCTGATGCATAAATACATAATCATATTATGTCATTGTACTGATGAAAATCTAGTAGGAAAATGGGGGATTTTCTTCTACAAGAAACATAGAAAGGTATTTTTCTTTTTTCCCAAGCCTCCCCAACCAAAGTGGATCGATTTGTTTTCAGACTGTGGACATACAAATATACTTTTCTCAGCCCAGTACCTGGCTAAGAAAATTTTTGCATGGGATTTAGTCTATTTTCTTCAAGCTTTGGTAAGCTAGCAATAAAGCTTGAAATTCCTATTGCACAAGGTGATGATCACTGGGAGCATCAGTGTTCCCAGATGCAGTGTCTGAGCATGATTTTGGACAGCAGGGAAGGGGTGAAAGTCTTGGCCAGCGATCTACAGCTTGGGTGGTGAATGCAAGCCAAGGCTGTAACACATATTTTTTTCGTGGTGCTGTATCATGCTTCAGACATGTCTCCCCAGGACAGTTCCAGCAGCCAGCACATGCCTGGGAATCACAACTGGGTTGGTGCAGCTCCAAATGTGCCAAGCCCATGCCTGTGGGAGCTTTGAGTTTGGTGCAAACACAGAGGACATGAGGCAGGTACGGTGCTGCCTGGCTACTTCGCTTTAAATGCTATTGCATACTGAAAAAGACTTCCTTAAGGCATTATCTCCTTCAACACAGGATGCAAAAGTTCTGTTTATGGGTAGATTTCCATTATCACTCTCCTTTTTCACATTTTATTTAAATATCCCCTCACACACACAAATTCTCCTTTGGGGAATGATCCTTTATATGTTTGGTCCCAGTCCAGGGATGAACCGTGCATGGTATGTGGAAATCGTTGGAAAATTCCCTTCAGCTATTTTTAAGGTATAGCAGTATAAAACAGAGCCCTCCACTCCTTCCGTGCACATATACACTTTTTCCAGTTTATTTCCATTTCTCTCCCCTCAGTTGCTGAGTGTCTGTGACAAAAAGGCCCACCAGAACAAAAGTTTCTCACCAAGTCCCCCAAGGACTTCTCATAGCAAAGTCAAGCTAAGATAACAGGGAGTGCAATGGAACAAATCTTACATCAATTGTCTTTAATAAAACCTGAAGGTTTGCACACGATGGCAAAAAAAAGAGTGAACAAAACACAGTTCTTTAAGTTTTTATCATTAAACTTGTGTGAATTTTTTTCTGTTTAAGAAACAGCATAATTAGTTGTAATCTGCCAGCTTATTTTGATTTTGTTATGATTGATAAAAAGGAAACATTCCAGAAATGGTTTTTCCTTAACTAGCATTAAACTGAGACAGAAAGCAAACCTTTGTTCCACATCTTTTTCTTTGTTTCTCTGTTTACCAGTAAAGCTTATCTTTAATCTTCAACAGCTTTGGAATGATGGGGAGAAGCTTGTTTGATGCCATCTTAAAATAAGGCACACCTGTGAAAGCAGATCTGTGGCCCAAAATAAGCTTGTTGATCTCACATACATTGGTGTAAAGCTGTAATTTCTCTAGAAATTACACACCAGTGTTTCAGAGATCAGCATCTGGCTGAAAAGACTTAAGCATTACATTTTTGGAGCTTGATGTTGATGCTGGCTACAGTTTGGTTTAATTTAATGAAAAAAGATACTGTTTCAACAGCTGGAGAATCAACTCCAGACAAAGCATACACGACATTTTGATTGCACTACATTGTATAGTGGAAATCAGTTGCAATGCTGTTCTGGGGGTGAAAATCCACTTCATACACTTTTGGCTCTGAGACGCAGCCTTCTACTTTATCTCAACGCTGCACAGAGCCTACAACAGTGCCAACATCCTTCAATGTCACTCAGATGGGCAGTTTAGGGGAAAGGCTAATCCTAAGGCTGGAACGGAGGAACCCAGAATGGAGAAAGCCAGACCAGGCTCAAGGATGGCTGGAAAAGGCTTGCCCTCTGGGTGTTATTTGGAAACATGGTCCCCCAAGTATGACTGCCTAACTCCACCACGGGGATCAGATAGGGTGAAGCAGCTTTATCAACTGAATAATTAATTGCTGTCTAATAAGGGAGAACAGGGTCAATAGCCATTTGTCTTCACTTCCTTTCTGTAGCGTTCAAGCTCATTAGTTAGCTTCTAAATCTTCCTCTCCTTTCAGATTTGTTTACAGCAGCAGAGAGCCAGTAAAACACCAGAGCAGGCATACTAAAAACAGGCTTGCCAAAAGCACTCTCGTGCTAATAACACACACATTTTCAGTCCAGTATTTGTATTGTCAAGGCCTTAATTCTTGATTGTTTTTGTCGGAAAAAACAGTCAAAATGTTGAAGGTGTATCAGGTCTCACTATATGGTGAAAAACCTGGATTCCGTAATGTGGTTTAGCAAAGCTGAATCCTCACAGAAGGTATTTTTTCATCTCATGTATCCATTTGTTTTCAGTGTTTCATTGCTTAAAATAAAGGTGGAAGAAAACCTTACTCTGCTCTAGATATGGCAGAACATATTATGTTTCTGTCCCTGGATATCCCTCCCATTTTCCACAAACAGATTTCTGAAGGGTAATTTTGGGGTGTTTTCTAAATGGGCAGCTGGAAAATATAGCCATAACCTTAAACCACCTCTACTGATCTTCAGCCACAGATACTGTTGCTATCTATCCATCAAATCCGCACATGCCCATAAACTGCTCACACCTAACTCAGAACCAAATAAGAGTTTTTCCTGCACACTGTTCAGATGCAGTCTGGAACTGATTGTAGAAAAGAGCTACAGGAAGTGCTGATGTAGTTCAAATCCTGACATCAGGACTGTTCTGTGCCTTCAGATGCGCAGGGAAGAGGTTGTTTGGGAACCTCTGGGCTGCCTGTTCGTGCCAGCAATGTGTGTGCCTGCCTGGTGGGACATCTCGTGCTGCAGCTCGAGGAGCATTACAGAGTAGTACAAAAACTAATACTTAAAGGCAGTCAGGGGGCTACTGGGAGTGTGGGAGATGAGGAGGCAAAGCCAGAACAGAAGTGAAGGATGGTGTTGCCAAGGAAGCAATGCAAGAGGCAGTAACTGGAGCTGGCAGCAGAGAAAAGAGATGGTAGGAAGTAAGAGGAAGGACAAGACAAGGCAGCAGCAGGAAAGTCGGTCTGCAAAAGCTGTAAGCAACTACCTTATTAGTTTGATTTTCTGGCCAAAGTCTCTACCCGTCATTCCTACACCTGGCCCTACCCACGGCTGCTAATGTGCAATGGTTGAAAAGACACTAATTCTTGATGTCTAAGACACCTGTAACAGGGATTCAGCATATGAATGTTGCTATTAAAAACATGCACC
The DNA here is from genome assembly GCA_013400235.1 of Oriolus oriolus. Classification (NCBI taxonomy): domain Eukaryota; kingdom Metazoa; phylum Chordata; class Aves; order Passeriformes; family Corvidae; genus Oriolus; species Oriolus oriolus. The sequence continues at coordinate 276,296 of VXBT01012370.1, read as the reverse complement.
GTTTTTCCAGCACAATCTTCTCTAGGATTGGATTCCAGAGCTGAAATCTCCTTCTGCTGTTTTATAACTTGTCATCTATTCCCAGAAAAAAATAAGTTCCTTACATAAGTATTTTGAGACCAAGACAGAAATCTGTTAACTTTTTCTTCAATCCTTCAGTGTAAGGAAAACTTTACAGACTGAATAATTATTGCATTTTTTTTCCAAGAAACTTCCAGTTTGACAATGTCCATTTTGAAAAGTGTAGGCTCCAGAAGAAGTAAAATTTTCTAAACCAGAAAAATCATAAAACCAGTTGTGCCTTAACACATCCTGAGTTTGGCCTAAAAGCCCAATACCCAGCAGAATCCTAAGCCCTGAGCTTGCAGAAGGGTGCTGGAGAACTCTCACTCTATTTGTACATGAAGAATCGGCTCTCGGTGGGATTAAAGCCCTTATAAGAAAGAGATGTCTTGAAATCTTCATCACATCTATGTTTTGTTTTGCTCCTCCCAATCAAAGATGAGATTCTTATACAAGTAAATGAATGCCAGGAGTGCTTTTGTCTCAAATTAAAAACCTAAGCCTGCTGAAACTTTCAAACTTAAATGGAAAGAAAGAATCTGCTTAATCTACTCGGATGAAAGTATTGGATGCTAGGCTAGTCCAAAGAAAAATCTAATTATTAACAGTCTGACTTTTCTGTTCTGAGGAGGTGAAAAAGTCTTAATTTCAGTTATTGCTGTATGCTCTTCAAACAGAGAATAGAGTCTTTCTTTTCAGGTTAGTAATTTGTCCTGGTGCTGCAACAGAACGAGTTTTATCTATCTCATCTTTGAAAGGATCTAACATTATGCCATTTTTACTTTAGAAAATTTTTTAAACTCTAGAATATTTCAACAAAATACTGTAGTGAGCTTTAGACAAGACTTCTCTTCATTCTTTACTTGTCCTCACTCTTGCCCATTGCTAGAATGAGCTGACCATTTCATGTCTGTATTGTAAAAGTTAACAAAACAGTGCCATGTGCAGGTTACTCCCTGCTTAGCCCAGCAAGAAACTTTGCAAACATTACCTATACACAACAATCACATTACTTATAGACATCCCAAGGCACTCAAGATTCTCTCGTTTGCCCTCAGATTTCTTGTTGCAGCTTCAGCGCTGCCGGCCTGAAAAAACAATAATTTCTGAGGGCCATACCTGCGTAATCTGAGGGCCACGTACCTGGGCAGGAAGCTTTCTCTTCACATCCTCAACCAGGCCCCAAGAGCACAGCAGACTTCACCAAGTCAGTCAGGTCTGCATATTGGGCCTTCTGTTTCCCTTAAGAGAGTCTCCTCTGACAGTGACTGTCTTTTTCTTTATGGAAGTGGTTTTGATGGAGGGCATAGACCTCTTTAACCTCAGCAACACCTCCATGGTGCATGAACCACTGTCCTTGTCATTGCTCAGACCTACTGTGCAAGGGCACCTGGGGACGTGGGGCTTGCTGCACTGGGCAGGAGCTTAGGAGAAGCTTTGCCAGGAGGAGGGCAGAGCAGCCCTGGAAAAGGCTGCCCAGGGAAGTTAAGGATTCTCTATACTTGACAGTTCTTAAAGCTTGGTAGACAAATCAGTGGCTGACCTGCTTTCACTTCAGCAATACACCTGCTGTGAGCGTGAGGTTGAACCAGACAGTTCCAGAAGTTGTTCTAGCCAGCAATTCTGTGATTCCATTATTCACTGGATAAACTTCAGGAGTCACCTAGGAAAAGTAGTGCTGATGAGAAACAATATATTACACCTAGATATTATTTTCTCAGACAACTCACAGTTAAGCAAATAAAGACAAGTGACATTTAATTTTGCAGTGAATGAAAAAGAAGTATGGTAATGCTTACATGAATGAAGTGCATTTCTTCAAACTTCTAAGTCAGAACAGCTTTGAGAAAAAGCATCAAGTTTATAACTAGATGAAGCACAGAGACTGTAACCAGAAGAAGATGAAAGAACCTTTGTTCTCTCTGGTATAGCCTTAAGTGCTTTCGATGTTTCTCAGTGCTGCTGAGAAACAGTCTGATTTCTCATCACCAGTTTCATTAGCCCTTGGGGTAAAATCTCTCTAAATCAGGATGAATGTTACCTATATAATGGTCAGTTGTAAAAAACAGTTAAGTTCATTATGGGAGCAGATATCTGGAAGTACCATAGCTTTCCTTCCAACCACCAGCACACGTCCCTGTCCAAAAAAAGAGCACCTGCAAGGCACATGGGTCTTACTGGGAAGGGTTTTACTGGCCATTGTTTTGTGATCAGTTGGGTGTCTATGAGAGAGAGACAAAGAGATCAAAGGAAGAGACAGATGGTGGCAAGGAAAAAGCCAACAACACAGACATAACAAGGGCCAGGAATGTGCCTCTGAGAAAAGCTAAGAGAAAAAGGAAAAAAGACCTTTTAGAGTGTTTAATGGAAAATAGACTTGAGCTGTAAACAGAGGCCATGCTTTTTCTGCAATTCTTGTTGTGTGAAGAAAAAGAGGGCTTTGTACTTTCTTTGCAATTAAATGGGATTGCATCAGAGAAACCTCATTTCAGAGAACATAAATTTCTCCTGGCTGGAATCCCCTATGGCCCAGGGGCTTTATTTAAATTTTTACCGAGCTCACGTAAGTTTACCCTCAGTCACCTTGGAAAGCAATATTACTGCTCTATTTACCCCTAAAACAGTACACCCAGCTCAGCAATCAGTCAATTATGTTTCCAACTTGCCCACCGCTGTTACAACGAGAGAGCTGCAGTTCAGGAGGGCTTCAGACAAGCTCGTGAAGTGGTCATGTAATGGGACTGGAGTCAATAGCTCAGGACAGAGTGCTGGTGGGTATGCTTTTCAGTGGCTTCTTTCTCATCTTGTACTTGCCTTGTTTTTTGTCAAAATGGGTCCTGAGAAAATGCTGGCACTGTCAGACCTGGAAAAGGACAGAGACCACCTGCCCTGATACTGACAGTCTGATTTTTCAAAATGCAATGAAAAAGGTTCTGTCTTCCCATTCAGGAAACTGACTAAACTGGGGAAACTCTCTACTTCCTCATTTATACTCCTTCTGATCTACTAAATGTTCATGGAATACAGTTAGTGAGATGAGAATTTGGACTAATTTGTAGATGGCAGACACACAATCAGAGAATAACTGAATTGTTAAGACTGGAAAAGACATTTAAGATCATTAATTCGAACTGTCAAGCCAGCACCACCATTATGTTCACCATTAAACCATGTCCTCAAGTGCCATATCTGCAGTCATTTAAATACCTCCAGGGGTGATGACTCCACCACTTCCCTGGGCTGCCTGTTCCAATGCTTAACAACCCCTCTGGCGAAGAAATTTTTCCTAAAATCCAGTCCAAATCTGGCTCAAGGTTTCCTCTCATCCTGTCACTTGTTAACCAGGAGAAGAGGCCAGCTCCCACCTGGCTGCAACCTACTTGCAGGCAGTTGCAGAAAATGGTAAGGTCTTCCCTGAGCCTTCTTTTCTCCAGGCTAAACAACCCCAGCTTCCTCAGCCATTCCTCACAGGACTTTTGCTCCAGACCGCTCACATCTTCATCGCCCTTCTCTGGACTCGCTCCAGCCCCTCAATGTCTTTCTTGTAATGAGGGGCCCAGAACTGAGCACAGCACTCGAGGTGTGGCCTCACCAGTGCCAAGTACATGGGGACAATCCCTGTCCTGGTGCTGCTGGCCATGCTATTGCTGATCCAGGCCAGGATGGCATTGGCTTTCTTGGTCACCTGGGCACAGCTGGCTCATGTTCAGGCACTGTCACCAACACTCCCAGGTTCTTTTCTGCTGGGCAGCTTTCCAGACACTCCCCCAAGGCTATAATGCTGCAGTTATGACCCACATGCAGGACTCAGCAAATCCTGTATACAGACATGCCTTTGGTGTACCTACACTGTGCAGAAAAGATGGCATGCTAGTGAGATGAGCAGGCTGTTTTCTTCTTGCAGCTCAACATAACTCATGCTTGCCTTGCTTTCTGCAAAATGTTCAAAACCTGCTCTGAAGACAGTACCCCTGGTTGCCATAACAGAGCTTCACAGTGAACTTCCTGCACAGTATCACTTCAAAGTGGCAGGGCTCGCCAGTATCCCTTCATATTGAAAACTGGTGTGTCCCAGGAAGAGTAAGGCCAGACATAACTATGCTGGACATGATTTTAAATTCTCCAAACCAGATTTTTTTCTGTATACTATTTTGTGTTTGGAGCATGGCTTCCCTGACTTCAACTGCAGCTGAGAAAGTTCAGCACGCCTACAAGTCCTGCACTAATAATAAAAGCAGTGTAAAATTATTGACAGCTTCTGAAAAGATTGGCTTGAGTGACTCAGCTATCACCACATGGGAGCTGTTTGACAGAAAAAGGGAGAGTATCCAATTCTCCAGGGTAGAACATCACCCCCTTGCCATATGTTCTCTTGCTAAATTCTGTCTCATTCTCTATATTCTTTCCTGTTTCTGGGACCAGTGAAGTAGGAACAGGTCTTATGGTGTCTTTAACCACATTCAGTTCCTGGAACTCTCTGTCCTGATTATAGAATGAACTTTGTCGTGAAAGACAACTTGCATAAACATGAGAGGTACCAAAGTTTTCATCCCTGATAACATTTTAATCAACTGGTACGTATTTTGCTTGTTTTACAAACAGGAGCAAATCCCCATATTTGATATTGTCCTGCCACTCACAAGGGCTACCAGGAGGTAGATGGAGCCTTTAAAAGGCACCACACAGATCTCTGCAGTTTGGCTAATGGCATGGCAGAAAATGGTGATAGGTGTCAGAGAACGCTACCAGGGAGCTGGAACACACACGTTGATGCCTGGTTCATTTCTCCACCAGCCTCTTACTCTCTCAGCTTTGTTAAGTCCTTATCTTTCCCTTTGGCCAGTCCCATTTCTTCTCATATAGATATAGTACCCTTCACAGGCCTACAGCTACTTATTCAAGCGTACATAGTTTCCCCCATCAGGCTCCTGTTCTGGACTTTGATTTGAAACTCATCACTTTTCCTTTAGAAAATCTTTAGTCGACAAAAGACTCTTTTCCCATTGTTTCATTCTCAGCAACGTCTAAAAATTTTACAGAAATTTTCCAGGAGAAATCAGTCTAAACCGATGCTTACCATTGAAATGATAAATGTTTCAAAAAACTTTAAGTGACTGAAAACCAGCAAAGGTTTCAGGTGAGAAGAACAGGTCTATCTCCAATATGAATAAAAGTTGGTAGTATAAAACCTGGCACTGTATCTCCAACTATGTAAATACCCTGTATGGATGACAGTCACTCTAGTATGAAGCATTAAAAAGGAAACAAACACAAAACAACAAAACAACATAAGACAAAGCATTAAATACTGTATTAAATTTTTTACCCAAGGCTATTCATAATTCAATCTAAAAACTGGAATATCAGTTCCCTACAAATACGATTTGCTGCTTTACCTCCTGTCACATGGCCACAATACCTGTGGTGGACTTGCAAAACAGAAAGGCACCTCTGCAGAGTATACCCCTCTAGTTCAGAGAGTTACTTCCAGACACCTTCTGAAAAACACCCAATAGTTTTACTTCCCTGAGCTGCAAAGAAAGAGAGAAAGGAACAGCAGTGACTTATTTCAACCACCTCATCAAGGACAGCTTGAAAACATGTGGCATTCTCTACATGTTATAGTCCCTGTGGGTTAATGCACTTCTGGGAATGGAGATACTTGGGAGAACTTGCCCTGCAAGTGGGATGCAGAGTACATGATGAGTGCCACTTGAAATACCAGCCCATCAGTCCCTAACTGCTAAGTGCTATGGTCAGCCTTTATCTGGAAATGTTATGTAAAACGCTGTTGATTTTAGGCAAAGTGGAAGACACCCTTGCTGTATGCCTCCAGGTAGGCTTTCCCTTGTCACTTGCTACAGACTCGAGGTCTGACATTGCATGGCCTCGTTTCTTGCTGTAGACACCATTCCTCTCCCTTCACCTCTAGCCTGCTGCTTTTATTTTGCTTTTATTTCTTTTTTTTTCAGGTTGAGGAGAAACTGGGTAAGAGGTGTTTGTTTTGGGAAAAGAAGAAAGAAAACTACACTGGAATTATTGAAAAATGCAATGCAGGTTTCAACAAAGAGACGCTTAAAGATAGATAAAGAACTCTATAGAGGTCTTTTTTCTCTCTCTTTTTTTTTTCAGAAAACAAAGTTGATGGAAACAGCTGGAGACTATAACTTGGAAAACTGAGAAAGTAAGATGAATAAAACATCCTGTTTTCCTCTCCTCTCCCAACCTGCAGGGGACAAGGTTGGGGGGCAACCTCTTCAACCCCTTTTTAAAACATATGCTGGATTCCCAAAGAGTTCAGGTTTGGACTTTTTTTCTTTAAACAACAATATAAATTATTCTTTTGTACAGTGCTCAAGAGTCTTTAGCTCAGCTACAGCTTGTCACACACAAGTAAACATGGCAGATCCACTACCTAATTCTGATTAGCATAAAAAATTTGTTTTAATAAACCTTAATCTTTAACGCTCATATATACCATTGTTTTCAACTCCATACCTCACTAGAGTTTTCCTTGCTTAGTATCTTGTAATTAGCTTTTGTTATCCTATTCACCATTGCTACAATTCAATTCATTGAATGTGAAAAAGCAGCCATGAAATTTGGCTGGTAAATGCTCTTGCTGCAGGTGATAGGACTTCATTCTGCACCATTTCCCCAACTCTTTTCAGTTATCCCTTCGGGTGCACAAGTTGGGACACTTCAAGGCTCATAAAGAGAGCGAAGTACTGACATGTCTCAGATCAAGCACTCAAAATTTAGGTTTTATTGTTTTCGGGTTTATATGAGCTTAAACACAGGTGCACCAAAGCTAAGAGCTGCTGTGGGACAAAGTTTCCTTGGCTGCTCTCTCAGCACATTCCACTGCTATAAAAACAGTGAAGACATTGCTAAACCTCTTCTAAAACAGCCACACAGAAACCCATAAAAGTGAGCAGAACCAGAAGATCTCATTTCTATTCCTAGCAATGCTACTGAGACCTCTGAGATCTTGGCCAAGTGACCTAACTCCTCCACAGTCCTACTTCCCACAGCTGAGAAGGGGAAATACTGATTTTGGGCATGGTGCATTGAGATTTCTGCCCTAAAGCTTTAGTTTAGTCATGAACATTGGGCTAGGGCCTACAGTCAGCGGGAAAACAATGACAGCCACTCCTCTAAGTTCAAAGATTTCAAATAGTTAGCTCCTATGCAGGAATCTGTAACAATTTTAGAAGGCAGACCCACTGAAATATTATGGTTTATATGGTTTAATCAGTGAATTTAGTAATTTTATTTTTGATGGTTTCGTTTTATTAATTTTCATTGATAGCATGAACGTTCCAAATGAAGATGGTTAAGGACTTCTAACATACTCTGTGACGAGATCTATAATTGTTGGGGTTTTTTTCTTATAATATCTGTATCAACTCTACCTCTGTTTCTGTAACCCTGTTATTGAACTCTCCCTTCAACAGTTAGTGTGTTTATTATGCATCACCCCAGCACTACTTTTCAATTGTAAGTCTAGGCATGTGTTCACAGTAAGAAGCCTTTATGAAGGATGGGTTTTAAAACAGATCTAAAATATACCTACCATCATGTAGAAACCATGCCCAGATGCAATACTTGGTTGTGTGGTTGTGCACAATCTCACGTTGCTAGGTTCTCACTACCTCCCTCAGGAAACACCTGGAGCCCAAAAATTATGCTGTTTATACTTTTAGTGTACAAGACCTTTGTTTAAATTACATTGAAAGTAATCCCACATGTGTGTATAAGCTCCTGAAACTGCAAAACATGCCCAATAAATGTAGAAATTTCTGACAATACAGTGACTGGGGCAGCAACCACAAGAACCCGGCACAACTGAACGTTGAGCATATCTGATAGAGCAAAGGCATGCAGACCTGTATCTGCAATCTGCAATGGGAAAGTGGTAAAATCAATAGAAGCTGAGGGACCATTCCTTATATTTTGACGGTATCCAGTGAGTAAGTGTTGATATTCTTTTTCGCTTTCATGGATGTCTTCTACTTTAACTCTGACGATTCTAAGTCCTCATGCAAACCTATATCTGAAACTTTGTTGGGCCCTTGGGTCTTAAAGTGTTTACCTGAGGCCCAAAGTCAGGCAAATTTTATCCTTATTTTATTCAGCCATATATTCTGACTGACTGTTTTTACCTCCTTTCTGTAGAATCAAGTGAATATGAGATATTGCTGATTCCAAGCGATATGGAACCAAAGCAAATTATTTTGGAGCCCATGGCATTCACCAAAGCTGTGCCTTGGGGCTGGAGACACCAGCAGAACTGGATACATGCCATTTGGGCCAGGCAGCCTTTGTTGGCATCAATGGTCATTTCACTTCCCTGCAACAACATGGATCTCACAGTCTTTCTCCAGCTGAGCACTTGGCTCTGAGTCACTCTCCTCTCTTAACAAAATAGTTTCAGCCCTGTGAAGGACCCCTGCCCTTCCTGCTCTGGTCTGCCTCGTTGCACCCCTGCCCTTCCTTCGTGCACTTGCAAACAAGCAGCAGGCGCAGACTGCAGCTGCCCGTGCTACTGTACCTTCAGGGTTACTGATTTGACACAGGCCTGAGACAAAGCAAATTGACCAGAGCATGTGGCACAACAGAGATTTAGGTCCCTCTCTCTACCCCAAAACACTACGCAGAGGAAAACGTGCATTTTTATGTTTCAGAGGTGCTGGAGCCGTGGAGATCTTCCCCAGGCACATCAGGTCTGCCAGGGTGCTTGCTCACTGAGTTACTCCTGATGCTCTCAGGACCTTCAGGATACTTGAAGCTCTGCACTAGAAGACAGGCTCCTTGAATTGTTCTCTTTGCATTTAATTTTTACCAGAAATTTAAGGCTGGGGACAATAGTATCATTGGAACCAGCTGAAGATTTCATATAAAAATGAAATTAGAATATTATTAGAGCACCATGCACTTGCCTGGTGGAGCTTTTCCATTTCCCTTGAAACAAAAGAAGAAAACACTGCACTTACAACAGATAGAAAGGTAAACAAGTTTAGTAGCGCAGCAAAATGTTGCTTCCAACAAATTGCATGGGGTATTTCATCTCCTTGTGCAGTGCCTGACTGCCTAATCAGCTACACTGAGCGCAGTGCTATTTGCAGTGTTCCCCAGAACAGGACACTGTGCCGTCCTCTACCTTGTGAATAAGAAATCTTCCCTGAGACAGCATTACTATGGGAGGCTGAGGGGCTCTCCTCTCATCACAGCCAGAGCTAGAGAGGTAACAGCCCAAGGCTACTCTAAAAGGCTGGTGTGTGTCATATCTGCTGGCTGGGCTGTGCTCACTTAAAATATCCTGGATTTTGCTCTGATTAAAGTCCATTGATCTGACTTTGAGGAAGAAATTTAAAGGGTTCATCAACTAGTGTCCCTCTAGGAATACCACAAATATCTAAAGAAATAAATTGGGAAGGAGGATTCTAACTCGTTAAGAACTTGCTTTCCAGGGTGAATAAAATTTGCCGAATTCTCATTGTGTTGCCATATGCTTATTTCTCCAAAGTCATCACTTAGGTCATTTGTTATAGGAAGGGTTCACTTTCAGATGACACATGACAGGGTCAGTTTATGAGGAAGAGCTATAAAAAAGTCAAAGGTTTTCAATTATTTCCTCAAATAAAAAAATACACCAGATAAGACCCTATTTTCCTCAGGAAGGCTATAGGTTTATAACTCTAAAAAGAAAATGCAGATACATGGGGAAATTGAAAGATTCCCATCTGTGTCTCACAGCTGGATCAAAAATGCAATGGAAATGGAAAAATACTCATAAAATTCAGTAAGCTTCAGTATAGAGTGGTATATTTTTTTCTAGATAGGAATGCAAATTTGTATAATCAAACAAAGTTCTTCCATCATTTAAGGACAGAATTTCGGCAGAACTTGAGAGACAACTTGAGAACAGAAAAGTACATAGCAAAAAAAACCCAAATAAAACAACTGATGCTGTTTCACCTTGACTAAGACTCTTTAGCCGGTGATTAAGGGACACTACAAATGATTTGCCAAGGAGAATTGAGGAAGGGAAGGTACTTGGGTAAACTTAAGTGCGATTTGGGAACAAAAGATTAGACTGATATGAATCCCAGTTCAGAATGAACAAGAAATGGTTAAAAACAATCTGCCAAATTATCCTTCAAAGAAAATCCAAATCATAAATTAACATTGATAGAATAAAATGTCTAATGATGACAGAGACTTCATGATGACAGGCACCCTGATAAATGGTGTGAGGAGGAAGAACAGAGGGATATTTTTAAAATCTATCGTCAGTCTGTGCAGGGAGGATTTATTTCCCTCATAAAGACATGACAAAAATACAAATATGCCTGTAGATTTATGTTTCCTAATCTCCTAATCAAGAAAACCCTGAGAGCATAATATTCAAGAATATCAAAGCACAGTTTCAGCTGCATACATAGGTGCTGAAAATACAGGGATCATCCCACAGAGCAGCTGTTATATCAGCAATGCACAAAAGTGAGTTCAGGACACACAGGAGTTGAGCCACAAAGCAAAACTCATTGCAGTGTAAGTGCTTTCGACATGTTAATCAAACTGATTACAGTTGTCTTAAACCACATGAAAGGAGAGCTCAAAAATGAGGAAACTAAAGAAGGTCAGAACCAGGAAAAACAATGGTTGTCAGTGAAGCATCAGCAATGGACATTATGCTCACATTCAAGAAGTAAAGGCAGAAATAAAGTACATGTGCACCATTAACCTCAGTCTCAATGAAATTATTTGCAGTTCTTATAATTACCATGGTAAGCAAGTCCATGGTACACAGTTACATCTCAGATTTGAAACAATTTTTCTGTTTCCAAAATCCGTAAATGTTTATGCATTATTACACCTGTCAGTGTACAGAGCAGGGTGGCTGCTCACTACCAGAAAATAATGAGCCACAACCCTGCCACGGGGCTGGATACTGGGTGCTCTCATTCCCACTGTCCCAGTGCTGCGGATTCCCACAGACAGGGATGGGGCGGCCTCCCCAGCATGGAGGAGCCCTGCATGACCTGGGAATGATTTGGTGACATGGTCTTTGAAGAGTGACAGATCAACTGCACCTTTGAAGAACAGCAACATCCTCTTCTAGAGGATCTGGGCAGTATCTCAGGAGAATGGGTTTCTCCCGGGGAACATTCAAAGGGTGGTTTGATCACGTGAGAAAATAGGACATCCCCGAGGAAAGTGCTTGGCATCTGCTGGCAGAAAGAATAAAGGTTCTGGATAAAAGACTAAAAGCTTCCAGAGTCTCCAAAAATAATTATAAAGCAGAGTCAGCTCAAGCCTCAGAATCAAATACCGGATAAGAAGGCTGTGGGGGCTTCAAAATGGGTTCAAACAGCACAATTCATGGAGATTGACTCAATTTAGAGGTTGCAAGTTCTGTGTGGACATGTCTGATCACCACAGGAAATCTCATTGTGTTCTGTTTTGATTAACACATTCACAAATTTTGTGATGCCAGTCTTATGCAAGGGGTTGAATTGAGTGGGATTAGTACAGTCAATAAAAGTTGGTGGCCTCTGTAATGTATTCAGGATCTTTTAGCCAGGCCAAGTAAGAGCTGTTTCATCAGAACACTCTCCCTTTTGTTCTCAAACAGAGTGACTGCATGCAGCTTTACTGGGGATGGATACATGCCCCTGAATCTGCATTATGCAGACACTTTGCCTAAAGGGATGTGTCTAGGTCCCAGTCAAACTACCCCCCACCAAAAAAAACCCAAAACAAACAAAAAACCCCAAAACAAATAAACAAACAAAACCCCCAAAACAAAACAAACAAACCAAAAACAAAACGAACAAAAACAACAACCAAAAAAACCCACCAAAAAACCCCACAAAAAAACCCAGAACAACACCCCAAAAAAGTCAATAACAAAAAAAGACTAAAACAAAATTTAAAGAAAAATAGCAAACCACTGAGCAAAGCACTAAATTAGAAAGAATGGTAGAGTGGAATAGAGCAGGACTTTGTGCAATTCATTTTCCACAAACTTACTCATCCAATCTACTTCTTTTTAAAAAAATCTCTTCTCCCCAGGCAAAAAAAACCCCTCAAAACAAACAAAAAAACCCCCCAAAAATAATAATTTTAAAAACCCAAAAGCAAGCAAGCAAACAAACAAACAAACAGAAAAACCCTAAAAACCACAGAGAGAATAAAATAAATCTTATATGTAAAATTAGAGTCTTGCACCCTCACTGGTGTTATTTAGATCAACATAGGTTTGCCAGTCTCTAACATTATAGACCAGGAACTTTAAACACTTTCTCAGTATCCACTGAAGTGAGGACATTCCAGTTTGTAACCCAGGGAAGCCTGCTCCTCTATGCCAAAGAGTAAACCTTCCTTTTATGAGAACTATACATGTAGGAAACTTGCTACAAAAACAGCATAGAAAGCAGCAGATGTCTGTGGGAAGAAATTAAAGAGGTGTCAAAACTAGAACGCCAGAAATTATAGAAGACAAAGGAAGAAAATACGGAAAATGAGACGTGAACATCATAGACCTGTTTTCTCACAGTGTATCACCCGTCCTTGCTGATTTTGGAAAGCCATGGGTATGATCTTCTGCTATTGCCTTCACTGACTTGTACTGCACCAGCTTTCCTAATGCATGTATTTCAAACTGGCCAGACAACATACATTTTCTTTCACAGTGTATTGGAAAAAAAATAGGCAAAAACCTCCCTTCTGTTTCTTGGGGTTTTTTTTTAAATTTAACATGTACCCCGCCCTTTTCATCAGTGTTGCCTTTCAAACGTGCATGTCAAATGATCTTCAAAGTCAACACAGGCCAAGTGCAAAAAGTGCAACTGGGACTGTTCCCAGAGGGGAGCTGCAGGCCAGATGTGCATCACACCCCTCATACAACCCCCCACCACAGCAGAGTCATTGACTGTTGCTTCACAACATTGCTCTTCCAAAAGAACAATGCCACTCTAACTCTTGTAAAATAAAGCATCAGTTACGTTAACATTTTAAAGGAAAAAGAAAACAAATTTGTTGCAGCCTCTGGAGAGGAGTTCAATATAGTAAGTGATGTTCCACTGCTGACAAAGCAAGCACCAACAGTTTGAGATGTGTTTAAGGAATAATGGAAATTTGAGACTTTCGTCCTCAGCTCAGGCTCTTTTCTTAATAAGGTGTCACATCCCTTCCCTTCTCACACAGATTTTTCTCATTAAAAATCCTTGCTTTTCACTGATTGGAAAAAAACACAGATCTGGTCCTAAACAGAGGGGAACACTGTTGGATTTCAGTAGCAGAAGAGAATGGAATGGCAAAAAAAGCAGTAGTGACTTCCATTGCGCGTATCACACGTGTTGATAAGGCTGTGGGGCCCACCATGAAAATAAAGCAGGGCCTGAAGGAAGTTTTACAGTCAGTGGTTTGGCAATTGTAATGGAGAAACAATGAGTAAATCCATGGGAGGGCAGAAGTCTGTGGTGGTTCTCAATCTGTTTATAATATGGGTCTTATTTATAGCATGCACCAGAGAGGTCCTGTTGCTTTGCATAATCATGCTGGCAAAAATTTCCAATGTAGATGCTGTTTTTTCACTGTACTAGTGCTCAGACGAGCATGGCATCCCACCAAAACCTGTGAGAAGGCATAAGAGCTATTACAGCTGCATCTGTATAAACTGCTCTATCCACATGCCACTGAAACAATTCAGTGTAAAGGGTTCTGAAAGCCTGTTTTACTCAGGGCCAAGGGAAATGAAGGATGCAGGTACAGGAAAACAAATGGGGTGGAGGAGTCTCGTGTGCAGGTGGGACACATAGTGAAGTACTTGTGTGAACATTTTGGCACTGCCTCCATCTGGAATTACACAGGAGATCATGAGTAGGTTGCTGTTTCACCCAAGACCAAGATGCTATAAAAGTCTGATTGTTCTATGGTGTCTGGTTGTACTTGAGGTGATGGTATCCCCCCATGCTATAGCCCAGAAGGCAAGCTTAGAAATGCAGAATAGAGAGTTACACAGAAAGGGATTGGACACATAGCTATGTCAAGGGGATCTAGATGATTCCACAGCCTAAAATATAACTGAGGTTTTCTAAAGGTAAATATACAGTAAATCCATATAAATCTACAAACAAAAGCTTTGCAACTGCTCCCACCCCATGTGCAGAGCTGCACATTGCACCAACATTTGATCTGATCCTGGGCTGCTGTTCACCTGAACATTGCACCAGCTGATAATTCTGAGAAACTGAGCAGTCTAGATCAGACATCTGCTAGAGAACATCTGGCTGACACCAGCACTATTTCTAAAACCAAAAACATTTTCACAGATTTTCACAGGCAGACCAGAAAATTCAGGTGTGGGCAAAGAACTTGTTTTACAGTGAGCAGTGCCATGAAGAAAAAGTACCAAGGACAATTTGAAGATTGCAGTCACACTTTTAACAGCGTTTATGTGGTGATTAATCAGCCTGGCTAGCAAGAGACTACTTTTCCAGTCTTCCTTTGGTGTTACTCGATGTCCATATCTAATGCATTTCCTCTGGGTGTTACTCAGTGTCCTTATCTAATGTATTCCCTTCAGCTACATACTAATCCAAATTCAGAGACAGATACAAGGAGGGTTCAGATCTTCATCCCTCCAAGTCCAGCTCTAAGTAGCTGGATGGTCACTGACCTGGATGCTCACTGGGTGGATCTTCTCTGTGTTCTCCCACCACTCATCCTCTGTCCCAAAAAAGGAGGCCAGATGATGTGCCAAGCTCTGCTCTCCATTGCTGCTGACGCCAGGAAAGCAAACAGGCTCTGAAGAGGAGCAGAGCAAAAAGAGCTCACACAGGCAAGGAAACCAATGCCCATTTGCTTCCATTGCTTTGTATGTGGCTGAGATGCACACAGTCCTTACCTCACCAGCATCTTTGGGAGCTAGTCATAGTCACGAAAATTTTGGGAATGAAAGGGTGAAAAATTCACATTTCAGATGAAATCATCCATTAGAAAAAAAGAGCTAAAAACCCCCAAAACAAGAGACCTCTCAACAGAGTAAAGCAAGTGACTTGAACCAGAACACACTTCCCATTGTCTTTCCTAAAGAAATTTCCTCTCTTTATCTAAAACATGCTAGTTTGGATATCTGAGCTAATTCTAGTCAAGGGCAGAATATAGCCAAATGCTGTATCTTGGCTGCAGTTCTTTTTGAACAATAGTCAGACATTTTATTGCATTCAAATATTGTTGTACATATCAGCACCTGCTGCATGTGCATATTTTAAGGTTTATGGGTTTATTGCTTTATTGTGGATTTCCTGCTCTTTCTTTTTTGAAAGCAGATAGCTGTGATTTTTCACACCTGTTTTAAAAATACATGCAATAGTTGTCACATCTTAGCACTTCAGATGCAAGAATTTCAGCTTCCTGTCTAAAAATCACCCTGCAGATTTTATCACCTTGCAATCCCATTTATAAGTTTAAAACACAAGTATTCAGTCCAGAGTGGCTGGTGGTTTTTCCTTACAGAGGTCTGAAAAGCCTTTGAGCCATTTTTTTGAGATTTTCATTTTGAGAAACTGTGGTGCATTTTGCTTGTTATTTTTCTTTACACATCCCAGTGTTTTCAACAAGAGACTTAAGGAACCCACGTTTGATACCACTGAGGAGAAACATTACTCTAGAATTAATCAGGATCTGCCTTTTTGTCAAAAAGATATGTTGTGATTTATTCCTATTTTAGGATAAACTGACACTGGATTAGCATAATCTAATATTTTGAAATACTAAACGGCTAGCTATTTCCTCCACAACTTTGGCTTCTGTTTAATAGAAGGAACTGAGCAGATCCATATTCTTGTTAAAATAAGTGCAGAAGATCTGTTTTTCTGAAATGGATCATCGGGCTGTTGACATGCTGCCTGTGCCCATAGCAAAAATTACTATCCACCTTGAAGACATGACAAAGATAAATACATGAACCTTTGGCATTAAAAGCAAAATTACCTCATGGAATTTAATACCAAATTGCTGATACCAAAATACCAAGCAAATCTTTACTAATACTCCCAAATTATCTTCAGATAAAACAAAACCACATTCTGTTTATTTCAAAGGAATGCTTTAAAAAAAATGAAGCTCAGTTGTGGAAGGCTAAGAAAAATACTACTCTGCTTTCTCATAGCTTCTTTGCAAATCCAAATCAGCCATAGCATAATCAAAAAAACCCCACTCCTAACCACTTGTTTCTATCAATGGGCACAGCCTCTTGAGCAAAGCCTCTAACTTCAAGCATAAGATATTATCCCAGTGGTATGAACCAGCATTTATGAGCTCTGATGGTTGAGTATGTACACCTCTAGGTTATAGTTTCTGTCACAGTCTGAAAATATCCTCCCAGTGCAGTTCTGATCTGAGCTAGGGCTGCTCTCAGTCTTCCCACCAGCAGCAACCTGAAAGAAAAAAAGTAGATGGAAAAGACCATGATTAAAAAAAAAAAGTAGGCACAGCTTTGCTGTTGCTTGTCAAGCTGAGAACACCCTGGAGAGAGTGGGGCAGAAATTCAAACACACTAACTTATGAATGACTTCTGATTCCATTCAGGGCAGTACAGAAAAGAGGAAAAGAAGTAAGAAGTGAGGAAACCATGCATGGCTGTCCTACATTTTCTGATGGCCCAAAGCTGTTGCTGCAGTACTGACTGTGACCCACTGTGAAAGCACAGCCATGTACCTCCCTCATTCTCCAGCACCTGAGAGTGCAGGAGAAAAGAAAGGAGCAAATCATGCTGTCATGAAGCCTTCTTACAAGCACTGTGGCTGTAATTTGTTCGTCTGACCTGCTTTGCCAACGTGGAAATTTAGGTTATTACAAGTTACATCCAACCTGCAGGCAGGAAGAGTGCACACCTCTAGTGACCCCCTGTCCTTTGGGGTGTTCTCTCAGAGAGGACCGAAATCCAGGGAACACATTTTTTTCTTTCCTTTTTTTTATGACTCTAGTTAGGGACTCAGCTCTATACTGTGAGTGCAAACATTAAAGACCACAAGAAACTGAACAGGAAAACCAAAAGTCCTACACTTGAAAAGAAACAGTGCTGGCTGGCCCAAGCAGTCACTTCAAAATACAACTGGGACTGGAAAGACAGAGCATGTAAATAGAGTGTCATGAACGGCTCTATTTAATGCAGGGGAAGAACCAAAACCAGAGGTTTTTAAAATAGCTGGGTCAGATATTCCCTTACAGACAGGAGCCCACAGCATGCTCCCAAGACGTCCCATGCCAAGTACCAGAGCAGGGCTGGTGTTGCCCCTCCACCCTCTACTGCTGAAGCTCAGCACTGTGTCTGGCAAAGCACAACATGTGCTGTGGGGCTAATGGACTCTACAGCCAGGCAGGGTGCAAGAGTGCTCCTAAGGAAAAGAGCAAGGTTCTGTCTGTAGACCCAGCAATTAGATCTATCTACCCAAATCCGGTGCCTGTTCTCAGGAAGAAACACTTTTTTTCTTCTGATTTTACAACCTGCCCATTCTTCCAGACACACTCAAAAAAGAGAAAACTTGTGGGTGAATGGATGTGGTTTTGTTTCCTAGGATGGCCTTTGTCTCTTTAATTCCCTTATTTCCTTTTCAGAAAGAACATTTTCCCTGTGTTACTTAAGACTGGAAAGCATAGAAGAATCTTCATTTCAAACAATACTTTTGGCTACAATACATGTATTTTGTAATTACATTTGTTTTAAATACTGCCCAGCTAATCTGGTTATATCCTGGGGCCATTTTCCCTGGTTATAGTTCTGAAACTGTACTAAAATGATTTATCTAATTAGAAATGATTTATTTTCTGGTTCTTACTTAAGTGCACATAGATGTGATCTTTGAAGGAACCTCATTTTTCTTTTTTCAGGTCATTTGGTAATCAGGAAGAAGAAACTAGTCAAAGTGACTAAATGATGTCAGCTGACTACAATATTCTTTTCCAAAAACTTTTAAGCAGTGCTCTGCAGCTGTATGTAAGTAACCTTTCTACTGGGAATTGATGTCTTCTAGGGTTTTGTGTTTTGGAGGAACATGTGTTCAGGGACCTCACCAGCTGCCTATGGAAACCATTTTACTCTTAAAGCAAAAACATATGTCAGGACTAGGTAAGGGAAGCATTTAAAAGAAAGGAAAATGTCTTTAGAAGTGATGCTGAAAACTGTCAGACAGCTAGCCATGCACCACAGGAAGTGGTAGCGGATTAGAGTCCCCCCAGAGCTACAGGAAGGCAGGGCGCTCTGCAAAGGGACTAATTTCCATTCCTAACCTGTGAAGGCAGGAGGCAAGAAAACAGAGCTACAATTAGCAGTTTGGCAGAGGCTCTGTTTTGACTGAACATGGCCCCACAGACTTGTAAGCAACGTGCCAGTTCAGTTTGCCCACAGACAGCTTCCCTCAGTGCCGCTGATGTCAGCACTTCCCGCCTGGGTCTGCTCCTGCTCCCCAGCAGCCAGCCAGTGCTTCTCCCATAGGGCCCCCTCGGCCCTGGGGGAAGCCTTGCCAAGCCAGCAGAGCATTGCCCAGAGCGTTCAGTGTGGGTTTCTGGTAGCCAAGGGAAGGCTGACAAACAGACATTAAGAGCTATAAGATGTGCAGGATGGCAATGCAGAACAGAAAAGTCTGAAGGGGTCTTTCCAAAGACCAAGGTCTAGCGATTGCTAGAACAGCCCTGTGAAACACAACACCAAGCANGAGTGTGGGTTTCTGGTAGCCAAGGGAAGGCTGACAAACAGACATTAAGAGCTATAAGATGTGCAGGATGGCAATGCAGAACAGAAAATCTGAAGGGGTCTTTCCAAAGACCAAGGTCTAGCGATTGCTAGAACAGCCCTGTGAAACACAACACCAAGCAATGAGTTTGAGCTTTTAGCACCTACACAAAACAAACACAGCAGCGTGCAGGTGTCCTGAGTAAATGTGGGGGTGGGAGGAGAATCCATGTTGCTATAAATTCACAAAAGTATTTGCAAAGCATGTGCAGTGTCTTGTCCATTCTCCTCTTGCAATGTATGCCTGTGTAAACAATACACATACAGATCCCATATACTCTGCTTAACCTTGCTCTTTGGTGATGCTCTTGCAGCAGTGAATATGGTTATTATCAGTGGTTAATTATAAGCCAAGTAAGTCACGTATGAATGTAATCTCACACTTCCAAAAGGGGCCAAAACAAGAAAGAGGATGTTACATCTGTCATATAAGTCACATGTGTGTCAATGACAGAAACAGTAGTAAACAAACTTGGTTGTGGTACCTTCAGGAATACTTATGGGCTACCAGTAGGAGGAGAATAAAAATAATAAATTACAAAAACAACAATATCATCTAGATATTGCTTTTCAAGCTGACATCAAACAGGAACATGAATTTCTGGAAGGAATACAAATTAGCACAATTTTCTCTCCCAAAAAAAATGTATTTGCACGGTAATACAAATAGACTCCCACAGACACATGCCCTTGCACCTGACTTCAAGATTCAGTACCTCCTCAGCATCCTCCCTTCTCCAGCATTTCATCCTAATCACCACATCCAGCTAGTCCCTATCTTGCTCCACATCCTGGCAAGTCAGCCTCTGCACCTGATTTCAGTCTCTCTGCCTATATCTTGTTCTTCTTCCAGCCTGCCTGAGTACAAAGGACAGAGGACTCACAAGAAAGAGAGGTGTGCAACCCCTCTTGACCAGGTGCAAACCAAGCAGTGAGAAATGGGCATCACAAAATCCTTCTAGCAGCATCCCTGAAGCCTGAGCCTGAAGCATGCAATGCCAGGTCTGTCCAGCACAGGAAGCTGTAGACGTTCCAACACACCACAAAGATTTTCATTGCTAAATTCTTCTGAGTATGAATAAATTGCAATTTGTCAACTGTTTATGACTTGGCAAAGCATGACTGGGTTTTCCCTAAAGGATTGAAAAACACATCCCTGACAGAAAGGCAGCTCTAGTGCCAAACCAAGAGCCTCCAGTGCAAAGCTCCAAGGCACTTGAACTTCCTAAGGAAAAGGTTACTCAACCTTTTTTAGCTTTGGAAACCAGTGCATTGTTTACCCTTTGCCTTTGTTCTCATAAACAGCAGAACTGCTTTGACTGATGTTTTCAGAAACAAAAACCTGCCCAAGGCATGGAAAAATCTCCTACATGTTGTGGTACACAAAAGCCAGAGTTTTACTGTGGGAAATAATAAGCAGCTTGGGTAACAGGGCTGCCACCCCACCTAAAATCACAATGAAATAAGCTGTGTTACAGTGGCAGGGTAGCTGTACCTCTCCCTGCCGTGGGCTCCTGCTATCCTTGCACCCAAAAGCCACAGGCTTCGCTGCACATGCAAGCTGGGACTAGTACATGCAGGTTCCTTCTCCCAGGCCCCCATCAGCCCAGTGACTGGGATGTGTGCATGCAGCAGACATTGGTTTGGGAGGCGACTGTCACCCACTGCAGAGCAGCAGATGCCAGCGACACCAGGACTTGTCCGACAGCTTTCTTTTCCAGCAAACTAATATTCCAAGCCAGCAGCATGAGGCCAGGAAGGAGCTCATATGTCACTGAGGTTCCTGCACTTCCCCTCAGAAGACATTGTACGCCACAAGCAGCGCGTCCCGACACGACTCATAGAATAAATAGCTACACTTCTTTCTTCCCCCAGACCTCTACAGACTCTCAGGGCCATAATATACCTCATAATGTATTCCCACAAAGCCTGCAATAATTCACTTGTCATAATACACCCAGGATACAGGCCAACAAAAGCAGATTTGTGTTTCATCTTACATTCTGATCTCTTAAGTTATGATAAAAGAAAACAAATTGAAATGCAAGTCACTCTTTCTTGGACTCCGTTTGTGGTTTATTATTACAATGAGCTAAACAGGCCCAGCAGAAACATTTGATCTACATAGATCAGTCTTTCATGTGAGCCAAAAGACCCCTTCCACCACTTAAAAGGATGAACAAAGATCAGGACAGTTCCAAGGGGTAGCAGAGGGAAGGTGTGGACCTCAAAGGGTTAGCAAAACCCTTTACAGGAGCAATTGGAGAACCCAAGAACAGTGTCCTCTCTGTTTCCACAATGGGCACAGTTCAGTAACTTAATTTTCCTTTTCCAAGAAGTAATCAGATCTTAGCTTAAAGTCACATACACTAGTATAAAAATCAGATCACACTATGGAAAGGCTCTCTTCCATACCAAACAGAAATGCACTTGTGAAAACATATGGCAGGAACAAGTTGGCATATTGGTTCATGTTTATTTATCCTGGCAAAGAGGGGAAGAAGCAAATTATTTATAGTAATTTGTTCTTCATTATAGTGTTTTGCTTTGCATCTCAGATAATTATCATGTATTTTACTTGTTAGCAATTTGCTGAATTCCAACACATAACCACCTTCCTTTGTACCATCCTTTCCATTGGTGTTACTTCCCTGGATTCAGGTACATTCTTTACACATGCCTTCTGGATTTCCGTTTTTTTTTAATTCTTTTTTTAAGTAGATCTCCTGCACCTCTTTTTTCATGCTAGTAGTAGCAAATTAATGTTGTTGAACACACCAGTGCTGACAAGTTGTTCTAGCCTGTTAGCAAGGGGTGTCTTCTCGAACCTGCTGGAGGAGTTGCATTTACGTTTCTGTTCACATAGGTAGTTCCACTCCTAATCTTAATGCTTGGAACAGCCACAGGAACTAAGCCTGAACTCACTGGCAACCAATGGAGGCAGCTGCAAGGAGAAACATATGTCAAGGCTGACAGAAAGCCATGCACAGCATCTATAAAAGTATGACAGGAAGGCAGCAAACCTTATCCATCTCTGCTGGAAGGAAACTTCTCATTCATTCTCCTGGCAGGGCAGAAGAGTTGACTAAGAGAGCTGCTTCCAGCCATGGTGTCTGAGAGCACCCATGAAGTCACAGTCACATAGAGGTATCCAAGGAAATGTGTAATGCAGTCACTTCAGGGAATCTGATAGATATGGTCACTTCTTTGATTTGTTCCAATCCCCAGCCTAGATGTTTGTCTTCTCTCTTTCATCTTCAGCCACAATATTTTTTTTCTTTTCTCTTCTTCAAAGGAGGGAATGATTTGTCATCTAGATAAGGATTTCGTTACAACTGAGATAGTTCCACCAAGTCCTCTTAGCAAGTGCAGGATGTGCAAGTGCATTAGATGTCTTCACTTCTCTTAGGTTTCCTTCATTCACAAAAATCCTCCAGCTATAGCATTGTAAGGTCTGAGAAAATAGTTCTTTGAACATTGTCAGGATTATTGACTCCATTTCATGCCAACGTAATGCAAAGACATTGCAGGGGTAAAATTTGCGACTTTGTCACAACTGGTCTCCTTGATGCAGGAAGCCTTTATGCATGCCTTTCCCATTCCACAATTTAATAATAGCTGACATAATTAAATCCTATAGGTGCACGATTCAGTGAATGTTCTGCATAATGGAATTCATAACAAGTACAAATATTACAAGATCTAATTAAATTTTATATGTTGAACAAAGCTTGTGAATAAATTTTATGTATCTGCCAAAATAGATTTGTGTAAAATGCCCTTCTGTTCATAGAGACGTAAAGGTGAAATTCAGATTTTTGACTTGGGTACAAAATAAGCTGCAGAAAGAAAGCGGCTTTCACTTGGTTTTATTCAGTTACTGTTCTTTTCGCCATCATAGCACAATTTTTTTTCTCTACAATCTCCAGGGACCATCTAGAATTCTAACACAGGAACAGCTACTGGCAGAGTTATTGTCCTGGACTGATTTTGTATGCTTTCATAATGCTGACATCCCTTTAATTAGCATCTTTAGAGGAAGTTGGGGCATAGATCTCACCATTTTGCACTGTTTTTCCATTTCTCATAATTATACTTAGCAAGACTAACAGCACTCAGGAATCTGTATGCAATCACTGACTATTGTACATCTACAACATCTAGTGCTAAACAAGACATGTGCATGGTCTCTGGGCAGCACATCATGTTGTATGGCATTTATTATGAGTATAGTTAAGAATTTATTTATTCCCACAAGAGGAAAATTTTAGGGGAGAATCCTCTAGAAGCCAGCTCCAATAAAAGAATCCAGGAGTAGTCTTACAGCTACCAAACCTTAAACTCTTACTATACATGATAGAGGAGATCAACAACATTTCTGGCTTTAGATTTAGGCATGCTTGTTATTCCCAAAACCTCTTCCTGAAAATCATTACAGATTGTTGTCGTTATCTTCCATCTATGTGACTTTGGCCTCTCTGAGTTGGTTTGGAAAAAGATGCACAGTATGTTAAGTGTGCCTCTCATCTTGAAAGAGATCACTTTTTTACTGACATCTTTTAGCAAGAAATGCTTACTCAATGCATTCAAATTCTCTTCTGGTGACTTAAGGATTCAAACTTCACTTTTACTCTTCTTTGTCCGTTCTGTCCTTAGACAAAGAATCATGACAAGAATCCAATTTGCAACTCAAGAGCTGGAATATGTTCTGCCTAGATATCCTCCACAGACCTTCCTAATGAATAAAAGTATCACACAAAAGCTTCCTCTAACTTTCCTCTTTTTCCCTATGGATATTAATTCAAGGGAACAGTTCATTTCTACTTTAGTCAGGTCACTTTTGCACAATTAAGAGCTAACTAGGAGGAACAAGAGGGTTTATGTACAAATAAAGGTATGCATGTGCATGTGTGTGTCTACATGCAAGTATGTGTGCACTCACACTCCAGAAATGTGACACTTAACGTCTACAAGATGGTTTTCAAAATGAGACCTCACGTAATCATCTGACTGGATCTAGATCCTAATAATAGGTTCAGAACACTGAACAAATTAAAATTACAAATTTTAATTTACAAATTAAAAACTCCCAAGGAGAAACATCTGTTTTAGTGAAAAGGAAGTCCAAATGCAACAGTTAATATCATACCCAGAACACTGCTGCTGGTTAGGATTTAATGGGTATAGTGGCACAAAAGAAGAAAATCTTTGTTTTCCACAACATCACGGAATAGTAAAAATCTTCAGATGAAAATCAGCTCTTAGGACAGAAGCAATTCCACCCTGTCACGGAAGCTACAGCCACACAGGTTTTGAAGCTTTCTTACTTAAACCATATAGAGTATGGTTTAAGTAAGAAAGTATTTTATACACCATGAAATACAGTAGTGGTTCTCAAAAGAAGGCTCGCATGTTGCAGGTTTTGGGCAAAACTCAAAATGTGGAAGGTCTGAATGTGCAAATGGAAAGTGAGAGGTATTTCTGGGCACTCCAATTAGATGCTTAAAAGTTGATTGTATATTCCATCACCAAATGCCTCTGAGAAGAACTGCATTTCTAAACATATTGTTGCAAAGTTAGTGCAGATTTCTCGTTTAAAAAATCCATACAACAGTGGGAAAAAGCCTTCTAGCAAAATGTTATAACAGAGGAGCCACAATGACAGTTCTATTAAAATTATACTAAGAAAGTAATAATGTAGGCAAGACATAACAAAAAAGAAATTAATGAATCAAGCAGTCACTGTAAATCATCAGTGAGGGGTTTTTTTCATGCAGCAACATCAGGCAGAAAAGACTGAGCCTGTCTGGAGATCACAAGAGTCAGAAGTCTGCAGTTTCTGTATTAAATTATTATCACATACAATTATTAATCACGCTATATATTCCAGACTGAAAAACTCACTCCACCCAAAATTTGCTCACAACCTGAGAGCTTTCTGTAAGAGCCCTAGGCTTAGCAATGTATCCATCTACACCTCCATAAATTCCTTTTCTTCAGCCAACAGTGACATGGACACCAGGTGACTCCAGTTTCACTTGGGTGTGATGCCCAAGTTGACAATGTCTTTCCCCCTCTGCAGTAGAGGAGGTAATTTTCTGGCTGCTGCTTCTAGCTATACAAAAGCTGTGCACTGCAAATACACAGGGAATGGGAAAATGTGTTTCCCTGCTCTTTCTGTGCAAGAGACAGAGGGTTGCAGAGCACACGAGAAGAAAAAAAAAACCTCAAAATGAAAGGCAGAAACTTCAAGAAAATTCTTCTGCCCTAAAATACAACTACAAATGTCAGTGTATGAGTTAATAACTGAATGTAAATACCACACCGTGCCTCACACACAGAGTTTTCATGGAGGGAATAAATGCGAGACTATCCTAAGATGGCTGAGCCTTGACCTCAGCTCAGCACTGATGAAAAGAAAGCCCAAGGAGAAGCCTCCTGGGGAAATAACTCCATGTAGGTTTCAATGCAGTTCAGATTTGGTGTGTGGCTACCTGAATTTCAGACCCGGTCAGAATCCTTGGTCCCACGCTATGCTTTTGAGATGCTATCTATTCTCCTGTGCTAAACTACAGCCAGTCAATTGCTATTTTCAGGCTCCTGGGGAAAAAAAGGGTCCCTGACAAGGTGTCTGAGATGCACATCCCTCCTGCTGATCGGCAGCTGCAGTGGGGAAGATGCAAAACAGAATCCTCTGCCTTCACACTCCTCCCCAGCACTAGCTACTCTATTTTTTCATTTAGATAGAAAATCAACAATGAGTAAATTGGATGTCTCAGACTCTTTCTTTTTGGCCTAATATCCCTCTAGTTTTCCTGGCAATGTTCCTTCAAAGGTTACAGCCTGATCCTTAAATGCTGAACACTGTGTATGTCTAGGAAACATCAAGAGCTTAGAAATATGGAACTGCGTCACAAATCTTCATGTGTGTCAACCCATACTCTTTTTTCATTTGGAACATACTTTTCTCCCAGGGGAAAATGCACACATTAGAATATAAAATCAATACACTGTGTGGGAACTTCTGTGCTGTTTCCAAAGTGGATTTTAGCCTATAAAGCATTTAGATATGTATGCATTTATGTGCAAAACCATGACCTGTCTATTCACATTATAGACAGCTCACAAATATAATTTTGACCACTCATTTATGTATTGAATTACAGCCAGATGTACGAACCAAACTTTGCAGCTGTATCAGTAAAGCAGCAAAACAGTAGCCATAAAGGGCAAACTGTCCTCTTAAGGCTGAACTGTGTTGTAGAGCCAGGAACAAGGTTTTAGGTGAATCTGCATATACTTCATCACAGTTCTGTAGGAGGCTTCAGGCATTATTCTTCATAATAAATAATTTCAATTTGCATCAATTTTATCCTAAGGAACTAAGAATTAAGTATATTGCTATATAGAGAAACATTACATTTGATGTTTACTCCACATGCACAAGCATCCCAACCACAACAGCTTTTATTTCTGCTGAATCAGGACCAACCCACTCACCTTCCACCACATTTCTGCTAGAGTTGCCTAAAACTTAGAGACCAGCTTTATACAAAGAATAGAAAACCACAGCACTCTCGTTGAGAAGGTTTTGCTGACGAGACCAAAAGCGGTTCTATTTTCCAGGGTGGTATAACTCTTGACAAAAAGTTTATTTCCAGTTTTCTCTGGGGGCAATGAGAGGAGAGTCTGACCCAACAGCATATTTACTATTTCATGCAAACAAAAATAAACTCAAATGTCTAATTGTTTTCCTTGGGACCCATCCAAAGTGTTATGCAAGTGCTTAAACAGCCAACAAAACCCCTCAGTTCGATCTTCTACTCTAGCTGAACCATGTAATTTTTCTGACATCTAGTGGCAAGTAACTGTGGAGTTTTTCTTCTTAACGGAAAGTTTGGAATGAATTTACTCCTCCTGGGGATTTTTGACAGGACAAAGCCTACAGAAAAGCAAATTTTATAGGAAAAGCCTAGACAGCCCCCATGTCCTCCCCTGTAGAGCACATTTGCTACAATGAGTACTGAAGACCCATGAAGCAAAGCATCAAATCCTGAAGATGCTAGGGCTCATTCTACAGGCCTTGTGAATGCTTTCTTTCCAGATGCAAGCTCTAACATGGCTTGTGGGCTTCTCCCCTCATCTTTAAGAGATGCTGCAGCTAGTTTCTGCAAGCACCTCTCTTAAAAAGCTGTGCTATTGCTCTGGAGAGCTTTTCCTCAGCTGTTGTTGGATTGTTAGAGAAAGACACAAATACTTCACAGAACTGGCTGCATGTGAGTTCTAAGTCTTTCAAATAATGTGCAGTTCTTGCAAAGAAGCTGAGTGGATTTTTCTTTCTCCTGGAAGCACATCTTAAGGCAGTAACCAATCACTTTAAAATGGTAATTATTCCTTGGGTCCCCAAAGCTCAGTAAATGCCCAGACATTTTAAAAAATGAACTATTGAAATGCAGCCCACTAGAAGTTCTTGGATTAATTCACTGTATCAACAGAAGTTGCACAGGGAATGTGAAAATGACCACAAAGTTCTTCATCTTTAAGATTTAATGTTCTGTATTCCACACATTTCTCAGGGTTTGAACCCAGTGACTTCACTGAGACTTTGTATACATGAGTAAGTAAAGCTGCACTACAGAAACAGACCTGTAAAGCAAAATAGCTGGTCCCAAGGATATGATATCCATACAATCCCCAGTTCATGGGGGACCACCTCAGAGAAGTTCTAGGAGTCCAGCTGCACGGGCAGGACAGCTGCCAGTGGCTGCAGGACCAGTGCTCCCTTCATGTACGCTTTTGCACTCCTTCTCCCCAGAGGGATGCAGTTTGCATACTCTGAGGCTAAAATGGTAATGTAGATGTATTTTACTCTAGCTTCTTCATGCATGAGCACTTTTCTTCCCTGAACATCACTCAAGTGCTTGTAACAGGCCAGGAGGGTGAGCCACCTGTGGTCCTCCTGTGCATTTCCTGTCTCTGGTCACACACAGCACTAGCAGCTGCTTGTGCTTCTGCCTCAGTATCGACCTGCTCTGTAAAATACCTTAAATTCTATGGATTAAAACAAAATTAGACTGAAGCCATAGCTCTTCAACAGACACAACAGAAAAAGTTATTCATTCTATCATGGAAAAAAAACCCCACTGTGGATAAAGAAAGATTGAAAGGCAGAAGTGGCTGTGAGACTGACCATTCCCAGAAAGATGGCCCTCATTATGCACATGACTGCCAAGTAGTAACATAAATGGTGACTTTGAATTCCCTGAGAAAACTATAGCCCAGCTTCACATACACTTGTGCCTCGCTGTGCCTCTGTCCTACGCTCCTCAATGACCTCGGCAGGCACATACCTCTGCCTTTCTAGTTCCCATTCCTCCCTCCCTGCCCTTTTCTACCAGCTTCACACCACTGAGCTTCCTTCACAAAACAAAACAGAGAAGTAATCTGCTCCCATGTTACTCAGCAGTTACTACTCAAAACTAAGTGGTTTTAGGCAGAATTAAAAATAGATTCTGGGTTTCTTAAGGAGTCCCCCTGTAGTCAAGAGAATTGTTAATGCAAAATATTTACAAGATGTAGATGTAGAAATAAAGTCTTATCTTTTAAATTATCTCCCTAATTTCTCCCATTTCTGATGTTGGCTGATAGTTTCGCACATAAACAATATTGTTTAATTTTTTTCTTGGTCTCAACACACAAATACATGACAAATGCATATTAGGGTCCTTTTCCCCCTAAAAAGCATACTGTTTGCATCGTAATTCTTTTATCATCTGGAAGAACCTTCCACCCACATGCAACTTTGGGTGCCTGACAAACCAGCTACAGTATTAGAAAGATTTTTCAGAGGAGCAGTGCTGATGTGAGGCTTGCAACAGGAAAGAGCACCAAGAATCACCTTCTTTCTAAAGAGATGATGATTTAAGGGTACCATTTTGGCAGATGAGCACAGGAGAGTTTTCATCAGCATCCCGTCCTCCAACAAGACGTACAGATGGTGCACAGGGAATTACAAAGCTTAAGAATTCAGAGAGTGTTGTGCACATTAAATACAGAACACACAGTAATTCATGGTGGGAAGGAGAAGAAATCTCCCCTCCAAAAGAGACCTGTCACCTTGACAAAGATGTATTATCCATATTGCATGAAGGTCTGCAACACCACTTAAATACTGAACATGTAGTGAGTCCTGCAGTTAAACTGACGGGAACATCCTCTTTTATTTTCCATAGAAGGCCTGATTCTGCTGTGCCTTGCAACAGCACAAAGCAGGAGTTACTCACCTGAACTCCTTGGTGTTAAAATGACATTTTCAAAATCAGAGCTGCAATGCTTTTCTTCAAAATAAAAAAGTGTTAACTGCCAAACCTGCAGCCCCTCCAGTTCAATTCCCTTTCAATGAGAATCACAGTTATCACTTGGGCTTGGACATCTTCACGGACCCATCTTCCAGTCAGCATGACTGTGCCTGTTCTTAGCAACAAGTAATTCATTTATGCCCCAAGTTGTGACTGAAGTACCTTACATACAAACAGGAAAATGGGAGCTACCTTCTCCCCATTTTCAAAACTGTACTGGCTGTTGCTGTGGTCTTCTATGTCTGTACTAGTATTATATCCAACCAAGTCACTTGCAAATGGATCAACAAACGAACAGCACAGCCTGGAAGTGATAATAGGAGAGAAACATCAAGCATTTTCATCCAAACAAAGAGAACATGGATGAAAAAGGACACTGTTTTGTTCTAAACTATGTATCTGAGGGTACAGGGCTCAGAAATAATCTTTCAGGTGTTGGGTACCCTTAGCTCATTTGGCTGAATGGGATCTAAATGTGTTCAGGTTTTATGCATGGCCCCTTCTCTAAAGTATCAGCTTACTCTCTGCAAGAGAAGGAAAGTTTAAAGCCCACCTTACTGCTAAAATGACGGTGCCAAGAAATATGCCTTCCATTAATTTTGGGACCGTGAAATGACACCTATTTGAAATAGACAGGAAATTTAAACAGTTTTTCCAAGAACTCTTTTTTTTCTTTAGTATCCTTCTGAGAACAATTTTACCTCAGATGCTGGAAAATCCATGCTTTATTACAAACTGGGAATTTTCTTTGCGTGATGAGTTGGTTTTGCACACATTAGCTGACATTTCATGATTCCCAGCGTAGCAATTGGGTTAAGCAAGCACCTGCACTGCAAGATCTCCAAACCTGACCAGAGCAAGTTTAGCTTATTTGTTGGGTATTGACAGTTAGTTGAAGCACAAACTGTGCAATAATCAATTCCACTTAGTTCTGATCCTACTTTTAAGGACACAGATATTATTTTAAAGTTCATATTTGCACCATCTTTGGAAGGTGTAAATGCCATCTGGGAATTAGGAGTCAAAAGTCTTACATGGACAGGTCTAAACTCAACCAATTACTGCTTTTAAGAAATTCCTGTAAACACTGGCCAAATAAACAACAAAAAAATTTACCTCAGTGCCAATGTAAGGTAATTAAAATAATATTGTTTATTTATTTATAATTTTTGACAATATCTTGCAACACATTTGCAGTGGGTCTGGGACAGTATATCCAAATTTAGTCCAAATAAGATAAACTCCTTTAACCTCACCTGGGTTTTTATCTGCTTACCCTGGAGCTAAATTTGCCCTGTGGGTTCCAGTTTGTTTCTAGGCAACGTACGTATATTCCATGTCCATTCAAAATAAGTGGTTTGTTGGAGCTTTATACATCTACCTGAGCAGCTTGTTCCCTTCCTCCATTGGTTGGAAGCAGATTCACACTCGAGGACATGCAATTTGCTCTTTTTTGCTCATTAGCAAGAACAAAACCTGCTACCACCAAATTTTAAGAAATTGGTGTGCTGAAAAGATGCTGATGGCCCATTCCCAGCAAAGTGGGGACAGTGTTACAGTGACCATACAGCCAGGGTGACTCACAATGAGGGGCAAGACCCATTTTCCAGCAGAAAAGTGCTACTAAGATCCACATTACTGCACAACACTTTTAACCTTGAAGGCATCTCAGACAATAGCACAAAGGTTGTTTTCTATTCTCAGTCTTGTTTTCAGTCAGTCATATCCCCTGGTAAATAATCACTGGTTTACCATCCAAAAAAACAGAGACAAATGTTAGAATGGGCTCTGGATAACATATTACCTAATCCTGTTCA
Organism: Oriolus oriolus; assembly: GCA_013400235.1. Taxonomy (NCBI): domain Eukaryota; kingdom Metazoa; phylum Chordata; class Aves; order Passeriformes; family Corvidae; genus Oriolus; species Oriolus oriolus. The sequence continues at coordinate 245,253 of VXBT01012370.1, read as the reverse complement.
AGACCAGGAGAATTACCTGTTGGAAATTATCTGGAAGGGTCTTAATGAATAACACAAGGTTTCTGCTAAACAGACTTTCTTAGCCAGTCTAGAGAGATTCTACCTTGGATCACGATTAATTGCTTGGATTTCATAAGGTGCACCAGATGTCAGGGTCAGCAAGTCCTCTTGCTGTTTCAGGAATACTGCCAAAAATATTGGCTGGCTCTGTTCCAGGGGACTGACTTCATGCAGCAGCAGGATAGCAGTCACTGGTCGTCCTACAAAGGTTTGAATTCAATCCTGATTTCTAAATAGTGAGAACTACAGATAAACAGGAAGCTCAAGAGTTTTTTATGCCTAGAGGGACATGCACCTACCAAAATTATTTCAAGCATAGCAAAGGATATTTAAGATCTGTCGTCTAAGGGGTGGCATAAACACTGACCATGAAGAAAAGCAGACAGGAAAGCAAGGAAGATGTTTTATTTATTCACACTCAGACATGCATTAGTGCTGTTGACTGTCTTTTGTCTGCCTGGAGAGTTCATTTTGGCAATTCCAATATAAAACATTGCAGCCCTTTAACTGCAAGCTCTCCTGCTGCCAGAGGTCAGCTCTCATCAAGCTGGTAAGTCTCTGGGAGAGTCAGAGAAAGCTGCCCTTTCCATCTCAGCAAATGGTGGCGGTGGCTCAAAGCAGGGAAAGGCAGGAGTCCAGGTCATTTGTTATGACAACAGAAATCTGTGTTTGCTTTGCCTTTCTCACACAAGAATGAGAATTTTTTGACTTTTATAATTCAAAATTAAATGGTCTAGGTCCAAAACTGTTCCTCAACTTTTATTAGTGACGTTTCTGGAGACGGATACAGATGCTGTGGATAAGTCTTTCCTTGTACCAAGTTAAAGCTGCTTGTAACAATGAGAACCAACTTGAAGGCAGGTTTTTGAGGGCAAAAAGGGCTTAAAGAGGGTAAAAAAGACTGCAGGATCAGGTTAGATAAAAATGTAATACCCACAAGCAGCAGCCAGGACAGGTGTAGGGAACTAAACCAGTCAAACAATTAATTGTAACCATTGCATACTGACAATTTCTTACAGCATATGAAAACCTATGAGGGAGAAAGTCTGGAAGGGAAGGTTGCAGATAGCTGCTGATATGCCTGCTAAGTCTTCTTCTGGCACTGGTTTAAAACCAAGGCAAAAGGTAGCAAGAGACCATGTCCATTGTTGCCACGTGCACAGAAAGATGAGCTGTAGCTAGACAGCTCTGGTCAGCTGAGACAAAGTGTTCCTTGTAGACCTTCTGATATTTTTTAGCCATCTATTCTCAGAGGGCTTGTCTTTACTGCTTCAGGCTGGTTTACCCCTGGAGAGTTTCAACCATCTGTAAGTAAGTTTGTCATTGGAGAATTTGCTGTAGGTAAAATAAAGAAGGAAAACGCTTGGAGAAAAGTAGAAATGCCCTCACTGGACAGCTTACTTTCACTGAAAAAGTCATCCATTTCCTCTAACGCTCACGAGCCATTTACTGGACTGTATTATTTTTAGTTGGGTGGTTGTTAAAGATAGGATTATACATAAATGTATGCCTGAGTGCTATTCCAACCACTTTTCCTTGACACTGTAAATTGATATTGCAGGCATCATTGCATGGTTTGTACTCTAAGGGGTGGAGGGCTCTGTTAATAAAAATATGCTTTATACACAGCCTTTATGTTAGTCTTTTTAGGCTCAGTTATGATTGACTTTAAGCTATGTGAATTTCTGGAAAACATTCAAAAATATCCATTGCTTTTCAGCTGAAACAGGAACCTTCTGTAAATTAGGTCTCTAAGAAGGAAGGAAGAGACCAAGGGAATTGAGTATGTCATTCTATAGTTACCCAGGCATATCAAGCCTGTCTCAATAAATTACAGCAGACATCAGCTGACAGGCTAGTATGGAGGGGGCATAAAAAAACTAAAGCCAGTAATCTAGCCATTTAGAAAGGAAAGGTAAGCAGCACTTAACAGTGCTACAGATTGTGCGACAATTTATGATTCAGGATTTTTACCCATTTCATACTGGGCTTACTGGGGGTTTTCAGTGTGTTATTTTAGACTGGTAGTCAGAAAAATAAGAGCATGCATGCTCTACTGAGAGCAAAAATCATAGCAATGATGTTTCATCGTCAGGTTAGTACAAATATTCACATGTTTATGATTAATTCCTAGGATCTTAGCTTTCCACCAATTTTTGCTGTTAATGTATCAGTTCATACTTGTTTGCTAATGAATAAAGTGTCATAGTGGCAAATAAAACAAAGATGAAAGAAGATTTTAGAGGTCATCTAAGACACTGATCTATTTTTTAAAGGAATTAACTGACATTTTGGATTGGGGAGAGAATGATCAATCAAATGATTGACTGATTTAATCAAATTGATTGACATATGCTATAGTTTAACATTTGTCAGGAAAGATCATTGCATAGCTAAGATTAATGAGCTATTTTACAGTCATGTTTTCATTCCTATATATAAGATTACAAATGCAATTAATGCAAATATTATAATAATGCTCTGAAATCTGCATCTCTGTAATGGCTGGTTATGACTGAAGCATTCAATTCATGGCAATGCTTTCATGTACCACCTTTCATTGATCACAAGCCCATGAATGACAGACAATAATTCTAGTCTAACCAATGCTCCTGCACGAAGACAAAACCAACAGCATCTACACTCTTCCCCAGCTTGGTACAAATATCCTGTTTGCAAATTGATGATTTCAAGTAACAGTAGTGTGTGTACAAATATTTGTGCTAAACCATTCAGGAGGCTGAAATCTCTCTTTCTACAGGACAAGATCAGCACTTGCATCCACACCTTATCTCCTGCTAGGTTTCCCAATAACATCAAACAGCATCCAGAGGCACCCTTCTTTCTTCCTGTGACAGTCATCTTCAAGACAGCCTGCTCTCAGGACTGATACCAATAGCATTGGTAGAGCTGTAAGTATTAGAACAGTTATTACTTATATTGATTATACTGAATCTCTGGATAAAACAGCAACACAAAATAATGCACATTTAATGAAATCCTCTAGTTTATACACCTCAGGCTTAGAAATGCAGCATTAAGACCCTAAACTTGAAAAACATATTACACAGGACACATTCAGATTACCGTGGAGTCCTAGCCTTTAGAACCTGAGTTTTTATAGGGCAGAAAAAAATTTTTTTCCAGATCTGCACAGCTTAAAGGTAGTAAGTTTCGTTCAGGCTTATTCTTAAAATATTCTTAGGTTGATAATTATTTTAAAATAAACCAAGGTGTGATTGAAGGGGACTGAAGTAGAAATTTTAATGGAATAACTAGGATGTTTGTTACAAAATGATTGACATCATAGCAAGGAATACAATGCACCAGAACAGCCTCTCAGTGGCAACTAAGACTGAAGCCATAGCTTTAAAATCTGATGAAACACTGTCATCTTGTGGCAGTTTGAAAACACACTCTGAGCTTGTTTTTGTTGCACAGCCTTCTTTCATTTGAAGAGGCTCATTTTAATAACCAATTAATTTGCTTCAAATTACCTAGAACTCAGCCCAAGGTCTGGGTTGTTCACATCAATAAAAAGGAATATTGGCACCACATATACTGTTAGTTAATCCAGAAATAAGTTACCACAATTTACAACTTATATTGGAAACAATGCCTTAATATTTTGGTTCTGTAGATTGTCATAGGCTCCTGCAGCAACCCAGACAAAAGCTCCTACTGGGCACAGAGCAAATTCATGCAGAAAATTCAGAAGACATGGAAGTGATTAGAAATTTAACAAAATTTTAAAATCCCATGCTACATGAAGGTTGCATCTTACTTAGCAAACTGCTCAGCAGACATTTCTCTTAGCAATTCAATCACTAATTGTGACCAGGAGAACTCATATAAATGTTTTTAATCATGAAAAACCAGCTCAGAGATTCAGATTTTCTAACAATAGGGAAAAACTATTGTTGGAATTATTTCTGGTTTCTAATTTCAGATCATTCTTTAATTTCAGAGGATTCTTTGTCAGAAGAAAATCAGTAAGTCTAAGATCTCATTTTTAGTTCTCCCTTGCCACAACAGAATGGATGGGAAAAATAATGTGATAGAATAGAAGAAGCATTGAAGTGTTAATATCTAGATTTTTATTGTGGTACCACAAAAGCCTGGGTTTTTACTTACCTTCTATTCAGGCAAACCTTTTCTGCCTGGAGTTAGAGGTTTGTGGGACAGACAGAAAGAAAACTAGATAAATTAGATTTACATTTGTTTTTTAGGTTTTTGACCTTGACCAGGATTGTTTGCTGACAACTAAATCCCCTTTGGTAGAATTAGGTAGTTATCATTAATGATCTAGTCACAGCAGGGAGATGGGAGGAGGGAGAATTATGTAGTTTATCATTTGATGTAGCTGTCTGGCAGCATGACCTCATTTTTCACTGCCAAGAATAGCTTTAAGAATTTGTATTTAACTTTCTCTGCTAATGATGAAGCTGGTAAAGTTTCAAATTAAGGTTAATTATACAGGCTACAACTCAGTTCTTGTACATGACATTTGATCAGGACTTCAAGACTGAAAGCAGTTGGTTAATATTTACTATTTCCTCTTTGTTCAAGTAAAGGATTAATTCCTTGTCTTTGCAGTGAAGATGTTGAGGCTGCCTGTAAATTAAATTCATCAATCTAAAAGAAGCAGCAGCAACCAAATAATTACATCAAACTCAAATATAGCTGACAAAATTAAATGCCAGGTGAACTGCTGTTGAGCATAACAGTAGTACCCACCAATTCAAGCTTATGGGTTGAACATCAGACATCGAAATAATGATTATGACAAGATAGGTTTTAGTTACTTTTGTCAACATCCTAAATGACAGCCTGGTCTCTCTAAACACTGCTGCACTATTGTGGGGTGACTAAATCCATTAGCCATTTTACTTGGAGACATTTGCCTCTTGCCTGAAACCCCTAGCAAACCAGTCCAAGGCAGGCAGACAGACACCTGAGCAGCGCTTCACCGTGTCCTGGTGGTCAGGGCAGTTAGGATGGGTCCAGCTGGGCTTTCAAAACTCCAGTGATGGAGTCTACCCACTCCAATCCTTTACTGCTCCCACGGGATGTCTTGCATCTGTTCAGCTAACCTCCCCACAGGCACTGCAGTTCTGCAGATGGCTGCCTCTGAAACTCCCTCTCCTCCAGGCAGAACAAGCTCTTGTCTGGCAGCCTCTTCTCACAGGGCAAGTGCTCCCGCATGACCAGTTTGGTGGCTCTCCCTTGGACTTGTTCCAGCTCATTAACATTTTTTTCTGTATTGGCTGGGGAGAAACATATCTAGATGTAGCACCCAGATTTGGTCAATTAGGTGGTGAACAGGGGGAATAATCCCCTTCCTTGATTAGGCTATGCTCCTGTTAATGCAGCCCAGGATGCTGATGCCCCTCTCTACTGTGACAGCACACTACTCCTCATGCCCAGCTTGCATATCAGCTTTTATAATTGCAAAAGTTTAGTCCTTCCCATGATTATTTCTTCCTTTTTTTTTTTTGACATTAAATTTATTATGGCTTGAATATCTAAACATCTTAAAAAACAAAAACAAACCAACAACAACAAAATCCAAATGGACAAAGAACCCCAAACAGCAAAACTTCCTATTAATTATCCAGTTATGTCACTCAATAGTGCCAATTGCATAAGAATAAGTTTTATATGTAGCCTTTTTTCTGAAAAACAGCCATTTATGCAAGAATTCCAGTGACTGTCTATTCCAAATTGAGGATGGACTTCAGTGGAAATTGTCCTACTTCAGGCAGATATCCAGCTGTACCTAGTACAATGTGCTTTAGTGCGAAGTGCTTCTGCACCTTCAGCCTAAGTGGAAACCAAAGCTGTTCCAAAACTCATTGCCTTGAGAACTGAAAAGCAAGAGCACAGTATCTCCTTGATTTCACACCCCAAGAGGCCATACATTCAGAGTGGCATAGGACTTTTTATTTTGCCTTTGTTCCACATAAAATGTACCATATTTTATACAGTTATAAGTACCTCTCAACATCTTGTCTTAGAGAACCACCAGCTGGTCTGTAGCATTTCAGCTGTGGGGACAGTTTGTCCATAACCCTAAGCCGAGGGCGAGCCTTGGTGATGCATCCCTCACACTCTGAAATGCCGTGCAAAACCCCTTGCTTTTTATATAGCCACAAATATGTCACTCCAGATGAAAATCTTACATAAAATTCCTTCTCTATACTTTGTCTTAAAGAGGGGTACTAAGGTCCCCTATTTGTCACCCTTCTAGTGGGAAGAAACCTACGACCCAATTCAGGCATGACCCCTCAATGCTGTTTTTGCAAGGCTGTAGAACCCACAGCTGAATGGCTTCTTCCCACCCCATCCTTACTTAGGGGTGACAGGTATGTCACAGAAGACCCTAGATGGCTGAAATCATTTTGTAGTCTGACAACCTGCTGCTGCTGCAGTACCTCGTATTAGGATGCTCAGGTCTGCTATGAAAGCACACCTGAACCAGTGGAGTTTCCAGCAGGAGCAGTGCCTCTGCATCTTAATGGCAGTGGGGACTGTGCTGGAAAACAGTCAGCTCACTCCAGGGAACTCTTCCTCCTACAGAACAAAAGTGCAGTGTCCTTAACCGATGGTGCCATTTCACAGACAAGAGCGTTAGTGAAACCACATGCTGAGACTTAACAAGCCACATCTGAAACCCGGATGCATTTACAGGTTGGCTAGATATGAAGGCAGCTGTAATCATCAATATAAACAGGCTTTCAAATAACTGTAATAAATTGTGAAATATCAGTAAACAAGTAATTCACAAAGCACTGGATAGAAGGAGCAGGCAGAAAGGAGTATCCTAATGCTCAGCAGGTCCTTTGTAATTTTTGATCTCTAGATACTGATCCAGCACCATGAGATTCTGGCTCACTATATTTAGATCTCAGATTTACCATGCTTAAGTCGCCATATTCCATGTCTAGGGTTGGAAACATCCAGAAATAATTTTCTAGTACAAAGAATATGTGCATTTAATCAGTTCTTCAGCATCTGTTTCATAATATTGCGTAATTTTTCTGTGTGGCTCCACAGTTTCGTTTCTCCTCTTTGCAGCAATTGATCAACCAAGACATTGACAAGTTAATAACTTTGTTTCCTTCTTACCATACCCCACTTTTAGTGCTTTGTTTTGACTCCTGTGACTAAGCAAATCAATATTATGATTCTGCTTTGCCTCAGGAAAGTAACTGAGACCTGTAATTCCAGCTTTTGATGAGATTTGTACAAGATGTTTGCAGGAGTCTCCTAGAGAACTCTGCATCAGAATTAACTTTTCTATTAAGTTAGTCATGTTTCAGTTTATCATTCCAAATACCCAAAATGAAAGAGCCCCTCATCTGTTTACAAAGGCTGCATCCTTTGATGAGAACCAGCAGTTCTTCACAGATACCAGAGCCATGCTCTAGCCAGAAGCCACAGGGCAGGCGGGAATGGAACAGGACTCAGCAGAAATCTCCCTTTTCCAAGGGAGGGAAACCCAGGCAGACAGCCTGAAGACAACCAGTCCCCAGGGAAGCAGAGCTCACTTACAGATGCTTGCATCTTAAGAAATATTACCTTGTCTTTTGCAAAGCCAAGAATAATCCCAGAATCTAACAAAGAAAGATGTAACAAAAGCCACGCTGTCAGGAGATCAACTATTTCATAGAATATAATCACTTCAGTATTATCAAGCAGTAACAAGTAGTTGAGAAGGCTGTTTCAGATTAAATTTGCATGTCATGCTTATTAACTTCATTAGTCACAAAATCTCCCTTGGATCTGCATGCAGTTTGACAGCCCATCTGAATGTCATTGGCTGAACAGACAGAGCCAGCCTTTCAAGACTCTGACAGATTATGACCACTCCTTCTTTCTTCCAGTGTCTGCTAACATTAAAGAGACAAAACACAAGATAAAGTTTTGCTTGCCAGCAAAGCCCCATAAGACATTTCCTGTCATCTCAAAGTATGACCCTTAGGAAGGAGAAGCAGCACAGTAGTTGCAGACAAGCATTAAAGCAGGTCCAGTACAGAGTCCAGCTGGATATCTCCAAAACAATCTTTCACACTAGGTATGCTTCAAACCCTCCTCTCCTCTTTCCTGCATCTTTATCACATCCCCTCTCCCCCATATCCCCCAAAAGAACAGCTCTAAGCATAATACCTCTGCAGGTTTGCAATGGGAAGTCCAACAGACTGCTTGGGATATAGCATCAAAAGTGTTCTTGTACACTTTTAGGTTACTTATCTGAGGGTTGCTAAAGAACCTGTGTGAATAAAAGAACTTGATGGCATTTCAGTGAAGTTAAATGCTGGAAATTTAAAAAAAAACCAAACAAGCCTGGTTCATACATTGCATAATTCAGCTTCAGAATTTCTGGCCAAGCAATTAGCAAGATTCAAGAAGTTGGATATTTATAAGAAAGGCCAGAAATTCCTTTAGTTACTTAATTAGTTAGAGCCATTAAATATTTTACACTATTACAGTCTTCATTTCAAGATTTAAGCTAAATCTAAAAACCAAAATGGGATTCAATAATGCACATGACCACTTCAAACAGCTTTCAGTAAATCATTTGTACTGGCTTGACCCAGGGATGAAATATTGAATATAACAGACTTTTGATATCATTAGTTCAGGCTTCAGGAACTGCAATGGTTTTCTATACATCAAAACACGTGCATGATGTGGAAGGTAGAGGTATTCATTATTACAATTTTACATATATGAAAATAATCTACTGAAGGGAAAGAACTTTCAGTTTCATACAAATAAGGAGCAGAACAGAGGATGGAGGATTTTGTTTTCAAACCTCTACTCTAATCATTTCTTACAAGCAATTCAAAACCACAGTGCTGTGATGCACTTTCACACAGAGAACGACTGACGTGACCAAGGGTCTAGTTCCAGCGTGATTTATCCTCAGTGTGTGCTGAAGTCAGGCTGCTACATTTCAGTGTGCTTTGCTACACACAGAATAAACTATCCATCTTATTTCTTAAGCCCTCTCTTTATGTTTTCTTCCTGTTTTACCTTCTAATATCAAATTAAAATACTGCTCCATTATTAACAGTTCCATGTTATGACAACATTTCTGCCTATCTAGTCCTTTCAAAGGGGACAATATTCAGAAAAGTCACTGTGAATATGTTTCAAACATCACTCCTCTTAAGGCTTTTCAAAGTTACCTGCAAGACATCAGGTGAATCTTCCCTGCCTGAACATTGGAAGAACAGCAGCAAGACCTTGTGGCAGCCCGACAGAGGAGCGTTCAGGCTTTTTCAGCTCAACAAAACAGTTCGTCTGGTCAACCCTGCCCTAAGCAACCCACCCAAAGTATTTGATTCTTGTCTCTCTGATCTGGACCTCAGTTCAGCAGGTCACTCTGCACCAGTGCTGGATTATAGCTGTGGCACAATATAATGGGCACATCTGCTATTCAGGATCAAATGGCGTCCAGGTGTGCTTAGAGGTTACTGTGGAACAGTTGCTAACCAAAATAAATCTGCAGAAATTGATTTCTCCAAGGACTTATGCAGACTTTAACCACTAGAGTTACAGTTCAAAATTCAAAACCTCTGGTTTGTGAGAAATTATGAACCCTACTCAAAGAAGGATGCTAAGTGCTACTAGATGAACCATAACTGTTTGCCTAGCAGCATCTGTAAATATTTCTGCTGCCAGTTGTCTGCAACACTAAGAATGAGAACTTATAGGAGCAATACATCCTACAGAACATTAGGATCACAACATACTATTGTTATTGACAATAGTAAGGATAAACACACAGCTCTTAAAAAGGACCAAGGAGATTGGTAGATGTACCAGTTCTTTGAAAACAGCTTCAGAAATGGATGACAGCTGGCAAACTCCAAGTCGCTTTGTGGTTTGTTCAGCAGGCATAAATCAAATCTTTTTCTTCACCTTTTACAACTTCTAAAGAGCCACAGCTGGCTTCTGAAGCCTTCAAATTGATCCACTCCCTGAGAATTAAAGCCATTCAAAGTTAAGGTGTATGGACTCAAAGCTTTGATTTCGTCTGGCTCAGATCAGGTGTCTTGGTACAGGTTTAATTTGTATGTGAGTTCCTAAGGGAAATAAGGCCCTTTATAGTTCTTATTTCACTGAAAACTGCATGCCAGATGCTATGGAAATCCAAGTGATCTGTGCCAAAAATAGGAAAGGAGAATAGAAGAATAATTGTTATTATTATAACAGGAGCTTCAATATAATCCTGGAAATTCTGCTCTCTGGTGACTTAAAAAAAAATTAGGTATGCACACTCAGTTTCATAATAATAACTAGTTATTTTTTACTGATTTAAAATTTTTTTCAAGAGCTAAGGTTTGGCAAGGGCCTGAGCCAGACAGCTACACACCATACATAAGCTTCCAGGACACCATCACGAGGATCAAAGAATCTGTGTCGGATTTCGTCAGCTGGCTCCATATTTCCATTTCGACTTGTAACAGACACTGCATAGAGTGCAGAAGTACTCCTAGGTCTCCTGAGCAAGTCACACCATCCAGTTCATAGTCTCACAAATCCTAAGCAAACAAGGCACTATCAGGCCACCTTGCCCTGCCTGAGAACACAAAGAGGCAGAGAAGTCTCCCCTCTGTCAGAGGCGTGGGCCACAGGACTGAGTGCACCCTCAGCAAGTTCTCTGATGACACCAAGCTGTGTGGTGTGGTCATCATGCTGGAGGAAAGGGATGCCATCCAGAGGAACCTCGACAGGCTTAAGAGGTCAGCTAGTGCAAACCTCATCAACAACACCAGGTACGAAGTCCTACAACTGGGTCGAGGCAAACACAAATGCAGACTGTGTGCAGAATGGATTGAGATCACTCCAGAGGAGAAAGACTTGTGGATGTTCATGGACAAGAAGCTTGACATGACCCAGCAATGTGCACTTGCAGCCCAGAAAGCCAACTGTATCCTGGGCTGCATCCAAAGCAGCATGGCCAGCAAGCCAAGAGAGGTTCTTCCTCTCTGCTATGGTGAGACCCCATCTGGAATAGTGCATCCATCTTTGGGGCCCCAAACATAAGAAGGACATAAACCTGCTGGAGTGTGTCCAGAGGAGGACCACAAAATTATCAGAGGACTGGAGCACCTGTCCTGTGAAGACAGACAGAGAGAGCTGGGGCTCTTCAGCCTGAAGGACACTACAAGGAGACCCTATACACCTTCCAGTGCCTAAAGGGGACCTATAAGGAAGCCAGAAAGGGACACTCTACAAGTTGTACTGATAGGACAACGGGGAATGGCTTTAAACCAAAAGCAAATATGTCTAGATGGGATATTAGGAAGATTTTCTTTACTGGTGAGAGTGGTGAGGCATGGGCACAGGTTTCCCAGAGAAGCTGTGGATGCCCCATTCCTGGAACTGTTTATGGCCAGGTTTAAAGGGGCTCTGAGTAACCTGGTCTAGTGGAAGGTGTCCCAGCCCATGGAAGGGGGGTTGGAAGCAGGTAGTATTTAAGGTCCCTCCCAACTTTCCTAGTTAACACTTTTTTTCACCTCTGAAGTGCTATTTCACTTGCAGCACAAGAGAGAGAGCCAGTGTCAATTCTTTCATATCACTGATCTGAGCAGGACAGGATGACCACACCTCTTTGCCTTTTGATTCTACCACCTCTGCAAGCACTGGAGAGATGAATGGGTCAGAGCTTCACAGTATGTCATCCCTAACACTTCTTAATACTCTATCACCAGCAACACCCTTAGTAATTAATCTCTTTAGCTTTTCTCCAAGCACTTCCTACAGCACAGGACAATAATAGCTGAGCTCTCGTAACTCCTCAGATAATTACATCCATGACCAAATCCAGGAGTGCCCTTCTGTCCCACAGCAGGAAGCCACCAAGTCCTCAATTTTAGGCCATTCAACTACTCTGCACCTCAGGCTAATCACTCCTTTTCTCTCTTAGAAATTGGTTTAAGGAGAATACTTACTCATAATAAGGCAACCCTCAACTCACGGTATCCATATTCCCTTGCACACCTAATCCCAGTTTCTCAATCCAGAACACTCCCTTCCTCCGGGAGGTGGAAGCCCCAGACAAACACACGTAACAACCCTGTACTGCAAAATATCCTTTCCCTCGTACCCTTCATAGCAGCTGCCTTTTATAGCCCCATTGTTGCGTTAATTAGATTGTTCTGGTGCATGACTGTGGTGAACTAAGGGAGTCCCCAGGATGCTCAGCTGCTTGCTGAATCAGAATCCTCATCCTCACAATGCTGCTAACTGCTAGAAAAAGTCAAGGGAAAGGGGCTAGTTGATAATAGACAACATTTGGATGTGGGATGTCTCCTCCTTCATTCATTAGTTCTCTCAAGCTGAAAACCAGGTGTAGGGACTTTGTCCCAGAACTACCACAGCTGTCTCTCATCAGTATATTTCTTTCCCATAATTTCAGAAAAAAGTGTTTTCAAAAATTATCAGTGTGACTATGTCTGTGGAGGAACAGCAGTTCACAAGTTTACCTCAGCAGTGACAGGTGAATGATGGACAACTGATGGATGCTCATGCTGAAGGTAAAGGACTGCCATAGCAACTATGGCACACCAAGTAAAACCATCCATGTCTGAAACACCGAACAGGAAAAATCCTAGCTCTGTGGTGGCCATTACCTTTAAAAGACAAAACAAGAGCTTGGTTTGTGCCTTCTGAGCAGTCTTGTAGCATAAGGAATGAGATTTCCAGTTTGCTGGAAATTAGAAACATCTTTTAAGTTTTCTTCCCTAACTGGAATGACGACACCAAAATTGTTAACTTCCCGAATAAAGGAGATGTTGTTTCAGAAAGTACAAAAAAGTTCTTGCTGACCTTTTTGAAACCACAGTGATCCAGGATTCACCTTGAGTCCCTGAGGCTTTCCTCTGCCCCTGGGATATCCCCCCCAGGCAGCCTCTCCTGGAGTGGCGAGCTCAGAAACCCATTTTTGTTCTGAAAATTTCTGCCTCTCTTTGGAGAGCTGAGGTCACTTACTTCTGCAGAGCCATGCTCTCCTGCAGGCTCCTTCTACGAGTCACATTCACTGCTCAAAAAATCAACATCCTCTTACACATTTATTTGAGCTCTAGCACTGTAGTTAAGAAAACCTGTTAAGGAGTTATGAGCTGTAACTATATGAATTCTTCTCTCTGCAGCACGCAAGGTTATAAATAGAATAGGAAATATATAAAAGTTTCATGTCTTACCCAAGTCCTGTAGCTGGCTAGATTCCATGTCCACAGAACATGTTTCTTCTTCAGTCTTTGACTCTTTCAGCGTGTATCTGACATTTTGGCTCTTGTACTCTTTGTTCACATTGGCTGATGAGCTCCAAATTGGCCAGAGCCAACTTGATCATATTTTGCTAAAAAAGCTTCCTGTCCTGGCAGTCAGGATGCTGATCACTTCATCAGTTCACCTTGGTAAGCCAGAGGTGTCACAACTGCACTTCTCATCTAGCCAACTGTTCCTTCACAAACAAGTGGTTTTATTGTGCCTGGAAGTATTTTATCGGGTCTTTCTGGGGAACCTCCAAAACCCAAATCTCCTTCAGTCCTGGGAAGGCCTACTCTTCAGTACTCGCCTTAACTACTTTTGCAAAGTTTCAAATCATTCACATGCTATTTCCACCCTTTAGATCTTCATCGGTTGCTGCAAGCACTCCCATTTTTTGTCCCACCTCATCTGAACAGGAATATCCCAGAAATATCCTAGTTCAATTTCCTTGTCAAATGTCTCCTCTTCCTCCATCAGTTTCTTTAGTTGCCCCTTTCTCCTTGTTCCCTTGGTCACTGTCCCATTGGGCAGGTGTTCTGGGCTGCTGCTTTAGGTCAGTAAAGGAGAGAGAAGAAAAAAGCTTTATTGCGTATCTGAAATTCCCTTAAATACCAATGGAAAAACAGGAAATCACCTCATATAAACAAAAATGAGTTCACCTCAGTGTTCCCCAATCACCTGGAATATTTCCTAGACATTGCCTATTATGGTAAAAGGTAAACAATACCTTACAAGGTCACAAACTGCAATTATCACATCTCATAGGGCTGACACTGTCCAGAAACCCACAATCCTCTCTCAGTCCATCCCCGGTGACCTGGCTGTAATCCCAGGATCACCTCCGGGTCTGAGAACCTGCAGCCAACAAGGCCTAATTTCTCTTCCAGCACACAGTGTAGCCCAACAGTCACTGTCCCATTGGGCAGGTGTTCTGGGCTGCTGCTTTAGGTCAGTTGGTCAGAGCATGGTGCTAATACCACCCAGGTTGTGGGTTTGATCCCCAAATGGGCCATTCACTTAAGAGCTGGACTCAATGATCCCTGTGGGTGCCCTTCCAACTCAAAATATTCTGTGATGCTGTGAAAACCATCTTCAGACACAGCAATCTCCTGTCAATCACAAGCAAGCTTCCTGTGCTTCCCAGCTCTTGGCAAAAAAGATGGGAGATGCTGCATCATGCTGGGGACTGCCCACTCTTTTGCTACCATCCTTAGAAAGCCTGTGTTCATGCACCCTTTCAGGAGACAAAGACACCTCTTGCAGTGAGACTTCCCATCAACAGGGCTGTGCCAGTAAGGACATGCACACATCTGAACCTGCTGCCTAACATATTTGCAGGTGCCACCAAGTGAGGGAAGAACAAAGGGGCTCCGTAGCCAAAGGGTTAGAGGCCAGCTCCCAGCTATTCTGAATCCCAAACCTCCCAGGTCATTCCCTAGTCTCTCAGAAGCTGCCTGCTTCCCACACAAGCTACCCATTTGCCCTTGGATATGTGAATATGCTGCCCATGCAGAGGCTGAACACAGGTGTGTTGAACACCTGCAGTCGGTAGGAAATAAAGGCATAACACACCTAAACACAGGGCACTCACCTAGAGAACAGATACATGTTTTAAACCACACAAATACCTAATGCTGACTGCTGCAAACACCTCTTCATGTTGCTAAATGAAAGAAGCCATAGGGCCCTAGCATACAGACTGCTGGCAAGGCAGGAGTTCAGACAGTCACTCCACACTTCCCAACACTGTGGGGACCACCTGCCTCAGTGACCGGGAAGCAAATGAGTATCAGTCATGGGTGTTGGCCCTTACACCAGGGCTGCTGGTAAACAGTTGGTCCTGTGTACTGGAGCCAGGGCTCAAGGCATGGAGTCCTTGGCTGGAGTCACTCTTATTCACCAAAGTCAGATCAGACACAAATTTAAACGCTGAGGTGATGTCTATACAGCTGGGCACATATGTTTACAGTGAGCTGCACTTACCTCTACTGGCCAAAAGAAATAAGGTACAGCCTGTCCCAGGGGTACACCCTTTTAGACAGACTTCTCCCGCACTGGTGGGGTCACTTGGAACCCCTTGGAGTCTGCCAGCCTTCAAGGACATCCATATGAGATGAGTCTGAGGCAGATAACCTGGAGAAAGACAGCCTGTGTGGTGATATGGGCTTTAAAGGCAAAGAGGACCAGAAGGTGACGGTGCAGTGTCCCAGCCCCAAGGTGCTCTGCAGAATTTACAGCATCACGAAATTAGCACCAGTCCCCTGGGGCTCACCACATGATTCGTCAAGTCTCTGTCATCACAACATGTACAATTGTGGCTGTGACAGCCCACCCCACGAAGGCAAAAGCAAAGAAAAAATAAATCACTGCCAGGATCCCATCTCAGCCTGCACATCCAGCAGCTTCCTCATTACGCACATCCACCATTGTGAAGAGATTTCCTTGAGACATAACCCTCCAGAAAGGCAGAGAACATTGTAGGTGTTTCCTCATCCATCTGATAAAGGTAAATCCATCTGCTGGAACAGCTTAGGAGCCAGAGAAATCAGGCAGCAAGATGCCCAGCATGCCCAGATGGCTGTTTGACAAAGACATGGGGATTACCAGCTCAGTAGCTGGCAATCCCACTGCACCCACAAGCTGCTGAGTGTGCTGACACCATGCCAGGCACGCTGCTCTGCAGACACCCTGAGGGTCCCCATTCCCAGTTTCCCTTCAGGCAGCAGCCATCTCGACTCCCTTCGGCAGCAGCAGGGCGGTCCTGGGTATTGCAGATATGTCATCTGCTCCTCTGCCCCACTCCCCAGGCCCGTGCAGGAGGGAATGCCCAGCCTTTTGCTCTCCATGGGGAAGCATTGAAGAGTGCCAGCTTTGCTGCCCAGCAGAGACCATTCCCTCTGACCTGACAGCATCCAGGTGGGCCTACAGGTAGACACAGGTCATTTCTGTATGCAGCCTGAGACCTGTGCACAGACTACAAGTGCTGTGTGTTCAAGCAAAAGGGTTCATGCTGGGAAAGGATGTTAGTACAGCTTGAGAATGAAACCTGGTCCTAACAGCGTGACCTCGGTTTGCCTCTATCCTGCTTGGATGGCTGGAGGGCAGGACTCCAGTGGTCCCCCTAAAAATGTTGCAGCTCTTTCCTTCAGGTTTAGGAGATCCCAGTATTGACTCAGACAAACCACTCAGTGTGTCAAGTCTCCCTCTGACAACATCAGTTTCTAGGATCACATCACCCACAAAATTCTTGCCAAGTGCCATGCCTGCCAAGCTGGCAAGGGGACATGACAGGGCTGACGAGTTGGCCACTGCACCGTCCCCACACACCGCAGTGGCAGCCTGGGACATGCTCAGGAAGGCACGCTGCTCTGCAGACACCAGATTTGGTCTCTAGGATCTCTCATGGCCTCTAGGATTCCAGCCCCAGTGCTCTCACCAGCACTGGGACACTGGTGAAACTGGACCTCATGGACAAAAGGGTGCAGCTGAGGGCTGAGCTAACGTAACACTTGATTTAAGCCCAGGTTTGTATAAATGAAGTCTCCATATGCATTTAAATGATAAAATATACCTTTTTCTGCAGCCTAAAAACAAGGTTTAAGATTTTTTTTTAAGTGAGTCTTGAAATAATTTTTGCTATATTCATTTTGACCAGAAGATGAGTTGGCATAAGTTACTCAGAAGGAACATGCTTTAGGAAAGGGAAAATAAAAAGGCATAGATAAAAACTTCATGATCTCATTTGGACCATCTTATGTGAGTTACTGCCCTGGAAAGCAGAAAGTCTTTGCTACTGAATATAGGTGGAAAACATAATTTGCCAAAAAATCCTATTGAAAGATGAAATAAAATTCCTTAAGCTAAAAGAACTCAGATGTTAGAGAATTTGTATCCATTATTTACTTTGGCAATAATCATATAGATGACTAAAACTTTTAAACAAAAAACTTGAAGAAAACAGAGTATGTCTTTATAACATTCACTTCCATGAAAAAAGAGGGGATTTGTTCCTATTTGGATCCCCAAATAAGCACTTGCCATTGTTTAGCAAACACTTTTTCAGCTGCTTTTGAACAGCTAGGCATATCCAAGGCACTTATCCTAGAATCACAGAATCACAGGATAAGCTGAGTTGGAAGGCACTCTCAAGGTTCAAGTCCAACTCCTGGGCCTGCACAGGACATCCTCAAGAGTCACACCATGTGCCTGAGAGCATTGTCCAAACGCTTCTTGAAATGTGGTGGTGCTCTGACCACTGCCCTGGGGAGCCTTGTGCAAGTTTGCCTCTGAAATATCTCCCCCCTCCATAAGTCTCATCATGAGAACTGCAATTTGCTCTCCGTCCTCCACATTTTCTCGTGGAACTAGCAGAGGTTAGTTTGGTTGTAAGCTCGCAGAATCTATTCCCTGCACTGAGACACTGGAGACTGCCCCACCACATGCAGAGAAAAGCACTGTAGGCTCTAGTCTTCGGTAAGAGGAGATTAAGTCCATTGCCAGAGCAGCCAAATCAGAGACCAGCACAGGTCAGAGCAGACAGGCCCTTGATGGACATCACAGTCTAAGTGGGGTCTGTTTAGATGGTTAAGATCACTCATGAGATGGGACCAATATCCTATTTTTTCCAAAGTGATTTAACCAAAACCAAATATAAATAGGAGTATCTCCTCCTCTCAATCTCAGACATCCTACAGAAGAAAAAATGTTGTCAGACTTTAGCTGTTTTATTTCAGTCATACATGACTCTAGATTTGTTTCACAGCCTGAATAATTTCTGATTACTATAATGGGTCTTATGATAAAGACAAAAAAAAAAAAAAGAAAAGAAATTAAAATTCCAGTTAGGAAAATACTGTGTTCTCATTTAATTACAGGTTTTAAGACTGGTAAAGGAATTTTTGTTTCCACACTGTGATGATCACTTAAAATCATCAATCCAACAAACAATCATGAATCAAAATACCACTGAGGTGCAATCTCTCTTGCTTAGAGAGTCACTGTGATATCTCAGTGATTTCATTAACTTACCTCATTCTCTATACTGAATGCAGCATGAGCATGTCAAATATCAGCCTCACCAAAATTTTAAACAGCAGAGAACCCCAGCATTGCCTACATCATACTGTACTATCCAAAATGAAACTTGAGCTACAGATTGCTGAACTTTTAATTTCTCTGGGTAAAGATTTTCCTATTTAATCTCTTCTCTCATCACAGAGGTCATTTATGTCTTCCTGGTGTCTCCTCTGCAAGACTGGAAAATAATTAACTCCTATTCCAATCACTGCATTTTCTTCATACTCTGAATGGAGACTCCTGAGGGCTGCCCACAAGCTGATGTGTCTGCTCACAGTGGAGGCTCTCCTGAAATGAGCAGGGCATTTCTAGCCATGCTTATCTTCTGCACAGAATACTTCCATAATGGTGCCCTGTCTCCCTTCAACCAGAGTCTCACACCCCATTTTCAGATGTTCACCCTTCCAACCCAAGACCAAATCCTCCGTGGAGAGACCACACAGACAGAAACAGCAAAGGTTCCTCCACTTACCATGCCAGGCACAGCTGGTAGACCCAAACTTGGCTACTAATCTCCAGCTGGGTATGTGATTAAAGCCAGATGCCCTGCCAAGCACATTGTCTACCTTGAACTGTAATAACCCCCTTCCTGTCCACTTTCCTCTGCCTTCTTTCCAGACAGCAGCAGGAGCCTCCCATGGGCTTTCTCAGGAGGGATTTGCTGGCAAGGCACAGCTCACACAGAACTCCCAGCTACGCAAGGCTCCCTCCTTCTTTGATCAAAGGACACACAAGTCCACTGACATCCAGAGCAGGCTGAAAACCCTGTTGTTTCCTCCAGCCCTTCATGATGGGGAACAGAGTACAGCCTGGGAGCCTGGGAGCTGACAAGGTATTTCTGGGTTTCAGCTTTCCAGCAATTCACTTTCATTCAGGGTTGTCGTAGTGAAGAACACTGTGTTTTGCTTTCTCTTCTTGATATTTATGTTGGGTTTTGTGCTGTCCAAAGAATCAATGATCCGATTCTTGAGAGGCGACGACCTCTCATGGCACTTGTGTAGCCTATCACCATAGAAAATGTAGCCACTGAAGTCTGTGGCGAGTTTTACTTTCAAACATTTTTCAGTCTAAAAGTATAAGTAATAACTACTTCTTGAGTCCTCTGGCATTCATATGGCCATCCATGAACTGCCTCTTGCATCTGGAACATGTGAAAACCTGGTTTCAGAAGAAGTTACTACTCATGCGTGAACTAGGCTGCTGGTAACAGACTGGCCCGTGGATTGCTTCCAGTCCACTTCAGCTAAAAATAAAAAATGTCTGGAAGAAAATTTTCTTCCACTTGCTGTAGATTGCTAAGTTGATGTGCTGAAGAATTATGCCTTTCTTTACAAGACTCACCTGAGCCCAGGTGGAGCATATTTTAAGCCTTGAGAATGACACCAAAGCTCTAAATATCTTATAATTCTTTAATTAGTTGTAGGATCTTGGAAGGCTACCTAACTACATCACTCCCTCCTATTCTGGGACACCTCTCCCCAGGTGAGACAGGCTCACAGCTTTTAGGTGTTAAGTGGAGACGTAATCAATGTAGAATTAGAAGAAGAGACAGGAAACTTCTGAGTGTGAAGTTTACTTATCTTTATAAAAAATGCTTTACATAAACCAGATCTATGCCCAGAGCTGTGTCTCAATTTGTAGTAAGCCCTTAGGAAAGGATATGTGCAGCTAATGGAAAACAAATGTCTATTTTGGCAGGGCCTGCAGCTAATGTCAGTTTTTCCCCCCTTTGCTAAAGAAATAAAAAAATCGTCACAATGAAACAGGCTGACTGAAATATTTTGGTTTTCTCTTAACCATTTGAGTGCTTCTCTGATACACAACATATGTGACGGACCTTATCTCTGTGGTTCATGAAGAGGAAAAAATGCTGAAGAAATCATGTTCATTTTCATTAAAATATATAATGTCCTCAGGAAGGAAGTTCAGAGTTGAAAACACAGATATGCTTCATGTCTTGATAGCTCTCAGTAAGGACTGTTTTAATTAGAGTGTAACTTGTAGACTTTGTTTTACTGGACTCTGGCCAGAAACAGAACAAGAGCACCACGCAATCTTTAAACTGTTTTCTAAAGAAAATAAAAGCCTAGAGAGGGCAGAATTATTAGCTGTGGCTAATACCTCAAAGCAAATTAACATAAAGTATAGTTATTGTTCATTTCTGGGGCAAGAGCAGTACTGTCAACACAAGCACAGAAACCACCAGAAAACAATTCATCATCAGGATTATGGTCACTAACTCGTATAAACCATACCAAACCAAAACCCAGAACACAAGTAAGAGTCTGACTTTAAGTCAGTAAAGACATGAATGGAGGGTCACAAAGCAGCCTATAGGATGTTGGCTCATACCATGGTTGAGAAATCATTAATATGGAATTACCAGGGCTGGTAGGAAATTCCATTAATTTTACCTTTCTTGGGCCTGAAGGATCGGATTCCCCAAAGCTTTGCACCTCTGGGACAGCAGATCCCAAAGGCTGCAAGGGTGTACAGGAGAATAATCACTCCTCTACCATGCTTCCTTTCCTTAGGCAGCTGTTGGAAGCATGGTTACAGGAAGACCAGACTTGGTTTCATCAGGCCATTGCAGTCTTCCACTCTCCCCCAAGCATGCAGCTGAGGAGGCTCACATGATGAACCCAGGTCCACCACCTTGCCCTTGGGATTCCTAAATCTCATGAGATTTCCATGCACACACTCCTGAGCCTGTCCAAGATAACACAGGCAGAGTCACAGAGTCACTGGTATGTGACACTGGGAGGAAGCCACCAAAGAGTTTTCTGGGATGGGTGTTAGAAAATGTGCCTTTTGACTGTAAGAAAATAAAAAGTCATCTGTTTTTTGACTACTTTCATGTAAAAGCCAAAAAGCCTCTTTGGCCCTTTAAAAATAAGGGGGTTTCACCAGAGAAAGCAGTAAGGCAAGCAGGCACTGTAGTTTTCCACATTTGAGGAGCAATGCAAACCACTGGCATGACCTAAGTTTTGAGGAAAAGGCTTTCCAAGGAACAAAAGAGGCCAGGAGCTCTTAAACTGGTATGGAAGTTGCTGACATGAGTCTTGCTGGAGTGACTGATACCTCAGGCAGCCATTTCTCTATCTTCAATACAAGGAGTAATCTTCCACAAAATAACAGCTCACAGCCAGCAATGGCCAAATGAATCTTCTTGTAATCTGTCTGTCTGCCCAGACATTATCTCTTTGCTCTGACCTTCCATCTTTGTGCTTCAGCCCAAATGCCTTTATGCAACAGACTTTCCTGACTCCACTGACTGAGGCTTTGTTTAGCCTTTGCTGCAAGGTCTGACAGCCTGGTCTTCAGTCTCAGTGGGCACCACCTCCCTGCACTGCCCCTGAGCCCGTGTCTCTGCTGGTCTCCCTGCTTCTCTCTACCCTACAAATTTAACCTCATGGTGCTGGTCTGCTGGGCTTCTCTCCACATATGCCAGCAAAGAGCTGCCAATAAAATGATGGAGGTAAGAGGCATTAGATCCACCAAAAACCTAATGTTAAAGACTTCCATCAGAAGTCACCACCTGGGTAGCGAGGGCCCACCAGAGAATTTTGCTACAACAGGACTTTCACAACCTTCTTGTAGCACATACAGATTCAGGAAGTAGAGTTCAGATTGTTTCAGTTCAAATAAGGAAAACATCTGCTATCTTAGGAGGACCATTTGCTAAAAAGCCTGTTTCTCTCAGTTAGATGTCCAGCCATGCAAATTGTTGGGAAGATGAACAAAAAGGTGTCTCTACCTTGAGGATGCCAAGTCTGAAAGACAAAACAATAAAGACTCTTCTAGGCTGGAATCTCCCTGTATTTATTTGGATTCAGTTTGATTCAGTATAGGGTGGGGTGGATCTTAAATTAATGCCTTCAACACAGCTTGAAGATGCATTTTGTTTAGGAACTGTCCTTATCTCAGATATTATCAATCGCAGACCATCAGTCCAAAACAGACTGATGCAGAGGGAAGAGGCTCTAGAAACAACCACTTCATCATTTGGTAATTGCAAAGGACAAAGTCATCTTACAAACTATTAAAGATTGTTCAGAGCCTTTGGCCATCATTTAGCAAAAGAAAAAGACATCAGAGACCATCTAGAGCTGGCCACAGAGAAGTCACCAAAGTCACCGTGAAGGAACATCGTATTCTGCACCACACACAGACGTTACCCTTGGGTGCAGAAGTGGACCCATTTATTTTTCTGTGCGGGGTTTTAAAAGCAAGCAATGATAAATGGACCCAGATTTGGGAAAGCTGACAGCACAGGCTCTGAGTCAACAGAAAAGACTGTGGTTGTAACAGCTTGTAGAACACAGATGATCTTGGAATAGCTGGCAGACCTCTCTAACCATCTTGGCTAAATCTAAATTCCAATATGTTGCATGCTAAAAAAAATTACCAAACCAACAGAGGAGAATAATCAGCGAGGATGGAATTTCCACCAACAAAAGCAAAATAAGACTGTGCAAAACCAGCCAAATTTCCAGCTTTACAGATGTGCAGAGATCTGTAGGGCTCTGCCACGACAGGAAGTACATCTGGGGCTTCTACAGGATCCTGGAAAAACTCCACACACTTAGTGGAAACGGAAGAATATTTCTCTGGCCACCTGAATGCAACAAAACTTTTCTGGAATTTTAAGAATCCCTCATGACCCCTTGTCTTGGTTTTCTTGTATCTCAAAACTCCTAATACTGGACAGAGGTGCTACTGCATGTGGTTTGGGGACAGCATTATGACACAAGTACACAAAAAAACCCCCATGAAATAATGCTGGTCTGGTACAATGAAAGCTAAAACCTTGCAGATAAACAGTTATGTCACCCATGAGAAGCATCTGAACATAAATTATCCTTGGCACAGCTCGGGTGTCTTCTAGCAGTCACAGCTACTTCAGAAACAAAGCTTCAAACACAGAAATTGGGAAACAGAGATCCCGTCAGCAACTGAAATTCTCATTAATAGATGCTGTGCCTATCCCAGGGTCTTCCATGCATTCTCCCTTGGACAATGCATATGCTTTGCATTAAATACAACCGTAGTGATTCAGAAAATCTCACCATTTCTTTTTCCTCTAATCATTTTGCCTTGGAAGCCTACTAATGTGCCCATAATCCAATGGGAAGTCACTGGAATTCAAACTGGAGTTTTAACTTCCTGTAATAGTGTTTCTCAGGGATTTAGCTCTCCAGCCAACATCCCTGTGCTGCTGGCTTGCAATGGATTTGCAAAGTGGTAACACCAGGACCTCTTCTGGCTTAGCAAGGACCAAGATCTGATCACCCAAATGGTTTTATTTCCTGGAACCCGATGGGACTTGTTAGAAAACAACAAGGTTTTTAGGAGCTTATGCTCTCCAGTCACCATCATCCTGGGCTTCTATGACTCTTCCTAAAGTACTTGGCAAGTGAGTGCTTCCAGATATTCTGCAGACTTCAAGGCTGTGAGCAGTGTAACCCCAGCATGAAGTGGGTCCCAGTGGGAGCACAAGGCAAAATTGCACCCAACCATGACTGACAGGATTGCTGAGACACCCCCTCAGTAGCACTTCTGGCTACACCAGACCACCTGTTCTGCTTGGCATTAGCCAAGTTTTTCAGTGTCAACCCAGATTTCTTGCAAACACTGCCCTTGGGCTGCTACCTCTCCTTCCATGCTCAAGTGCAAGCAGGTAGAGAGGGGACAGAGCTTTTGCTCAGAGAAGAAAAATTCTGGGAAGGAGTAGGTGATTAAATTTTCTGACTAAGCAAGCAACTCTATTCTTCTCAAAGATAAGACATGGGAACTTTTTTTATGGGGAAAAGCAGATGATTAAAAAACGGCATGCCTCTTCATTCTCTTAATCTGGAAAGATTAATGGAAAAGACAAAATCACTTTTTTCATGTTTCTGAAACCAAAAGGTCTTTGTTCTTTTACTCCCCTACCAAAGATAGGATGGAATATGTCAAAAGATCTTTGCATCTTGTCTTCTGTCTCCCACATCTTTCCCCGCCTCTGTCTGTGGCCATGTGGAATCCTGCTAATCCAGCCTTTTGCATGGAGGTGAAGAGATCCTTCATAACTGTGTGCTTAGAGCAGCTCTCCCAGAAGTTTTCAAGCAAGCCATTCACTATAGCCCTCTGAAAGAGATGTATGAAATAATCTCTCCATGTTAGTATTACATTATTTATGCTTCATTCCAGTTATCTCCTTACTTCCTGTGGACAGCATGTTGATTTATTCACGCTGTCAGCCAGCCTCCTCTGACTGTGTTTTCAGTAAAAAACTGAATGGGAGATTTAGCCACCTACTCCCCAGATGTGCAGTGGCTCCAGCTCTATGGCATCTGTGTAAACATCGGCAATAAACTTCTAACTTAGAGATCAAATATGGAGAGCTTTCCTTTTACCTCACATTCAGGCCCCTTGCATTGAAAAATTTTAAAGGCATCTCTGGCATTTTTTGTTATGAAAGCATTTTTCATGCTATTCATCAAGGAAGTATGTCCCCAGAAAACCATCCACCACCGGGAGACATCATGTCATAGGACAACCCCAGTGTCAAGGCTGTGATGTTCCCACCAGGGAATATGCCAAGGAAGAGCACAGCTCTGAGCTGTGCAGGTGTTAGACAGGAATGCCAAGGTCTGGTTGAGCTGTGGAGGTGTCGCTGCTGTCACATAAATGAGGATGTTATAAGAGGGGTTGTCCTAGGATATTTAAGTATTATCAAGCTAATCATGCTGTTCAACTAATGGTACTTACTTATATGTAGAAAGAAAAACAAATAGACAAAAAAAATTGAAATATCAGCAACTTGCTGCTTATTAACATAGTGATTAATTCCCTGAAATCAGTGATCTGTTTGAGTATCTTATAGGAGTCAAAGCAAAGCTTGTATTTAGCAATATACTACAGAAATGGCCTAGAGGAAGGGCACCAGTGGACCATAGCTGCCTTGAGAAGTGCATGGTCTGGAAAGCTCCTTTGTACATGAGACAGGTTCAGTTCATTACCCTAATGACATTTTTTTGTTCTAATCAGCTTGTACAAAACATGCCACTGTACTTGGGCCCACAACTTGCTGGGGGGTAGAAGAAGGGCTGCCAGAACAGAAGGGATCAGCGCTTGTACGGGGCAGCCAGCAGGGCTGGACGAGGACAGAGCGGCCTGGTTCACACCGACACCAGCATTTTCTTAATTGTAGCTTACTGCTGTAGTAGATTTCAACCTGCAGGACTCTGAAAGGCAAAGGCCCTCTGTTATCTTCCACATCACTCACTTTTGACTAGGTTTACAACTGCTGGCAAAGGGAGCATTGGCTGGGGGCTGCATCGATTTTTCTGATGCTTCAGTGCTTGACTTCTCAAACACAGAAATATTTTTAATATATTTTAATATAAGAACTGGAGCAGTTTCTCATTAAAACCCACTTAAATTGCCCTGTTCAGTGATGAGTTTAATTCTTGAATTATTAATACCCACCAATGAAAGACAGGAGATTGATGTTATTTCCCTGAGTTGGGAATGTTGCTAGAAGAAGAAAGCACTACGCTAACAGACAACAGACAAAGGGCTGTAGACTTAGCCTGTGTGGCTGGTTTCTCAGTTCAGCAACAGCTGATTTCAATCACTTCTAAACAAACTTCTGAAGTATTTTGTACAACCAGCTAATGCCTCTATAAATATCTTCTGTTTAACTATGGACAAATTATCTCCCAGCTTGAAAAGCTAACCAGGATTTGTTGAGAGGGGTGTTTCCTTCGTCTGTTTATGACAAATACTTATCAATAAGAGACAAACTGCTGCTTTGGAGTTCACACAGCTGAATCCTGCCATGTGTTCTGTGTAGCTGTAGAATACAGAACCACTGTGTCCTATCCATCTTTGTAACTCTGGAAAACTCCAGCAGCCATACAATTAAACCTCCTGCCTTGTCAGGGGTTACTTTCTGAGCCAAGTGTCGAAAGCCAAGAGTGCCCCAAATGTCAACTTAATGAGGCAAGTCTTTTGGTCTTACTTCACTTTAGAGTGGAGTCTAAGATCCTGTGCAATGCATGGTCTCCTTGGGCCAGAGCATGACTTTGGCCAGCAGACTGTCCTGCAGAAGGTCCTGCTGACCACCTGCATCCTATCAAAACCCATTGGAAACTGCACAAGATAATGTCCTTCTGAGTTAACCTCAGCTCCATGGAGCTGTCCAGAGAGCTTCTGGGCTAAAGCACAGGCTTCTGGGAGCATTGGACGTTATTTGTCCCTTAGATGTTTTCTGTCTGCCTGTGTGTCCATCCCACGTGTCACCCCCAGCACCGGGTGAGCTATGGACAGGAGTTTCCCCTCAAAGCACACAATAAGCAAGCCAAAGAAGACAGGGAGCCAGGACTTATCCAGCTCATGCAGGGCAGGGCTCAGTGGCAAACAGCAGTGGTCAGGGATCTCTCACTTTTCACAGCCTGAAACCTGCTGCTTGCACCATCCTCGGAGGAAGATTCCCACTGGGAAAGGGAAGATGGTATAACACCAGCAATATCCTCCTGCAACCCCTTTACATTTCGCCTTGGCCCCTTCTCTCCCCTCCTGTGCCAACAGGCATAAGAACATAGGTTGGGTTTTCTGACTCAAACACACATTTCTTGACATATTTTGTTGTAAGCAGGGCTTTAAAAACTATTTTCATAAAAGCTGATGTGGCTGTGAGAATCATTATATGTTACATTTGAGTGAAAGCCGTGTCTTCCTGTGGTAAACAAAAGCCTTCTTAAATATCCTGATGGGAACTATTCTAAGGAAGCTGGTGCATTGCACATACCAGCCAAGGCAGAGAGAGCCTGAATAAGCCCAGCTCTGAAAAAATTACTTTTTTCATATTTTCCACGAGGAGCTGTGGGTGTGCCGTACAACATGGCTCCTGACAAAGGAATTCCTTACTGGAAAAAAAAAAACCAAAACACTACTGGGGCTTAGGTATGAGACAAAATGAAAACATTTATATTTCTGTCTTTCATAAATTCAAAATACATGGTGTTTTGAAAGTGCCATATCAAAATTTAAAGCAATTGTTGAAATCTCGGCGTATGCTATGCTTAAACCCATCTTTGGAACATCTGCTTGTCAATGACTGTATCGTTATGAGCAGATGCTGTCTTCAAAGACTCAGACAACACAAGCAGAGGAGATATTTCTTTTTTTCTCTATCCTGTGTGTATGTATGTACACCCATATACAACAATCCAGAGAAATTGCACTTGAAAAATATGGAGCTATGCCCAACACCCTGGCATAATAAACATATATATGTCTACAGTCATCCATTACACATGAGCACTATGGCATAGATCCGTAATTTTATCACCATGCAATTCCCCTTGATTATACTGACAGCCCTAATAGGTTCCAAAGAGTTTGGCTTCCATTACATCCTGCAGCTGAAAAAGCTTGGCAAGCAATAACTTAGCAGTAAACTTCAATTTTCCCGTACTTTAAAAAAAAAATTAAAGAAAGAAAAGAAAGAAGGAAAAGGAAAGCTTTGGCATAATATCCAGGTGTAAAAATAATAGCACAGCAGTAGTGAAACCATTTTGCTGTTATCTGCTGGCAATCAGAGTGGTAGCAAAAATACAGTCTACGTATGTATCACCGTTTTCCTCCTTTTAAAGACATGTAAGACAATC
Source organism: Oriolus oriolus (assembly GCA_013400235.1). Classification (NCBI taxonomy): domain Eukaryota; kingdom Metazoa; phylum Chordata; class Aves; order Passeriformes; family Corvidae; genus Oriolus; species Oriolus oriolus. The sequence continues at coordinate 217,171 of VXBT01012370.1, read as the reverse complement.
CTCCTAGTAAGATAATAAAGAAAAATATACCTGAACCTCCTTCTTTTTAAGCAGGAAATTCTTATATACTTGAAAGCTCCTGTGCACATCTATTACTAGAATTTAGCTAATGTTATCATTATCACAGAGTTATCTGGGGAATGCAGTGATTACCAAGCAGCAAGGAACACATCTGGAGTATGTCTACATAAAGGATCCAAAAAACACATACCTTGATGCTCTGTGTCCAGAAGAAAACCTTCACTGTTACCGTTCATTAACCAACCTTTTATGAAAGGCACAGTTAGAGGGTTCACCTATGAGGTCCTCACCAGGCTGTGATTGTGGGTGACATCTAGCACCCCAGTGGTATTTACATCACCACAAGTAATCAGGGGCCATGCAAAAGACTGCCAGCACCAGGTGCAAGAAAACTGAGTTTGGAGTTTGACATTGTGACTCAGATCTGGTACAACAGGAATGCAGAAGACTATTTACACAAGAAGGAAAAATATTACCCAGACAGGATCTCAAAATCACCTACAAATGAGGCAAAGAAACGATTGCTGTTGCTGGCAAGGGGCAAACTGACTCACACTTCATTCATGTGGCTGCACTCTCTTCTGCAGGATCTAGGTTTCCCTTGAGAAATAACTGAGTAAGGGAACAGCTAAATACAGCTCAGGAGGTTCTGGTTTTACCAGTTTGATCTTGTGAATTGCTATGCCTCTGTCCTTCATTAATGAACCTGCTCTCTCCAAATGCCATAGGTCTGCTTTTTTCAATGTAACCTGATTTAATATTATTACTGTGGTTTCCACTAGGTTGCCACAAGACAAGGCATTCAATTTTAGAAAAAAAGCCACTTCCTCAATTGCACACAGAACTTGAATACTCAACCATTAATACAAGTGTAAAGCAAAATGGTTTATTTATAGAGGCAATTTAAAGATTGACTTGATTATTTTCTCTATGAAAGTACCTAGAATGCACCTTTCTGTTTCTCCTTTACAGAATGAAAGAGCACAAGTCAGTGGGGTCCTCTGTGAAGCCAGGTGCAAGCACATGTGGAATATTCTCCTTTGCACCCATTTTTAAGGACAGCCTACCAAGTGTCACTTTTTCAACATCCCTGGAGAATGGCTTTTCTCTTCATATAGGCTTTCATCTCTAGGATTGTTGCACTCCATGAGCCTGTATGATACAAAATTTGGTGTTCAGATGTAAAAATGTCTTCTGCTGTCTGAACTGCCCTGGCCTCTAGGGCGACAGGAAGACACCACAAGCCACGCTGCAAATCAGACCCTTCTCACACTCTTCAAGCGTTGACCAAATTCATGCATAATCCAGGATTACAATTTTAATAACAATTTCCTAGGAAAGTGTTAGCATTTTATTCCAACCCAGTGCAACAGGTATCATTAAACCCCTTAAAAGTCTATGCAATAACAGAGTAACTTAATTGTTTCTGTCTGAGTAATTTTTTCTGTCCACAGTGAAAAGTAATCTTGCTAAAAAGCCATCCAGAGGCTTCCAATGGCTTCATCTTCTACACAACAAGGTTAAAAACCCTCTACCACATTCTGATGTTTTTCAGCCTGCTATTAGTATCACTTTGTCTGTTTATAACAGCAACATAAAGAAACAGAAATTCCTGTTTCCAAGAGTCACCATGACACCTATAAAACCAGACAGGCTGAAAGATTAAAACAGAAGCCTAAAAAAAGATGCAGTATAAATCACCTATCCAAAAGTACTTTAAAGGTGGTTTCATAAAATGCCAACGCATCCACATTTTTAGAAAATGATGAAAAGGTAAGTATCTAGAAGAATTTGATTTATACTGACTGCATGGCTGTTCTCATGCCAAAACTGGATAGTACTCATAAAAATAAGCATAAAAAGATCTTCCATACTTTTAAAGTAAGATAATGTTTTATCTGTAGTCATCTGGCCTTCCAAAAACAAGTTATACTGCAATGCATTGTGCTGAGAGACATTAAACCTGGAAAACCTATCAAATGGCCACAACATATTCAAAAAAATAATCGGTGATAATGCTCTGCAGAGAGCAGTGAAAAATAATGACATCAAACCAAATACATGGCCCATGCAGTGAACATATTTTTCTGTGTAAAGTAAAGAGCACAAACAAAAAAGAATAAAGCAAACAACAACAACAAAACCCATGAAAAATCTCAATTAAACAGAACCTGAATCAAAATTGCAGATCTGAATGCTCTGAGTGTCCACAAAAAAACCCCAAATAGTCTAATCAATGCAGATGAAGTAAAATTTCACTTTTCACTCAGTGAAAGTCACTAGAAAAAACAGCAAAACAAAAGGAATTTGATATCAGTTTTACTTCCACTCAAATCACTCTATGGCTATCAAACATGACCAGGATTTGATGTAAACATGTAGGATTTGATGTAACTCTATGTCTTAATCTTGTTACAGCTTTCTGTGGGAGATGCTTTCCTGCATCGTGTGCCAGATGGACCTCAAATAACACTGAATCCCAACAGCTCAATTTGATGTGTTCTGCACAATGGTAATGGACACAAGTATGTTTATTTGACTAGAAATGAAATACTATTAGTCTGTTGTAGCTCAGGCTTGTTTTGAAAGAATCATTTCCTTCCAAATCACTGGGTGACAACGAAGAAGGGATGACGAAAATCCCATGTCAATCCCTTTGGACAAGAACTGTGTTTGAAGGAATCTCAGGCCATGGGCTGAAATCTCTCCTCCAGACAAATTGCAAAAGGTAATTTGGGACTTTCAGGCAAAAGCAGTCATCATCGCCCTAAAATCACTAAGGCAATACAGCAAGAGCTAAATTGTGGCTTCAGCATAGAATAGCTGATCTTTAATGAAAGGCAAAAGGTTTAGGGAAACTAGGAAGACCACATTTTACACACTGTGGCCCATGCTGGCTGTCTGCTACCAGATAAGATTTTCAGTCACGCAATAGTTCAACACAGAAACTGGAAACACTGAAATCTAAATTAGACAGGCAAGCTCACAATCTAAAGCTGCCTGATGTCTCTCCAACTTCAGACAAATTTAAGGTCTCTGTTAGAAGGGGAAGGTTAAACAGACTGACACCTCCTGAATGAGCACAGGATTTTACCATTCCTCCATCTTGGCCCAGTCCTAGAGATTTCCTTCCCCTTCCTCCTTGTTTCTGGCAGAATGCTTTCTGCTTGCAGCACTTCACCATCTGGTCCAGCCCAAAGGTACACCCCTGCTTTATCAGTTCAGCACCTCTTTTCACGTTTCACTTGAAAATGCACATGCCAGATAAGGAGAAATTTCTTCCAGATGTCAGGAACTGAACATGAACTTATCCTTATACAGAGGGAGGTGTTATTACGTGATGAGAACACTGTGGGATAATTAGAAATAGAAAAAAAGTCGTCTTTTAGAGGTAAGTGTTTAGCTGTCTGTCAAGACACTGTAAGTATTTTATGTCTCCACAGAATTCCCCACTCTAACTATGGCACCCAGAATTCACCTAAAGAAAGACTTTGGAACATTTCAGAAATATGGTCTATGTATTGAAGAAAAAAACCTGAAAAGATGATGAAGACAAATCTCCCTTAAATCCAGCTTGGTCCTAGAATTTGTCCTATCCAGCTCTGAAGGAGTGCCATCCATGCCCACAGCTTCCCTAATGGAAGTGGGTGCACCTCACCATGAGATATCAACTCAGCATTCCCACCTGTGGGGACAGAAGTGACAAGATACCCTTTGTGTTGTAGCTATAAACTTCAAGTTACCCAAGTGGGGCATTTTCTAGACGCAAGGCGTGTTTTCTCAGCTCCTCACCACTACAACTTTCCTTGCACAATGGGAACAATAAATGCACCCCTTGTTCCAAAATCGAAGTGTGGTACATGCACGTGATTGAATGCTTGCTGCCATAGTAGTGGTTTATGACTTACTACATTTAGCCTGGTTCTTTGTATCTGTGTTAATATATATGATTTTGCTTCACATGAGACTAAGTCTGGTTTTGATTAGGCTTGTGGAGAGCTGTCAGAAAGTCAGACTCGAGCAAATAAGCCCCTGTAGGTTCTCTTGGAAAAGCCCATAAAATGTCTGCTGTTCATCTAAATTAGGCTCAGAAAGAAACACAAACCTGAAGGCTGCCAGTGTTTATACATTTGTTTAAGACTTTTTTTCCTTGTGGAGCAGAGGAGGCTGGGAGAGGAGTTATTCTGGGAATAAGCCTAGTCAGAGAGCAGCCATGGGCCCAGACCCTCATTCCTGCACACAAAGCAAATGAAAAACGGGCTTATGCAGGCACCCTGCGCTGTAGTATAAATCCCTCCCATGAATTTAAGCCCAGCAGTGGAGGAGCAGCACGACCGCTTTGCGGCCATTTCTGAAACCATTCAGTTGTGGTAGCGGCTAAAGCAAGATCAGAGAATATTTTCCTGTATGTGGCTTGCTTAACTGCAGTTTTTCTACATATCTCTGAGTCTCAGTTGAGGAAATCTGCCTGGGCCACAACCCAGATGGCAAGGCAAGATTTCCCATGGCGCCTGAGCTCCTCCATGTCTAGCTCAGGCCTTCCCATGGGGCTGCCATCCCCAGAATGTGGTCCCTGTCCTACACTTAAATGCCCCTACATGCAGTAACATTTTGCCCTGCTTAGAATGGATATGTCAACCAGCCCCTTTATATCGTACTGCACTTTTATTTTCTTAAGTGCTCACTGGTTTATACATCTATGCTTTAGCTGCCAGGGGTGAGGTCTGCTGTGCCAGCTGAGATGATGACATTGCTCTGTCATCTTCAACTCTCACTCTGTGCTGTCTGAAACTCTCCTTACAGTTGGGTTTACTTTGGAGGCATCGCTTGAGCGCCTGTCTCTGCTGTTTCTGAGCCAAGCAGGCTGGCTGCTCCCTGCCCCTCTCCCTTTCATGCATGCACATGTGGATCATCAGCTCTCCCACACCCCTGACTCACACATTCTCCATGTGTGATATTAGGCACAAAAATTCATTTCTTTGCTCTGTCTCATCTGGGTCCCACAGGCTCCGGCGCGTCCCTTCCCCATGTGCAGATCCATGGCTGTCCTCCAGAGCCTTCCTCCAGGAGCCTGCCTGCACATTTTCCCACCCAGCACAGTCTCTCAGGTCTTGGGGTCACATCTCCTACTGCTGGGCTGCCATAAATCCAGGATTGCCTCCCAAAGCCTCTGGCTGCATGGTTTTTTTCTGGGGGATTCACCTGACCACTGTAAACACGCGCAAACACAGGTTTTGTCTGTTGCTCCTGCTCAGAACTTTCTCAACATGTTTTTGGCCTCCCAAGCTGGGGCAGAGGACAGGAACAACATCTGAGGTCCCTGAGGGTCCAGAGCCTCCCCCCAGACTTCCACCAGCTGCTAGTCCCAGCCTCTTCAGGGGTTAAATAAGCCCCATCCCTGTACAAGCATTCCAGCCTTGGGGGTGCCACTCTCGGGGGCAGAGAGGACAGATTTCCTCAGGATTTTGATGACTGATAATTATTTAACAGTCTGAGAAATAAGTAGATCTAAACACAATTTGGAGGTCCTGCACACCTGTCTTTGACCACTCTGGATCAGCACTTAAGTCCCCAGCAGGGAAATTTGTACCTTGGACCCCAGAGGGAGAGAATTTCTCTTTCCCTTCTCTTTTTTCTCTCTGGCCATCCACTCAAAAGCTTACAGAGATGTTGTAGCTGCTGCATCTAAGCCACCAGAACAAAGTCCCTTGCTGCCCACTGCGGGGTCCTGGGGACAGTTTCAGTATTGAAACTTTCTACTGAGTGTTCTTATTGTTGTCAGCAGGAAGGTGGGAAGGCACTGGTTGGCTCAGCAGGGTAAGTGCCAGGTGCTGCCTTCCATTCAATCCAAACCTCTCCTTCCTACCACATCAGGGTCAGGCTGCATTTGGCTGAACACACACATGCTAATTGTAGAAAGCAGTTAATAGGCACAAAGCATTATCTGTATCTTATCTAGTGCCGGCATTTGATTAATTGTTCCCAAAGACTGAGGCTTTTCAGACTTTCATTTTAATTATGAGGAACAGTTGCCAAAAGCAATTTCTCTCAGGCAAATTTCACCATTTGTTGAAGTATTCATTTATCTGATAGTATTCCAAGGCCGGGTTAAAACAACAACAACAACAAACCACCCTATAAGAACAGCCCATCTATTCAGATTCTGAGAAGTCTCCTAGACAGCAGCTGGGGGGGAAGAGCTCGCCTTGTGAAAAATCTCCTGTCCTCGGCCCAGTCGAAAGTCCCAAGCAGCTTTGTTCCCCGTGTGCATTCCATGCTTCAGGGAGATAAGGAGGAAGCTACTTTTAAGCCTGTTCAAAAATAAGGGAAAAGTGTACAAGTACCTTCAAGAACATTTAAAGGCCCCACATATGTCGGGGTGACTTAGGAAGGCTCTTAGTGTAAGAGGCAATCTGCCTTTTGATCATATTCCCTCTAATCCTTCCTCCCTGCCTTTATTACTCACAGGAATTTGTGCATGTAAACACTCATCCAGATACCTGAGTTGTTTTTATTTATATTAGATGATGGAGCTGTTCTAAGTGCACAATACTCGGACACAGAGAGTGACTGATGCTGTGCAACAGGAGGATGGATGGGTCCACAGCTGACTCATGGCACCAGGGAAGCACATTGCACCAAGCAGAGATAATGCTAAGGCTGCATCTGCTTTGCAGACACATAACCAGTGAAATCCAGCCCTGCTGCACAAAAGGTAAGAAACTGTTCCTGACCCAAAGATTTTAGTCGGAAAACTGCACACGATGAATTGTGGAGGAAGAACCATGAGAACAATAACCACATCCTGTGAGCGCACAGAGATTTAGATACATTAACAGGGTATTTCAGTGAGAGAGGCAGCCCCATACATGTTGGCTGCTTGCCTATTACTGGTTGCATGATTCAGACAAGAAGCGATGGCACCAAATAGCCTGGGGAAAGTGCCATCCAACCAAGGAAACAGACTTCAAAGCTCGGGATGACCCAGGACTTAAACAACACAAATCCAGAATCATGGCAGAAAATATTTTTAGAAGGGTATTGTATCTGTGACAAGTGCCATACATATATTGTGGAGATGCCTATGAAGGCCCTTGGCAAATTTAAGAGGCAGGCAAATACAACTTAGAAAAAACACGTGTCTCAAGAAATGAGAGTCACGTCATCAACAAATCAAAAGGCAAGGTTAGATGACTTATAAAATATTTCAATGCTATTTAAAGCTCTTGCTGCAAACCATCAGGTACGTAAGTTTCATTCTTTTCATGAGGAATTTCTAGTATTTCATTCTGTTAATACTGACAGATCTGTCCATTGAATGGTCTTCTATATTTCAACAAGTTTATAGTGAGCCTGCACATTTATTTCTTCTCTTGGCAAAGTGGACATAAAAAGAGCTAAGTAAGATATTTTCCTTTGCATCATCAAGCTCCAGGCAGCTACTTTGAAACTTTGTAAGGCTGGTTACTAAACTCTGTTCAGGCAGCTTAATGCAAAGCATCACACTGCAGTAAGTTTTAGCAATAGAGGAACACAGCACGATGCACTACGGCATTCACAGACGTCACTGTCATGGTATGCGTGCAAATGGATGTCCAAAGTTCAGCATTTCTAAAACAACCATGCCATTCCTATGAAAAGCATTTAGACATCAAGAGTCCACCAAAAAACGTGTGGATTAATTAAGTTCTAGGGGGAAAAAGACTCATCAGTTTGAAACAACTGAGGATAATATAGCTTATTAACTGATCACAGATATTGAGCCACTTCCCACAGAGACACTATAGTGGTACAAATGAAACTGATAAACGTATGATACAATGCTCTTGTCAGGCCTTATCCTGCATACTGTGCACCTTTTCTAGTCATCTATGCTCAAGAAAGATGGACTGAAATAGAAATATACCCAGAGCCACCAAGAAAGAATAATCAAGGCAATGAAAAACCTCTCTTCAGAGGAGATGGAAAGATTTGGTGGTTTTAGCCTGGAGAAACAAAAACTAGGAGAAAAGATGGTTGCTCTCATCAGTGGGGCAAATACCAAAGGCAGGAACGAGGACTTCTGAAGATAATCACACTGGCAGAAGAACAAAGAAATATAGCCTGGAAATGAATAAATTTAGGCTGGATTCAGAAGAAAACTTCCAAGCATTAGAGAAATGACATTCTGGACCAACACCGCAATAAAAGGTAGAGCATGGTGCAAAACAAACTTTCTTTTAAAACAGTAATTAATAAGTTGAAGAACATAATTATTCAAACCAGTTGCTGTGACAGCAGTGCTCCCTCCAGCTCTATCCTGAGGGTTCCACAGGTGCAACTGACTCTGTCTTTGATTACAAAAAGAACAGAAGTTGCAGCTCAAAGCAGGGAGTATGTTCCTGATTCAAAGACTTTGCAGAATTCGTTAGAAAAACACCTATTTCAGTCATAGACAAAGGGAATAGTGGAGCAACTTGCCAGCAACTAGCCATCACAACTGACAAATCACACAGAATATAACATTTTTTCAAGCTGCCATTTTCTCAAACTAGGTAAGAACTAGAATTTTAAAAGGACAAATGTTAAGAGTAGTTAATTTTCAGTCTGAATTTCAGTTTGAGATTTGGTTTCATGTATGTTCTTCCAGAAGATTGGTCAGAATATAACTAGATAAATACCATGCACTTTGGAAAGACTCATTAATTTAATTTTGAAAAATCGACCCTCCAGAAAACCTAAATTCAAACAGTTTCTCCAATAATGTATTGATAGCAATGTTCATCTTACAACACATATGTCAGGATTTTCATATTCTTATCAGGCAGCAATCTTCAATAGTTCAATCAGCAAGTTAATTCTCCATTTGACATCTGCTGACACTGCTCCAAACTGACTATTACACATTTATTTGCAAACCTCACTTCGGCAACCAGCTTTTAAAACGACAGTCGAAGTGAAAACCTGATTTTTCTGTTCTTAAGGCAATAGTGCCATCTCGTGGGAAATACTCGGCTTTGTGTCCTACGCTGGGCAAAGGAGCCTGGAGCCTTTCTTAGACAAACATCTCCTCACGAAAATGAGATGTAATTTTTTTTTCCCCCTAAGTTGGCTCCCTCCAGTTAACACATAAGCTTTCATCTAAAATGCCCACTAGCCCTATCTAGTCACTATGGTAAGGTTTCATAAGGTTTTTGCTCTGCTCCAAGGTGTTCTACAAACCACAGACCCTGTTTGGGTACAACTCAAGGGAGCACCAGTCCTGTATCCTACCAGGAGGGCCCCACGGGCAGGAGGGAGAGCTCCCAGCCCTACTGCAACCAGTGCTGCTCCATGTTGTCCAGCAAGACCAGCCTCGCCAACCAAGTCCATGCCGTGAGTCCTTGGCTCTGCTGCACGAGTTACATACACACATTCAATTGCCAGTCACATCTTAACGCTGCTTCTCCTGTCAATATTTTCGGACCATTTAATCTGATTTTGTGCCTCTTCTCTTTTTAATGGCTTTTTCCCTCAGTTTCTGCAGAGCCAAAACAAAACCAACATCTCACAAGGCAGAGAGCACCAAACACCTTTTTACATTTAAAAGGCTGTCTGTCCTGCAGAGTGAAAACAATGAAGATGAATCTGTTTTTTCCACAAGCAGTGGAAGAAGTGTGCCAGAAACAAGGCCCTTTCATCTAGAGAGCTCCATGTGCATGGCTCCTTGGTAAAGATGAAAACTAATGGACCCAAATCAGCTTGCTTTTACACAAGGCAGGTTTAAACAGAAATAGGCTGCCTGCTTCAGACTCCTGCATTTTCTGCAAGGCTTCTCCTACCACCGTGCTGGTCTTTTTTGACTCCTCAAAGGATTTACGGGCTCTCCCACCAAAATCACAGCAGGCTGTAACCTCATCTGAGTGCCAGCCAACCTTCTTCTTTGTAAGCAAATTAAGGTAAATCTCAGCACACTCCTTTTTTGCTAGTTCCCTGATAAAGATGGTGAGTTATGGAGCCATCAGATAGATATTAACCAGAAATAGGAATTAAATAGGATCATGTATTCACAGCAAGTTTTCTTTTGCAGTCTGTACTCACTGGTTCAAGACATGCTCAAGAATGAATCCTAGGCCAGTACTTCCATGATGCTCTTAGTTCAGCATTATCAACGAAGCCAAGCCAGGAAAAGCTGTAAATTGTTACCTTCACTTGTAACACTGGCAAGAGCACACAAGATTTGTATTTATATGCTATAACACCAGTATTATAAAATCAAACTGTCACACCTATCTACTTCTGTCTTCCTGCATGAGGCTCTAGTCTGTTTCCCTGAACTGTTATATATGTGGTGTAAGACAAACATTGACTCCCAAGCTTAACATTTGAATAGATGTCACCTTGAGGTTTGGCGTCAAAACTAAATTCAGAGAGGGGCAGGTGCTGTTACTGTAAGTTACAAAGAACTTAGGCTTGGTATTTATTAATTCTCAAAAACACCCCCAAAACAATTTACAATACAGTTTTGAGGTACTAGTTTAAAACACACTTTTTATTCAGACTAATCAAAATGTTATTCAGATTGCAGTTAGTCATTCCTGAAATTTCCATCTGGGTGAGAAAACATAAGCTATTAACTGGTATTAATCAACTGAAAACAGTTACATTCAAAATTTCATACACATTTCACTCCTTTAATAGCTGAATTATTTGAAGACAGTACTAGTTTTAAAGCACAAGTTCTTCAGGTTGAACAGTACACCATACAGTGACTGGAAATGAAAATATTATTTGTACTTGTATATTAAAGGACTGGCACAGTTCTAAGTGTGTCTGGTTTTAGTTGGTACATTCCCGCCCAAATTACAACAGCATGAAGAAATAATTGAATTTCCCTTTCTGAGCACAGGTGTAACGTTCAGGTTAAAGTTAAAGGCCTAACAGTGTGCTTTGGGGAGGACTTCACACTGAACCAGCTGATACTTCACATGTCCTCGTGTGAGCAACTCACCTCAGTCTGAAGAGTAAATAATTCACTTACTCGCGGCATGTAAAGGACTTTCAAAGAACAAAACATTCAATTTATGATTGAGACTTAATATCACACATAAAGGTTTGCAAAGAGGAAGTCTATCTGCAAGCCCTAACGAACAGGTTTTCATTTCTTAATACAAAGTTAGGCTATTTAATACAACAGTAAGAAAATCACTGTGTAGTTAACACCAGTCAAAAATGGCTGATAAAGTTGAAAGAGTACTTGATCCTGATGGCACTTTCATGGGATGATAAACTTTTGTACTACATAAATGCATATAAGAGTAAAGTTAAAAGGATCCAGTCCTGAGGGATGTACAGGCATATGTCTTCCAGGGAGCACTTTGATAATTTTTGGCTTTCACATTTACTTTCTTCAGGCTGTGGAGTATTTTTGCCTTAACTTACTACTCATATCCAAAGCTTCCTACAAGACAACCAGCATCTCAGCTCACTGCCAGCTGAGACTAGGTGGCAGGACTCCACCAACCTGCTGCTCTCAACTTTGTCTCCTATGCTGGTAAAATCTAGCTAAGGTAATTTTTGAATTTAAACGTTCATTGTGCAGTAGCAAATTTAGCTGAGCCATTTATCTTCAGCATCTGCTAGCTCTGCACAAGTCTCTATAATTTTGGGCTGTAAACATTGAAGAACAAAGACTGCAGATATTTTGATGATATTGTATTTTCTCTGAAATAGGTGACAAAATATCCACGTGTTTAGACTGGCTCTGAGAGAGCCTTTGAGTTGAGACAGATAACATCGGCATTCAAAGGGCTGACACGCAAGAGAAATTTTTCAGCAATCTCAAAATCCCTCATGAAAATGTTCTACATGAACACCTTGGCCCAAAGGTGCTTCTTTACATTCTGTGCAGTCTCATTTCTGCCAGTCTAATCTGCAGTGTTTAAACTGGCTCAAAATCTAGCCTTCTCTTTCCTGATAGTAACACTTTGACCATGATCATACTGTTCTAAAATTATCTTCTAGTTGAAGTCTGACTGGCTTTTTGGCACCTATTAGAATTCACCCTCATCATTTCTACTTTGCCGTATTTACAAGTGTGGCATTATCCACAACTGTAATTTAGAGGAGAAGGAAAAAAAAAATCTTACTTAAGATGTTAAAAACTCTTATTAAAATAGCAGGTCATCAATTTCACATTCATGATCCATTCTTTTATTGCCTTACAAGCCACTACAGACTCCCATTTCTATATGTGATTTTGCATTTTTTGGTTAACGCCCGGTAATCTTTTTTGGTTATGCATTCTCCACACTGCTGTCCTGTGGATAAAAAGCAGCATAGGAGCTATTAGTGTCTAACTTGACAACAAAAACAATCTTCTACCTGATAAATAGATTTAATTGCCTATAAACAAGCAGTGCAGGCAACCAGTACAAAACAGTATATTGCAAAAAAAAAAAAAAGACTATGGGCTGCAAAGTATAACTGAGTAGAACAAAGTTTGTTTAGATGTTACCATGCTGTGGACTGACTTTCTATTTTTCTGAAAACGGTTTGCTCAGCTCTGAAACATTATGAAAAAAAAAGTAATCCTAGAGCTGTTTTCTCACTACCAAACAAATCGTTTCATTGGTTTTCTTTTTTACTTTGAGACTAAGAACTTCTCAGGTACTTGTTGGGAGAGTAAGATGAAATCGTCCACCAACTACTGTGAATTTGTCTTATGGCAATTTTAGCTCTTTGGGAATACTAGTTTCTAGTGGCATCACCAGTGTGTGCAAGTCTGTAACTACCCTGCCTTTCATGCTTGTCAAGAAAAACATATGTTCTTCCATGTAGTCTTAGCTTTCTCACAGTTGGTGTGGAACCTGTTTTTCGTAACACAGACATGTCTTGGTAATTATATGCAGAAGACAAACATACACCTAATTTTTTAAAAAACTACATCTCTTTAGCTCTTGGTAGCTACAAGGTTTTGAGAAAATCTTCTTTTTTTATTTTCTTGAAACCATACTCAGGACACCTAATTGTCTTCTCTTGCCACACAGGCTGCAGTTGCTCAGTTTTTCCAGACCTGTGGTGATTTGAGTTATGAGGTCATTGCTGAAGCATGCAGATTCCCAAGATCCAGAGTTGTGAACAACAATCAGGTTCTTAAAGAAGAAAATATATTGCCTTTTATTTTCTCTTTTGACTTTCTTAGACAACAAAAAAGTACACTAAAAATGTGCGTGTGCCATTGTGCCCCCTGAGTTCATTCAGAGTGGGTCTGTGAATGACTCCCTATGTACAGGACCTCATTTTGCTTTTGTTACTAATGGGCCTAATTCCAATGAAAATACATCTGTAGACTAGAGTCAACTCATGGGAACCAGTGCTAAAGTCTGCCTGAAATCTGATCTTGTGCCAACGAGCCTTGTGCCAAAGTCTTAAGCCACACAAGTAGAGAGAAAGCGCACGGATATGTAAATCTGCATAAGATCCTTGGAAAGGGATCACAAAATCTGTTGCTGTAACTTAATTTCAAGGACTAAATAGTTTCAGAACTAACAAAAATATATTTGTTCATGTCATTACAGTAGTATTAATGAGCAGTCCTGTTCCAGGGCATAGGGTAAATAAGAGGGCACAGAAAAGAATTTTCCCTCCTTACATTCCAAAATTTTCAAGAGCAGTTTGGGGAAAGCTCCACATACCTTTGAAGCATCAGGTATTGACTGGAATGGGACAGTGGAGCCGTTGAATTCCATTTCAGCTCTATTATGACATTTTCTGTGTAAAAGCACAAAGATCCAAGCAGTCAGTTGTGTGGCTTGTACTAAAGGCTGGTCCTACAGATCATGTTGAGAGAGAGACATTATCAGTTCTCAAAAACAAAAATGCTGATAATAAAATAAACATTTACAATGGAAACAAACTATTTAAAGTGCCAGAACAAAATCATAGAATCACAGAATGGTTTAGGTTGGAAGGGACATTAAAGATTGCCTAGTTCCAACCCCCCTGCCATGAGCAGGGACACCTTTCACTAGACCAGGTTGCTCGAAGTCCCAACCAACCTGTCCTTGAACACTTCCAGGCATGAGTGTCAGCTTCTGTGAAAAACTTGTTTCAGTACCTCACCACCCTCACAGGAAAGAATTTCTTCCTAAAATTTAATCTAAACCTATCCTCTTTCAGCTTAAGGCCATTCTACCTCATCATATCACATGCCCTTGTCAAAAGTCCCTCTCCAGCTCTCTCGTAGGCCCCTTTTAGGTATTGGAAGGTGCTATAAGGTCTCTCCAGAGCCTCCTCTTCTCCAGGCCGAACAACCCCAATTCTCTGAGACTGTCTTCATAGGAGAAGTACTTCAGCCCTCTGATTATCTTGATGGCCCTCCTCTAGACTCACTCCAGCAGGTCAACATCGTTCTTGTGTTGGAGCCCCTGCACTAATCTCCTCTCAAGAGCAGAGGGATCAAATCACGTCCCTCAGCCTACTGGTCATGCTTCTTTTGATGCAGCCCAGGATGTGGCTGGCAAGTGCATTTCTGAGTCACTGATGCCCTTAAGCTTTTTGTCCACAAACACCTTCAAGTCCTTCTCGCCAGGGCTAGTCTTGATCCATCCTCCACCCAGCCTGTATTTGTACCTGGGACTGCCCCAGTGCAGGTGCAAGACTTTGTACTTGGCCTTGTTGAACCTCAAGAGATTCACACAGGGCCACGTCTCAAGCCTGTCCAGGTCCCTATGGATGGCATCCTTTCCCTCCAGTGTATCAACCACACTGCCCAGTTTGGTGTCACCAGTGAACTTGCTGAGAGTGCATGGGCCCACTGCCCATGTCACCAACAGAGTTATTAAAAAGTGCCAGTTCCAATACCAGACCCTGAAGAAAACCACTCATCATTGGTCCCCACATAGACATTGAGCCATTGAAAGCAACTCTGAGTACAACCATCTGGGCTGTTTTTCTGGCCACTTTCAGTCTATCCATCAAATCCACGTCTCTCCACTTTAGAGACAAGGATGTCATGCAGGACAGTGTCAAATGCTTTGTACAAGTCCAGGTAGATGATGTCTGTTGCACTTTCCTCCTCTACCACTGCTGTAGCCCCATTGTAGAAGGCCACCAGTTGTCTCAAGCATGGTTTGCCTTCAGTGAAGTCATGTTGGCTGTCATCAATCACCTCATCATTTTACACATGCTTTAGTATAGTTTCCAAGAGGATCTGCTCCATGATCTTGCCAGGCACTGAGGCAAGACTGACCAGCCTGTAGCTCCCTGGGTCTTCTTTATTTCCCTTTTTAATAATGGGTGTTATGTTTCCCCTTTTCCAGTCAATGTGAACTTCATGGGACTGCCAAGACTTCATGACTTCTGAAATACGATGGATAGTGGCTGAGCCACTTCCTTGGACAGTTCCTATGGATGTTACTCATCAGATGTCGTGGACTTGTGCACCTTCAGGCTCCTTAGATGTTCTCAAAATAGTTCTCCTCCTACAGCAGACAGTTCTTCATTCTACAAATCCTTGAATTCTCCTTCTATAACTTTAGCAATGTGGCTAGAGCACTTGCTGGTGAAGACTGAGGCAAAAAAAATCATTGAATGCCTCAGTCTTCTCCATGTCCTGGGCAACTAAGTCTCCCATATCCTTCCTGACAGGACCCATGTTTTTCCCTAGTCTTTCTTTTATTGCTGATGCACCTGAAGGAGATTTTTTTGTTACCTGTGATGTCCTTGGCTAGATTTACTTCTGCCCATGCTTTTGCTTTCCTAAACAGATCCTTGGCTGTTGGGACAATTTCTCTGTGTTCATCTCAGGCTACCTTCCCCTGTTTCCATCCTCTGTAAGCTACCTGTTTAATTTTGTCCAGGAGTTTCTTGCGAATCCATGCAGGTTCCCTGGTGTTCTTCCCTGATTTCATCTTTGTGGGAATGCATTGCTTTTGAGCCTGGATGAGACAATCCTTGAACGTCACGCAGCTCTCTTGAGCCCCTCTACCCTCCAGGGCTCTATCCCACAGCACTCTATCAAGGAGACCCTTGAAGAGACCAAAGTCTGCTTTCCTGAAGTGCAGGCGAGCAAGCTTGCTTCTCACTCTTCCTGTTGCCTCAAGGATCTCAAACCACTTTGTGGTCACTGCAGCCCAGGCTGCCCTTGAGCTTCACACTCCCCCCCAGCTGCTCCCTGTTGGTGAGAATGAGGTGTGGCATACACCCGCCCACATTGGCTCCTCTGTCACTTAGAGAAGGAAGTTATTATCAGTGCATTTCTGGAACCTCCTGAACTGCCTGTGCCCTGCTGTGTTGTCCCTTCAACAAGTACCAGGGTAGTTGAAGTCCCTCATGAAGACTAGGGCTTGCAAACATGAGGCTGCTCCTACCTGTCTGTAGTGGGCCTCATTGGCTCAGTTTTTCTGGCCAGGTGGCCTGTAGCAGTTCCCCACTTACGTCATCTGTTCCTGCCCTCCCTTTAATCCTTACCCATAAGTTCTCAGTCAGCTCCTCATCCATGCCCAGGCAGAGCTCCATGCACTCCAGTTGGTCAACAGAGAGGGCAACACCACTCGCCTCCCCCGCCTTTCCTTCCTAAAGTGCCTTTGCCCTTCCATTCCAGCACTCCAGGCATGAGAGCCATCCCACCACTTCTCAGGATGACAATAAGGTCATGTTTACTCCCCATGCTGCCTGCTTTTTTTAGAACAGAGGAATTTCGGCTGGGCCCCTGGTGAAGCTGACTTTCTGCCTGGAGTGGCTGGAACTCCTTGGTGCTGTTACTTCAGGTGCTCTCCACTAACCTGCACACCCTCTCCAGGTTCTGGCCATCTCTTTCTGGCTCAGACATCTAACTGGTATGAGTGGGATGGCATGTCATCCCACATCATATCACTGTTAAATCTCTTCAGGTTTCTCTAATTTTTACACTTAAAATGCAATAAATGCCCACAGTAAGAGATAACTGGACAGGATTTTTTCACTGGATTCACAACAATTACTGATCTATCAATACGGTATGAATGCCCATTAAGTGTGACACTGAAGAGGCCTCAAACAAATATTTCAAGCCTACAAATACTTAGTGGCACACTTTCAAAATACTTTTAGTGTCAAACTACAAATTTTTATTATAATAATTTCTAAGTAACTATGTATTTAAACAAGGACTATTACTGCCTTGCTAAAGCACACATGTGTGCATTCATACACAAATGTCGATAAAGCCCTGGGGATTGCTGGAGTACTGGAAGTTTATGACTGTTCTGTGCAACTTCTGCATTGTAGTTAGAAAATTCAGTTTATCACAAGGATATATTTAAAAGGCTGCTGTGTGAGACTGGCACATTCAAAGATTATCACTATTTTCTAAAATTGTAAATAAGCACCAATTAATTACATTGTTTTCAAGTAACAGCTAACCTTAACATTCTGCAACGTTCACCATCTAGGTTATATTAAAGATCCTATCAAGATAAACTGCATAATTTGGAATCTGTGGAAAGCAAACATTCTAGATGTGATAATTCTATCTCCACCTGCAAGATTACATCGTGGGTTCTTGAGAGCTTTGCAAATTTTGCCAAATGATCCTGTACTGCGTGCATTTTTTTTTTTAAACCAAAACAGTTTAGTTTGTAAAATTATAAATAAGCCTTCTATTATTCTAAAAAACACACTAAACACAAACTCCATTTGAAGTGACAACTGCCATTCACATTATTGAGAGATTTGTGGTATTTCTGAAGAGAAAAGGCACCAGCGAAGTTGTTGAATCCAGATTCATTGCACCACAGGACCATGCTCAGTTAGCACCCTATAGAAGAAAAAGATACATTTCAGTACAACTACATTTTCTAATGTTAGCTTCAAGATAGGCACACATTCATACTGCCTGAAATCCCTCACTTCACTGTCACCACGTAACAATCTCTTTGGAATTGGAAAGGCAGGGAGCCAGCAGGTGTGCAGCAGCAAACTGTCTCTTGTGTAGGGAAGGGAGCAAGTTTTACTTACTACAGCACTGGCCACAGTGAGAAGGCAAACCAGCAGAGAGAAACCATGACAGTGGTCTGAGTAGAGTGAAAAAACAAGCTCTCCTCCAAGTCAGAAATCTCAGCCTTTTTCCACTCATAAAAAAAGGGCTACTCAATTTAAAAATAAGACTTGGGCAAGTATTTCAGAATCAAAGATGTTCAAAATGTTATTTTGTTTCTTTGCTCAGTCATTCAAGGGCTTAATGTGAAAACCATGAGTCATTAGGAACCAACATGGCCACTTACTTGAAGCTTTGACCCTCACTGTTGAAAGACTGCGGCTTCGAGCCACCTGCAAGACAAACAGAAAGGGAAAATCAGGTGTGTTAAAGAACTGTACCCAAGAAAGCCACCTGGGACCCCTCAACATTCAGAAAATTTGCACATGTCTGTCTGTGCAGCTCTACTGTTACAAAGTTCAACAACTTTCTAGGGTTTTTTTTCACAGTCTGCACACACACAAAAAGGTGAGCCCTACCCAAAGTCTCTCACATTTTCAATATTCACTTTTAAATTGAGGGCACCTATGTCCATTTAAAAAGATGGGCTAACAATTAGAAAAATATACACGTTTTTCACAGAAATAATGAAAAATGTTGTGTAACTATAGCATATGCAGAACTCTGCTAACGTTCCACATATCTTATTTGTATCACCTCAGTTCTTCCCTTCCTGCTCACCCTACACTTATTTTCTGCTCCTTTGATGCAATTAGTAAATTAGGAGTAAATTTAGGTTACTAATTCCAGGAGGCAGGAACTATGTGATGTATATGTGCTCCAAGATGACTAAAACACTTCCAGATGATGTAATTATTTATTCAGAAGGGCACTAAAGCAAGGGGAGTAGGGGGAAAGCATTCCAAGATACACAGTTGATACTTCTGAGAATTACTACTTCTCATACAGTATCTCTACTGATCATTATACCAAGCAACTATCTGTCAGTTCAGCTTCACCTCATGAGACCTTCAAGCAAAGGCATTTATTCCCAGTGTTAAAATGTACATGTGGCACATCAGCATTTTTAATAGGTTGCCTACACTCTTGGTTAAAATACTTGATGCTGTTAACACGACAAACATTCAGCTGAGGCTTACTTGACCAGACATGAGACGACGGCCACAGCTGCAGCTTCTGCTTCTAATTCTGCTTCTGCGAGAACACTAGAAGAGAAGAGTTTGACAAATCCCTTTTGAGAGAGAAGGTTTAATAAAGACAGACTCTGCAAGCAGACTTGCCATGCTGGAGAAAAAGTTTGAGGATAGAGAGGACACACAGTAAGCTTCCTCCTTAGAACAGGCTCTGCCAACAACCATACATCTGCATAATTAATACATTAAGGAAAATGGAACTATTCATCTTAAATACAGGATGAAGCACTAAACCCTAATTAATATTTTATATACTAGTCCACCCATATAGGGAAAAGTTAAAAACTTTTCTTTTTAAATTTTAAAAACAGCGTTGAAATCCACTGACTTCCTTGAACATATTCCTTAACAAAATACGTACCGGAACGATTTTTTTAGTGACTACCTCTCCCTTCACAATTACAGCGCCATTTTCCATCAGAGGAGGCCAGATGTGATAGGCCACAAAGGGAGCTGTGAAATCTGAGTCACAACTACGATAGTACCTGTTGAAACACACAGTACAAGAAATGTCTGCATATAAGTGCCAAAAGATAAATATGTTTCAAATCATCATTGTTGATAAAAAACAGCTACAGCTCTAATATCTCTCTTGACAATTTTTCCACATCACAAAAATAAGTACTCTTTAGGTGATCCTGTAAAAGAAACGCACTTGGAAGACAAACTTAGCAGAACATACTGTTTACTTATACTGACAGACATTCCAATAAAGCCATTTAACACCTCAGAAGGCCACTAGACCTTAATTTTTGCATAAGCCCAACACAAGCTAGGGCCCCTGTGTCCACTGACAATTAAACACTCTGAGCAGCAATTTGGCAGGCACAGTCATCCCTTCTTCCCGAAATATCTTGCTAAAACAAGCCCCCTATAAAGGATATTACAGAAATAGTCAACAATAAATTTACATCCCAGTACCTATGAGACATGAGGCAACTTGATTAGCAAGATCCTCATATACTGATAATGAAACAGTGGCATTTTAGCTATGAAAAGTTAATTCAAAGGTAATTTCTAAGTCTGAAATATTGGCTAACTAACACGTCTGGCTTTATGGATTCAAACTCAGAAAAAATACCAAATAACAGAAATTTTTAAAAAGCAATGCATTTATACTTCCGCAATGTATTACAATAGCAAGTTATATAAAACAATGTCATAGCCAGAAGCATGAAACAAGGCATAGGGTACAATGATGTTTGGCTAGCCCTTTATAGAACGGTATCACACTTAGCAAACAGAGATATTTTAATTTTTACAAGTTTTGCTCCATCTCTGTGTACCACGTATACACGCTATACATGTAAACATATGCATATGCCACATTTATCCAGATAGACAGACAGATGTGAGTATGTGTCTCCCATAGCAGCACGCAAAAACATATTACATGTAGTTTTTTAAGGCGGTGGAGAAAGCATCCCAAGACTATACCACAGTGTTGCTGCTTCTAAATTTAGCCAATTGCTTTGAGTGTCAAAAGCTAACTGTCCAGTATTTGGATAGGATCATTAAGTAGTCCTGTATGACTTTGCACTCTCCTGTCGAGAGTCTACTTTCATCTTCTCCACTTCTCTCCTTGACTTCTCAAGCTCTTCACCACCTGGATTTTATTCTAGTCTAAATTATTACTAGAAACCTCTTTAGTGATGTAAGGTTTTTTTGCTTTTGAAAGCAATTTTTTATGACCTATGAATCCCATTAATTTTCTAGACAACATGGAAGCATCCTACAGTGCCTCTGCCTGCTAAAAAAAGCAGCCTGACCCCATAGAAAAAAGAAAAAATATGTCATGGTGTGAACCTTTTTTAACAAAATTCCTATTTTTAAGAGGCAGTTTTGGTTTTGCTCAGCTCTAAACCAGAAGAAATGAGAGGATATTAATACTCATATGTTGTACAGCAGCCACAGCCTGGAGGCTGCAGCAAACATGTTGATGATCCTGGTAACAGACACCAACTGCCAGGTCTCAATAAACATGACTTTTACAGAACAGGCCAGTAAGGAGGAACAAAGATGCAAACATTTTAAAAAATACAGATAGAAACTAAACAGGGAAAGGTGATGATCATTTTCTTTTTAAATGATAAATTAAATACGCTCTTGAGACTGAGGTTTATCCAGAAAATTGCTCTGCTGTTCACTAAAAAGAAATTGTTGACACTTGTCTACATGCTGGTATTTATACACTATCATAAACCTTAAAGACATACCAAATTCACTACAGGCCAGGGGGTTTTGCCCCAGTTAATGTTTAGCAATCTTAAACTTTTGTATTAATTAGGAAACAAGTAGACTACACAAGCTTTAATGGTAAGAGTCTGACTGAATATAAAGATTTCTTACATGGTCCTATTGAAAAGTTCTCCATCAACACCAAGGGCAATATCAAGAGGAGGAATGAGTGTCTGCATTGAAAAAGCCAAACAGCACAACTCTCGAATCAAATTGCGGATCACGCAGAAATCAACTTCTCGTGGACATGGAATCTTTGGGTTCATGTTCATGGAGCAAATTACTTCCTGAAAATAAACATACATGAGTAATTTGTACTCACTAACAATTTTATACAAGCAAGTATAGAAATCCCCCCTAAACATGCCTCTCAGCTTTCTACATTTAAAAATCAGTATAAAAAGCTCATAGTACTGCTGCCCTAGACTATTCCAGAAAACAATAGCTTCAGAAAGAATGTGCTGCTATAAACAAACAAAACAAGTTATTACTAAGTCATACATATACTAGTCCTAGCAATATTGTTTTGGAAAGTAAACTGCTGCCAAGTCAATACAGTAACTTTTTTCTCCTTCAGGTTACAGTGCATTTCTATTTTACATATTCTGAATTTACCAGCTCCTGAAAGAGATCACCATGTCACTTCCCCACTGCCCTTGACTTGCCTGGACACTCTGACAAACGTCATACAGATCCTTGTGGCAAGCTATATAATCCAGGGCAGCAACTTCAAGTGGCTCAGGTCCCACGTGATCTAGAGCCAAAGTCCCTTTTACACTTATTTTGAGCTTCCAGAAGGCCTTCTTTGCTGCACGAAAAGATTCCTGCAAACATAAAGAACATCTAGTTAAATACAGGAGACCGAGATGAATATTTTATCAGTTATCTGAGAAAATGAATTTAACCCACTATCATCACAATAAGGAGGAATATAATATACTTCTGTAAAAAAGAAAGTTAACTCATCAGGAAAGAACTCTCTTATTGAGTAATTTACTTGCAGAAGATTGAAAAGCTTCCCACCTAAACGTCTATATTTGAATATGATTCCATCACACATCTATGATCAATGCAATCACATTCAAAGATATCACAAGTAATAGCATTTTATGTGCCACGTAAGACAGGAACATCTCATTTGCTGGGAAAAGAGGTTGGACTGGAGAGTGTAAACTGAATGACAGTTTGTCGTGGTTTGACACTGGCCCAACACCAGGCGCCCATGAGAGTCGATCACACACCCTCCCCTACCACAGCTGGGCAAAAGGAGGGAAAAGAGGAAACAGGGTTAACAGAGGCTTCATGAGTGAGATAAGGAGAGCGGGAGAAGTATTTCAAGGGCAAAGCAGGCTCAACCTTGATTACTAAGTGAAATTTATTACTAACAGAATCAGAGGAGGGGAATGAGAAGTAAAATAAGCCTTTAAAACACCTTCCCCCTGCCTCAAGCCCTCCCTCCTTCCCACCGACAGCACAGGGAGGCAGGGCAGGGGGTTTTGGTCAGTCCATCACGAAGATTTCCGTCTGCTGCTCCGGGAGAAGAGTCCTTCCCNGGGCTGCGGGTGGATCTCTGCTTTCCCCGTGGACCCCCAGGGGCTGCAGGGGCACAGCTGCTTCACCATGGGCTGCACCACGGCCTGCAGGGGAATCTCGGCTCCGGCGCCTGGAGCACCTCCTCCCCCTCCTTCTCCCCTGACCTTGGTGTCGCCATGTTGTTCCCTCACATATTCTCACCTCCTCCTCTTCTCTGACTAGAAGCAAAAACCCCATGACTGTTTTGATTTTCTTCTTAAATATGTCACCACAGAGGCTTTATCAGCCTCTCTCATTGGCTCAGCTCTGGCCAGCAGCGTGTCCATCTTCAGAGCCATCGGCCATTGGCTCTGCCGGACATGGTGGGAAGCTTCCAGCAGCCTCCTCACAGGAGCCATCTCTGTGGCCCCCGTGCTACCCAAAACCAGGCCATGCCAAACCAAAACACAGTTGAAAGAAAAAACCTTCAGTAAGTTAAATGTGCTTGGGATCACACACATTAAGAGATGCTGCCTCTCTGACACACATATGTGTTACACCATTTTTACAGAAAAGAAGACTCAATACAGAAAAACTGAAAACAACTTTCTTCGCACTGTGGTAAATGTGAGGTATCTAGGTGGTTTCAAGGGACCCAGTTAAACTAAAAAAGCACATAACTACAAGCAAAAGGAAAGCATGATATGGAAAGATTTTTAGCTTTGTAGTGTTGTAGTATTTAATGCAGCATTCCCAAAAGCATTTTTCTAAATAAGGCAACATTGATCACTGCAGGCATCATCTACTTTTCAGACCAAATCCTTCTTCTTTTAGCAGCTGTACTATAAACCACTGATCCTGTTCCAATCTTGGGACACGTCAGGTAGGACACTACATTGATTGTTCAATGTAGAAGTGTGAGAGGAAGAAAGAAAAATCAAAATAAATAAAGGAAGAAAGCTTTTCTTCCCCGCACTTGACAGAAATGCTAATTTACCCCCAATTTAATCCAATGCAGACATAGTATTTTACAAAGCACTTCTGGCCTGTAAATAAGAAACGCTATTTCTTTCTTACCACAGCTGCAATGTATATTATCCTCTGCACCAGCTCCATGTCACAGATGAACGTCCTCAGAAGGGTCTCTGCATCCAAGCGTTCTTGAGCATAAATGAAGCCAAAGCGAGCTATGAGGCAGGCGCGATGCGAAGAATTGACCCGCCCAGCCCGGGCAGGCGACCAGGTCCTCATGGAAAGGCTGCGTGACTTGCTCGCACAGCATCTCACAGGAGAGCGGCTCCGCGCAGCCCTATGACAGACGTGCAAAGAAGCTTCCTGTCGCTTTGCCATCCTCAGATGTTTTCCCTTCGCCAATTTTTTACAAGGGTAAGGTGAGATTTTGAGCCAACGTAATCAAAGAAGCTGCAGCTGGTTAGTCTAATACGAAGGCATTTGCATCAATAGGTTTTATGGGCTAAAGCCTAAATGGTAAAAGTAAAGTAATTCCTAAAGCACGTCTAGCCAAGCACTTTGCTCCTAGGAAACACACTTAACTAGTAATATTTTGAAGATTTGTTCCTCTCAGTACCACTGAAGAGTGCTGCTGAAGTCAAACAAGTGAAAAATGAACACTGTACAATTACAGGGCAGAACTTGTTATATAAGAAGACTCATCAACAAAAAAACCTATCTCTTTTTATTCCGTACAGTTGCTCTCAATGTATTTTGTAAAGCTGCACTATTTGCTGTTTTGTCTGAAACTTAACATAGCTGCTTTAAAATAAAATATTTGGGCACTAGAAGAAATCATCTAAAGAGCTTATGTTCCTTCATAACAAAGTAAAAAAGCTTAGCTTTTGTTTATACTTCAGTTTCAAATGAGGAAGAAATTCATGCTACCTAACATGACCGATTTCTATGATTCAGTGACTTCTCTGAATAAGGCCTCTACCTGGTCCGGAGAAGACACTTTTGGGCATCCAGGAGAGCAATCTCATCCCGCAGTGTTTGAATCTGCTGCTCATAGTCATTCATTTGGTGTATCTGCCTCAAGGTTTTGCACTCTTCAGCACGGGAAGCCCTCAGACTTAATCACACAGAACAGTCAGTCACAAGGTGTCCCTCTATCAGTGTAAACTATCTATCAATTAATCCTCATCATCAAGCAACAGGAGGAGAAGAAAAAAGAGGAAAATTATTGAGCAAGCTCCTTATGCTGAAATACAGGAAAAATCAAGAGTTTTAAAAAGCATAAAACAAAGCAAACCCTTAATCTTACTTTAAATTGTGTAAGCGTATTGTGGCAGGAGAGTTGATACACTACACTCAGTGCTACAGGAAAAATCACCAGTTAACATTTGGTGTCCCTACGCTAGCTCAGATGATGAGGTCTAAAAGAAACTGATTTCTTTCTCATATTTAAGATGTTAACTAAACCAGCTCAGTTTTCTTTTCTACAGATTAAGAACCTAGGTATTTTCTTCTATCAGGTTCTTGGGTTCTTTTCTTTGCTGTAATATATTAGTCAGTCAAAGGATATCACAGATGTTATTCAACTAATACCAAAAGCTACCAGTTCCTCTTCTGCTGTCCCCCAAAAAAGGAATGTTTCTTAAACATTGACAGACAAGCAAGTTTATCTTCTGTCCTTTACTCTTACTTAATATTAAAAACTATCCCAACATCTCTGCTTTCCCTCTAAACATTGGTATTACTGTTGCTTTCTCCTTACCAAAAATGGAAGGAAAAAATAAAAAAGTATGTTTTATATTTCTTTTAAAGGTATTCAGTCTGTCCTTCCTTTTCTTTACTGGAGGACCCTGGTGAGATTTTTGAGGATCTGAACCAACAAAAGCTCTAACACTTATCAGTTGACAAGATTCTTGTTCCACCTTTTTGAGGAGCAGGCTGATTGAGATAACCACGGGTAATAAGGCCAGCAACACCTGCTAAGAGGAAAGACTGCCCAGTTCCATCCTTAGTCAGCTCCTTCAGGAAGAACTTTAGCAGAATGGTAGTAAAAGAGGGCTAAAGAATTCTACTGTAAAGGACAACTGGGAAAGAAAAGTAGATTTGGGAAGATGAGTTCTAGAAATAGGCATGCAGAAAATCCAAACTGATATTCTTGGAATCACTTAGTAAGGGCATGAAATTATACCACTTAATGTACTGACCCAAGACTTATGAACATTCATTGTCCTCATGCTAATAGGATGCATGAGAATGTGTCTGCCACTTGGAGCTACCTCTTAAATGACTCTGGAACTGGTAATAACTGCACAAATTTGTATCTGAAGCAATTTAGTAATTTTTATATTATAGTGCTCCACAAAATATGATTTATGCAACTACGCAAAAACTGTTCAGGTCTAGTCACTTTTCTGGAAATCCAACTCTCTTCCTCCATCTTACGACAGTGGCTTTTATCTTCTCGGCTATTTACATATTAATTAATATGTATAGCATAATTAATTGTGACATTTTGTAGGTCCTTCAATAAATGTTACACTATAGCCACTCAGTCGATTTTCTATTTAGGGTTTCCTCAGCATGCAACATTTCATAGACTATAACTCCACATGAGATTGTCATGGACTATACAAAACCTTTTTATGTAGAATACTGGCATGTTTTCCAACACCTCTGCCAGAAGCAAAACCTACCAAGTCAATTCATGAATGTGGGTGTGACTGTAGCATTTGTACCCCACTTTGGATACACATGATACAGAGCCTACACGCATTTTGAAACTTTGGTTTTAGGCCAGAAATGAAACATTTTACAAATCTTCATGAGTCTTTAGATGTCAAGGGAAAAACGTGACTTGTTGAAAAACAAAACGCAAACAAAAAGAATTGCAGTTGATTTCCCTACTCTTGTTCCATCTGCCTGATCTGCGCACGAGTTGCATATAGTTTGTCCTCCAGTGCTTGCAGTTGACAACTCTGACTGCAGGTCACATCTTTCAGCTGTAGGTCTCCCACAATTGGACCCTACCAGGAAACGAAGTCACACTGCTTGAATGTTCTACCTTACAGATTCCCACAGCAATGTACTATAGCATTATTGGCTGATGTATTTAGAAATATTTCAGTAATGATCATTTCTAAAGAAACAGAACAAAAACAATTGCATTCTCTCTGAGACATAAGCAATGGCTTTCAGGCACACCAAACAGAGACTCAATTATATCAAGAAAAATATTGACTTATTTTATACCTCATGGTAGAAATTATGGAAGGTCTGCATATGCAAATCTACTGCCTGAATCATCAGAACAAAGCATTTTGCAGATGTGTTGCACTGTTGGTTTTTTCCAGTTAGTCAACTTCTGACTGACAACATCATCAGCTCAAGTAAACTTTTTGGGAATTCACGTACACAAAACAACAGAAAAAGTTATTAGATCAGAGGAGGCAAAGACTGTCATTCCAGAAAGCACACTGCTGCACATGCAGCTGTCTTTAACAACCCATAAAATAGCCTGATAGTACTGGAATTAAATAAGTAACTGTGCAACAGGCTATTCTTTAAATTTTGAATGTCACATGCAATGACAAATCTGTAACTGGTATGCCTGGTGTACTATCATTTAATAACACCATTATTTTATATTTTGTGGGGTTTTGGCAGAACCCTGCTCCTGCATTATACTACAATCTGACTCTTAAGGGATATCACTTTTTATTTGTCCTATTTTAATTGTGAAAGATTTTGACAGAGCAGGTGTAAAAATGGGAAACCAAAGAACATGGAGACATCACTGTCAAATCTCAGGATCTTGAAGATCTTCCTCTAGTCTGAATTAGCCAACTCTCTTATTTTCTTTCAAAGCAGAAAGCCACAACAGATCTGTCTTTCCTGACAAACTGTTAGTATTACAGTCCCTTCAGTAAATATCAAATACATACTAACTCCAAATATCATGGCAGGAGCATGGTGGTATCACAACACGCATAGGCACTTCTTTTTTTTAACTCTTCAGGAAATAATACAATGTTAAGATATTCTTAGAGTTTTTTTCTTCAAACAAAAATAAAAGGAGCTCACAGATTAATGCATGGAGTTTATGCACATGTTCAGCTTACACATGTATTTTCACATAGTGTTATTTTTTCTAAAAGACATATGGCATAAATACTTCTGTGATGTCTCTGCAAATGTAAACATAGCAAATCTTTACCTAGAAAAGGAAAGCAGTATAATAACATAGACTTTGTATACAATGCAAATTCCTCCACAATAGCACAGTTGTCTCCATAGGTGTCCCCATGAGCAACTAAGGACATATTTCATTAAGTAAAATCTGAGAGGAAGGCTAATATTAACAGAAAATCATTAAAGCTCTTCTGCAGGTATAAATCCACATGGTTCTATTCCTTTAAAATAAGTTTCTTACACACCTCAGAGATAGAGAGGCTGCTTTCACCTCCTGAAGCTAGGCTTGGCATGGGACGGTTTTTTGTTGCATCTGCACCTTCATTAAGAGTATCTAAGAAAACACATACATTAAGAAATGGTGAGAACACTTACAGAAAGAGCCAGAGTTGGAAAAAATGTCACATGTGAAACATATTAGTAATTAGACAAGGCACTGATTTACCTTTTTGAGATGTTTCATTGAGAATTGAGAAGAGCTGCTTTTGAATGGCAGTGTTCAATTCTAATATTTCACAGCATCGGTTCAGATTTTCACCAAAGGAATTGGCCTGTAAATAATGTGCATTACTACACCTGTGTAATCTTTCTTACCTAAAGTTATTCCTGTTACAATCATGGTATTTCCATCCCCCCTATAATTACATTTTCCCAACCTTTTCTTACTGGATCCATTAGAATACTCATTTTTTAAGGTTCACATTTTTAATAGGCAAATGAAGACGACATCAGAACTTCTATGACCCTAACTGGGATCATTCACTACTTGAGAAAACGTACTCCTTTTCCATCATAAAGAGGCTGCAACCACAAGCGTTTCTAAAAGAAGAATCATAGTAATTGTGAATCTGAGTTACAATCTTTCAACAGTTATTAAAATAATAATCCAGCAGATTGTTGGATTAAAAAAATACAGTCCAAAATCTGGTTTTCCATATTAGCTGAAATAATACATAAAAGGCTCTTATCTTGCTTTGTCAGCAGTCACATGAAGCCTCCACGCCATTTCACCTGAATTTTAAGTTACAAACTGAAACAAATACTACTGAAGAAGGAGAAAAACCCAGCATTATGCCTAGAAAACAGCAAAACTACATCACTTGCAGCAAATGCACTTTTGAAAAGGAGTTGATGGGGTTAATCTGTCCAAGATACTACTGCACCTGCCAGGAAAATAAACACTTTGTACCTGCTTCCTTCATCTTTATCTGTAACCTGTGTATCACATTCCACATAGATCACCCTCTAGGTCTTCAGGTTTTAATGACTCCATTTGGTTTTTACAAGCTTCGGAAACTGCTGAAATTCCCACCCATGCCCCCATCAGCTTGTGTTTTGATTGCTGCAGCATGCTTTCCTCAGGCCTTGGAGAGCACAGTCAACCTGCTCACCTCCACAAGAACACGGCTACAAAGTGCATTTTTCCAGCTCATTACAGCGACATAACACCCACGGTGTTTCCATCTGCCAGCTCCTCTTTTTCTGAAACAGCAGCCCGAAACTGTTCATCTTCATTTCCCAAGACCTGAAAGACTATTCCCAACTCACTTATTATGAAGAGGTCAGCCCCCACTTCTGCTCAGCCCTCCTAAGGTCTACCTCCACCATCCATTTGCAAGATTTTAAAATGCATGGCATTGTTCCTCCTCGGGCATCCTCTGTGGTAGCTCTACCAGGTACTCTCAAACTCCTTAAAACTGTCCTTTGCCACGAATCCTGCAGAGAGTTACACTGGCTATGTAACTAGCTCCAATCTACCACGGAGCAAAAAAAAAAAAAGAACTGACTCCCCCTGAAAACGCTGCATCTGTGCTCAGCACCTTTTCTCACCAACCCCAGCACACAGTAGGTGGTTACAGGCTCGTGACCAACTATCTGCATCCTGAAGCTACAGAAACCTGGGGACGCAGGAGTGAAAACTCTGTTAAGATTCAGTCACAGATGTCAAGTCTCGTGTTCCTTGACCTCATCTTTCCCTAATTTTACACCTTCTCTACTGCTTCCACTGTTTCACCTCCTCAGTTTCCTGTTCCTCCTCCATGGGTACCACTACACCCATCTGCAGCCGAAATACCCGAAACTCTTTCTTCCCTCACACCCGCTTCCCACGTTCTGAAGCCCTCCGGCGGCCGTGCTGCCTTTACAGCAGCCTCTCAACTCTAACAGGTTTCCCCACCCAGAAGAGCTGGGATGCTGGATAACCCGTTCTCACTTTCAGCACCCTTTTTCCTCACGTTCTCCTGACTGTTCCTGGGCTATAGCCGATTGTTTCTGAGCACAACCCCACCCGTGGTCCTTCCACCTGCTGCTCTTTTACTCCAACGCTTTCTTTTGTTCTACACACAGCCCGTACCGCTCAAACCTCACTTTTAACCTTTAACTTTTAACCTCCAACCCTTGTTTTCAGGGAACCTTGTCACGGACAAAAAGCCAAACAGCTGAAGGTGTGAGTGCTTTAAAGGTGTTAAAGCTGCGGTAACTGGATGCGCGTGCGGGGCAGTGTCCCAAACCGGCCTGTGGAACGCCGAGCGGGGGCCGCTGCCTCCGGCCCCGAGGACCGGCAGGACTCACCTCGTAGTCCCGTTGCCAGTTCTCCAGTTTCTCCTGCAGCGCCCGGGCACTCCCCGTGCTCACCAGACTCTTCAAGTCCTGGGCCATGGCCAGATGTCAGCTCGCTCCCGGGGGGCGCTGCGCTGTCTCCTCTGTCTCTCCGGGAGCGCTCCTCGGGCGGCGCAGGTGTAACGGAGATGGTACAGGCAGCCCGGCCCCACTGCCCTGGGCTGCGCCGCGTCCGAGGTCCTTTCCAGCCGCGGTGGTGAGGCGAGGGCCGGCGCGGCGGCGGCGGTGTCACGGTAAACCGGCGGCGGGGGAGCGCGGCGCCTCCCGCGCAGCGGGGATGGCCCGCGGCCGCCAGGCGGCGCTGCCGGGTAACGCCGGTGGGCGNNNNGGGCGCTCGGGCGGGGGCGCCATTTTCGCCGCGGTGGGCGAGGCTGGCAAGGTGCCGGAGCCCTCCGGCCGGGCAGGGGAAAAACGGCGCTCGGGCGGCGCCTCCCGCCCCGTGCCCGGGGGTGTCCGGGCAGGGTGGGCTTGGCCGTGCCGTGGAGAGGCGGCCCGAGCCTGCTGTCCGGGCGGGGCGGCCCGGAGCGGCGCCGTCCTGCCCGCAAGCGTGGGTGTGTGACAGACAAATACTTTCTGCCCGGGGAGTGAGGCGCCTGGCGTTTGAGCATTGCAGGGATGCCGCTGCCGCGCGTAACGAGGCGCTTGGCACTGACGAGGGGGCGGGAGGCGGCGGTGGGTGCCTGCGGGGCCCCGCAGTTCGTGCGGGTTCTGCAGGGTCACAGTGGGTCCGGAACATCGCCGAGGGAACGAACCTTCCATAAACTCGTCCAGGTCCTTTCTCAACAGCATCTCTTATTCGGTCTTCAGCAGTAGAGGAAAACACGGTGTTGGTTACTCGTTACATCAGTGTAGAAATGTGCAAGTGCAGTTACTTAAGGTGTAGCTTTGGGATTAATTTAAAGTGAACAAACTTAATTCCATCCAAAAGATCAAGCTCCTTCTTTGAAGATGTGAATGCCTAAATGACAAACTGTTCCATTCAAGGGTAGTGGAACAAAATTTTTGACAGCTACGAAAATACATTAAAGGTTTATTTTCACTATGAATATGTACAGGAGTTTCCTCTATTAATTTCTTACATTGACAGAATATCCCATACAATCTCATAACTTTAGATGATTACATGAAAGCTATGCTGGCCAAGTTCCCCATGCCAGGTTTGAAGCCTCACAGTTACCTTTCTTAATGCTGCATGCAAGCAGCAGGAGTTGAATGCAAACCCTGTGCTATCAAACTAATTAAAAAACTGTATCCACCACACTCTTTTTGAGTAGTCACTGAGTCTATCACACATGAGCATGGTGGGAACTAAAATCCTGTGTATTGCCAGATGACCTGCAGGATTATGTCCTGTATCATCCCTGAGAGTTAGAAGTTCTTTGTAGCTGGTTTGGTTTAGTTTTTTAACTGTAACAATGTAATTAATAATTCCTATCTGCCATGATAAAAATGAGATATAAAGCCATATATTGTCCGAAAGTATCTGGATTTTAAATGTAGTCATTGTGTTAGCAGAGGTTGCTGTGGTTCTAAGCGTGTATTCGACTACAGAGTGGCAGACTGAAATCGAATACTGAACATAATATCCAATATATTCCACTAGTCAATTCAAATTTGCATTTTTTGCATTCATGTGTGCGTGTCATTGTAGTTAATTTACATGCCTTTTAAAGCTAACCCGTGCTTTGTGTTACAGCAAAGTTCTAATGGCCCAGTGAAGAAGTCTATGCGAGAGAAGGCTGTGGAACGCAGGAATGTTAATAAGGAGCACAACAGTAACTTCAAAGCAGGATACATTCCAATTGATGAAGACCGTCTCCATAAGACAGGGTTACGCGGCAGGAAAGGCAACTTGGCCATATGTGTGATTGTTGTTCTTTTTATTTTGGCCGTCATCAATCTGATTGTGAGTATAGTAGCTATAGTGTAAGCAAAATTAGGTCATATTTCATTTTGACAGTTGAGTAAAAAAAATAAAACTTTTCCAGTACCACTGAGGACTTGAAATGTACTGAAGGAGATTCTCATTTTTCTCCTTTCTTTTTAGTTCTTTTGTAGTCTGAGCAAGATTAGATGGAAGAATGGTGTAAGTTCAGGCATGGTTATTTCAGTTATCATGGTTCCAGCTAGGAACCTACTGTTCATGCAAGAAAGACTTAGGAACCTTCAAAATGCCACCCCATGAGAAGTGTTATTAGTGCAAGTGCATTCAGGATATGCGGCAGGAATATTTTACATAACAGAGCTGTATGTGAACATTCAGAATTAACCAGCCACTGCACTTTAAAGCTTCTTTGTTCTAATTACCACATTTTTATTGCTTGGTCAATGAGAAGTAATACATTATTTTTCATAATTTGCACATTCATCTGTGAGGGTGCATTCTTGTAGTTCGGTGTTAAGTGTATACCAAGCTGCACTGTTCAGGAAATTTGTTTAGTCAATGATTACCCTTAAACAGAAAAAAGATGTAATTATGGACGTGACCGAATATTTTATATATATATAAAATCATTTTAGTTACTGTTTCAAATAAGCCTAAAAGTAATTTAAAATGCTTTTCATAATTAAATGTGTTACGATGTTTTCAGTAGGAACAGACTAAAGTAAACTCACACTTAAAGCTCACTTCAACACTAGCATTAATAATTGTTCAAATAAAACATCTAATTAATACAATAATTGTGGTAGGAAGATCTGAAAAATCAACATAATGTGTTTCTCTTTCAGATTACCCTGGTTATCTGGGCAGTGATACGAATTGGTCCCAATGGTTGTGACAGTATGGAATTCCATGAGAGTGGCTTGCTGCGGTTTAAGCAAGTGTCTGACATGGGTGTTATACATCCCTTATATAAAAGCACTGTAGGAGGGAGACGGAATGAAGACTTGGTGATCACTGGGAATAATCAGCCTGTAAGTTATACCATGAATTGAAAGTTGGTGAGCAGCGCTAGAGAATTACATTCACATTGCTAATAAATGTTACATTTGAAACATCATTAAGTTCATGACTTTGTTTCTGAAGATTGTATTTCAGCAAGGAACAACCAAGCTTAGTGTGGAAAAAGACAAAACTTCTATTACCAGCGATATTGGCATGGAATTTGTTGACCCACGAACACAAAATACTTTGTTCAGCACCGACTATGAAACTCATGAGTTTCATCTGCCAAATGGAGTTAAAATCTTGAATGTACAAAAGGCCTCTACAGAGAGGGTATGTCTCTCTTATTTTTTGTAAGTACAGCCCATTGTTTGTGTAACAGTAGAGTTTGTGGTTTTATAGAAGGTTGAGTGTGCCTTTGGAAGCACCCAGCAATCCTGTTGTAGAAAAAACACCCACAACTACAAATACATAGGAGGAACAGATTAAGTGAAAACAGAGGGGTAAATTTACATAATCTGTCCTAACAGGAAGCCTGTATTTGCTACAAGTGTTAGATCTGTATCCCTTAAAATAGTCATATGAATTGTTATTTTTATTGCAAAATTAATTTCACACACCTTCCAAAATTTAGTAGTCCTGTTTTGAAATGTGAACATGGAAAATAACAAATATGCAGAAGGTAATAGCAGAAGGGCGAGAAGTACATTCAAGTTTTTTGTTAAATTGCATAGCACTACTTTTAAGGTAATTAAAGTTACTCAGACAAACACAAGTGGCACATTTTCACTAATCTGTAATACACTTCTTTCGTTTATGTTCTTAGATTACCAGCAATGCAACCAGTGACCTAAACATAAAGGTCGATGGCCGTGCCATTGTCCGTGGAAATGAAGGTGTTTTCATCACAGGCAAGACAATTGAGTTTCGAATGGGTGGAAACATGGAACTTAAAGCAGTAAGTATTTCAAATCAAAGCATTTTTTTCACAGCTTAGTTTTAAATTTAGGCTGATAGTAAATTGATTTAGCTTTATATAGTTTCAAATTTTATACAGATTAGTCATGCATGCAAGTTTAGTCCATATATTTAGTAGGATTTAAATAGATGGTTTATTACTTTCCTGTTAATTAGTGGTCGAGTAGTTTTCAGGTAACACTGATTTACTACTGTTAAGACACAAAAAACCTACTACGCAGTTAAAGCTAAGCTATTGCCCTCTGGACTGAAGTGAATACCAAAGGAAATTTAATCTTCTCCTCTGGAAGCTTTACCAGGGTTGGCAACCTTTGCCAGAAGAGCAGAGCATATAGTTAGGAGCACTACCTTCTGTGCTGCTGCTGTAAGACTCACTAGCATTCCTTTAAGATTTTTGGAGATTAAGATGGCAGTATATACAGAACAATGGAAAAGAAGGATAAAAATAAAAGTATATGCACTTTCAAGTGTGAATGAATTTCATGTATGAATTCA
This sequence comes from Oriolus oriolus, assembly GCA_013400235.1. Classification (NCBI taxonomy): domain Eukaryota; kingdom Metazoa; phylum Chordata; class Aves; order Passeriformes; family Corvidae; genus Oriolus; species Oriolus oriolus. The sequence goes on along the minus strand of VXBT01012370.1, from coordinate 182,133 downwards.
AACACTGTTTCCTGTGTCACGTCCATATTTTTACGTTTACTGCATTTGCTAGTAAGTCTGTAAAGTGAAAAGCCACCCTACTGCTGTCCTCAATATCGATCCACCACGGGAATAGCAAAGTACATTACTGACTATATCCAAGAAATCCATAGGCATTGCTATAATTTTCATTTAAAAATTAAACATTTTTATACATACCTTTTTTGTTATGTTGATTCTACAGCCATCCTAGAGATGTTATTTATCCATTAAACCAGTTTGTTGTTCTCAAAGACAATCTGCCTTATTTACATTAGAAGTTGTACTTTTTTTTTCCTCCTTAATAGGAAAACAGCATCATCCTGAACGGAACCGTGATGGTGAGCCCATCGCGACTGCCCAGTTCTTCTTACGGGGAACAGTTCAATAATGGCAACTGGCTGCGCTTCAAGCTCTGCATGTGTGCGGATGGGACACTGTTCAAGGTTCAGGTGACAGGGCATAACATGGGCTGTCAGACTTCTGTCAACCCATGTGGAGCCACGCACTAAAACAAACCACTGCTGGGACAGGTCTCGTTTGTGTTTACATATATTTGTATGAAGTAATTGCATGCCTTCAAGGGTTTCTTTTTTTACAGCCGTTTATACTAACATTTCTTACGTAGTGTTCTAAGGAAAGGCTGTTGTGGTCAGCAGTATTAGGTCATCATCCTGTTAGCTGCAATAGTGGCACTGACTCAGTAAGCTTTCAGTGTACATGCGTAATGAAGTACCTTCCTGAATTGGGATAAGTAGAATATATGTAAAGAACATGAACTTGGCAACAACTCTACTGCCTTCAGTTATCTCTAGAGGAGGTTTTTGTCCTACATCCCAAGACCTTGAGGACTGCTGAGAACACAACTGCAATCTGAAGTACTTCAAGAAGAATGACAATTTTTTGTTGGAAATAGATTTTCCTAGGACGGTTGAAGTGGCAGACTTTTGTCTTCTTTCTTGTTGATACATAGATTCCCCCAAACTTAGGTGGTTTACCAGATGTGTACCAAGAGGGGTAATGGCAGATCACTTTAAAATATCACATTGTTTTTGCCATATATTCTCATGTTGTTAAAAAATTATGCTATCATAAATAATATTTGCGAAGTAATATTGAGTATGGAAGTGTAACTTGAATTTTGAAGTAGTCTTGCAGTTATTGAAGTGTTGTTGAGCTTCCATTCTATCTGTGCAGTTAATGCATTCTGCAGTTGCTTAATTTATGTGAAGTACTTACAAAACGTGTTTATATTAGAAGTACATTTTTAAAGATGTACTTTCAACTTGCTCACTACCCAAAAATAGTGTTTTCCTGGGTGCTCTAATGTGAACAGTGTCCGAGTCCATTACTTAATAGCTAATAATCTAAAGCATAACTGTTGCAGCAGTGTCTGAGATCAGATCTGTCCTTCCCCCTGAATGTCAGTACTGATGCACTACTGAGAACCTCAGAATTAAATTCTGAAGTTAAACTGCAGGACTGTAATTCTAAATGTGATGGTAGGACATTAGCGTAAATACACGTGTATCAGAATTTGTCAACAGTGAAACTGAGGTGAACTGGGGCCTATTACAGCCTTGCAGCTCCTTTTGCAGTAGTGAGGTGTTTTGTGCTAAAAATAGACCAGCTATTTATAAGATTCCTTCTTTCCCCACCCCACGTATTCCTTCAGTTTAAAATAGCTTTGTTTTGCAGTAGCATCAAGTAACCTTAATATTGGAGGCCTCAAAGTGACTTTGCAACAGCTTTTTGACAAGTTTTTTGATAAGCACACATTTCTTTATCTAAAAGTTGTGCAAATTTTACACATTAACTTCAGCATTACTTACTTGTTACAGGAAGGTAGACTATCTACCCTTGTTTTATAGCACTCAAAGTACATAGGATTCCATAAAATACAAATCAGCTCCTGCTGTAAAAAAAGTTCGTATGTAAGGTCCCAATTTCTGAATTTACTGGAAGCCCTCATGCAGAATGTCTCTATGGGTGGAAGTGATTTCTGGAGTGGTATTAGTAAGTCAGGCATTACAGCACATGGGGGAGGTCAGAGGAGTCATATTTCCCTCACTGCTCAAAGGCAAAGCCAGATTTTGATGCTCAGTAGTTGTTGGGGTTTTGAGGCTGGACAGCAGTGGAGCTGTTCTGACAAAATCAGAATAAGCTGAATATAATGTAGCAAAAACATTGAGTTCTCACATTAAAGATTATGGGCAAATACTACCATTTTGCCTACTGCCTTTATGGATGTCATAGTTTTACTAGAGTTAATAGTTACTAAACACTTTAACACACATTTTGCTGCTTTACACCGATCTTTGCTGCTAAGCAGTGCCTCAGTTAGTATCTGTTACAGTTAAGAGGAGGAAATAGTAAACTAACATTTTTAGAATTTTCACTCTCATGCTAATGGAAATTGGTCACTTTATTTTTATGTATACAAATGCATACACATATTAAAAAATATAAAGAGCAGTATCCTCAAAGCTGAAATACATCTTGAAAATGACAGATACTGCCCTGGTCAAGTAGGTTACACACATATTAAAGCTCTTCTCTGATTAATACTGACATGCCTATATGCTAGTATGGGATTCTTAAAATTATCGAGAGTTCTTTGTAAAATACTGTGTGCAATATACAGCTGACAGATTTGTCACAAAGGTACTCTTATATCATGTCTGCAGAACTGTTTTTGAAGTGTGGATTTTTTTGTCAAAATGTAGCAAAACCAATCATAAAAATACCAAACGAAATAAATTATCAAATTTGCTAGCCACTCTCTATGTATTGTTAATATATTTTATATTTATATTACACTGTTTGACAAATGTTGGCACCACACATGCCTTCTGTTGAGCATTTACTTGTTTATCTTCTAACTGCCTAAGGTACTTTTTTCTATATGTGTTTAAAACATTGGGTGGAACACTGTTTATTTCAGTCCCATAGCTGCACTTAAGAGTCTGTATGTATAAAGTGCATTCTACATGTGTCTGTAAAATGCCATACTGGGTACGCTGAAACAACTTGCATGTAAAGAGTTCTCACCATCTGTAAATGTGGTGGTTGTTCCAATGGGTGAAAAACAATTGAATTTCAAATGTTTGTTTTGAAATGAAACAATAAATTCTAAGATGCAGCTGCAGTTCAGAAGTGTTATTTGTAAGAATATAGTTTTTCATTAGAAATTCACTGTTGTGTTATTGATGGTGAAACTGGAAGTATGAAAATTGTTCCACACCTGTTTGTTATAGATTGTATGTGGTGGACTTTGCTCAGTGTAATTGTGTGCAATACCTGAAGCAGAGTTCAAAAGTCTCCACTGTTGTTAGATCTCAAGCTCCCGAGAAGTTGTGTTTCTCGACCAAAGGGCTGGAAAAGAAAAAAAGGTTCTAATTGTTTTTTGGGATAGATGGAGGGAGGGGGGAGGTTACCAGTTTATGAATGCTCTTTTTGAAAAATAAGGCTCCAAAACTGAACGTTGGTAATGCTGTGTTTATTTGGTGTAGATTCTTTTTAATGTCTAACTGTTTTCACTTTCTATTCTTGTTATGCTGAATTTAACCGTAATTCTACATTTTACACATAGATACTATGGATAACCTTCACTTGCGTCTCATAGCTGTGGTCCTTTACTTTAATCTTCCTGGATCAGCGGGAACCAAGTCACAGTGGATTCTTCCCGCTACACCTCACCATTCAGAGTGCCAGTGGGATGGGCAGCTCCTACTGAATTGCTCTTTTACCGGAATATCTACTATTCCAGAAGATATATCACAAACAGCAGTAACAGCTGATTTGAGTTACAATAATATTAAAACTTTTGTGTGCTCTGATGGAAGAAATGAACAGTGGATGCTAAAACACCTGAACCTCAGTAACAACCTGATTTCTGAACTCACTTTAACTACTTGTACAAATTTACCCATTTTAGAAACTCTAAACCTCAATGGAAATGCCATCCACACCCTCACACTGGACGTGCCTACACCTGCACATAGGTCTAAAAAGTACAGCGTTGTTGATCGTCTCCTGCCTGCTTTGAAAGTATTGTCAGTTGAAAGAAATAATCTTAACACAGTTCCAAGAGGTAAGCATTTTTGAAATCTTTAAGGACTTGACTCGCAAGGGGTAAGTTGGTTTTGGATAGAATTCATACATCTTACTGAATCCAGAATGTGACTTTCTCATTTTATTATACTTAAGGTGAGGGAAAGTTCCACCTGCAAGTACAGAGGCTGAAGTAAATCAGTTGCTTTAGTTTATGTCATTAGATTTTTTTAATAGTCTTAGCAACCGTACTGCCTTAATAGCAGGCAAATATAACCAGATTTATCCTCTAAGAGCCCAAGCAGAATTCTTGTTTGTTGCATAGAGAGGGGGAATAATGATCTTTGGAAAAACACCAGCTTCCATATCCCAGTCATGAACCTTAAAGTCAAGAAATTTACAGATCATGAATTTCATACTACCCTTCAAAAGGAAGTCAACACTCTTAAATAAAATTTGCTGCAATTTCCATATTTCACAGAGACAGGAAAATATATTTTGTTCAGTCCAAACGACTTTGCTCAGTGCCATTTAATAATCAATCACAGCAACACCTTGGTGTAACAGGAGAAGGTGTCCTGGGGTGTGTCTTGGGCTGTAAGGTTTTGAGACACTGAGAGACTTTGACTTTCCGGTCACTGAACTATGCTGGGCAGCTAAGCTTTTATCCAGGGATTATTCACAGTGGCCAAACTGTTCAAATGAAGCAGAAGCTGCCAGATGAGTGGCCCTATCCTATACAACATGTTGAATTTACTGATCTCTTGTAACACTATCAGATTCATTAGTTTGAAAATACGGGAGGACATGTAATGACAAACAAAAATACTGCTTATCACAGAAAGTCAGACAAAGATCATCTATTTGCCCCTAAACAGGGTCATGAAAGTTCCATTTTTCTCCTTTTATGCTATTAAATAGTTCTCTGGCATACAGGAAACCCATTTCACGTAATGATTTTGTACTGTCTGTAAGGGATCTGTACACACAGTATAGAAAAGCTTACATTATAAAATATACCAATGAAGATTTGATCTGTTTTGATAGATAAATATGACTGCCCATTATAGAATGCCTCAGAGGGTCAGACAGATCAATCCTCTTCTATAAGAGAATTTTTAGATGTTAAAGTTCAAATTGCTGTGCATGGTACCACCATACTTTCAAGTTATACTTAAATCCTATATTCATTGAAATACATGTTCAGAACTTTATTCTCTGTATCCAAAATACTTCACTAAAATTCTGGAGCTTAAGCTCTGGAAAGAAAACACAAACTGCAGTTCTGTAACAGAGGTTTCCCATAGAGAAATCCTTCTCCCAGCCACCCCCCACCCAGCTGTAAGGCTGCTGCCCACTGCTGCCACACCAACTGTATATTCTAGGCACAAGCTTAGATTCAGGGAAGTATCCACAATACAATTCCTCATGCAGGTGCACTGATGAATTTAAGAACTGCCAGAACTTCTGTATGCCTTTCCTATCACCTACCTCTAGTTTTACAGCAGGAATGAATCATTCCCTCTGCTTTTCACAATAAACTCAATTACTCAGCAAACAGAACTGCTGGCTAAGAAAAGAGGTTTCTGGTAAACAAGGTGACACCAAAGGCAAAATTTTTAAGAACTAGTAGCTTCTCAGCAATGCTGTATGATCAAAAATCACTTTAGAGTGACATTGTAGTGTTGAACACTCAGCATCAGTGGGGATGAGTGTTCCAGTGGCTCCTGGCCTCCCACTGGAACTTGCAGGCTGGAGTTTCAGGGCCTGCCTACACAGCACCTCAGAAAAAATGAGGTGTCTCCAGCAATCAAAAGTGTTCCTTATGTAAGGTGGATGTTATTGTAACTAGGATCACTGAAGAATGTACTGTCATGCTTCATAATTCACAGGCAGACAGGCATAAGCAACAACACGTTTTTGTTTTCATTTCATATGAATACAGTTCAAAGAATCCTACATATGAAAAACTCCCATGAAATTGCCCATGGTAATGGATAGGAGATACTATATCACCTTTTGCATCTCCATCTTCTACTTACAATTAAAATATTTGGATCTTGTAAACTCAGTATATTCCACCCTTTTCACACTCCTTTCCTACCTCCAGTTCTCCAGAGAAGCTTGCTCAGAGATCACAGTCAGAATGATTTTGATAGCACAAAGAAATGTTAGTACTTTTATGAAAGTGCCAGTTTTTAAGACATTCACTGACTGTAAATGTTTTAATGTGCCAGCTGTTGACGCTATGCAGCTTTTAGAATGGGACAACCCCTGACCAGGAAAAGCATAACACAAAGGCTGCAGCCACCCGTTGCAACAGAGAGGAATGGAAGGAATTTTGTTGCAAAGAATTTTATAAAGACACTCGATGCAATTGGGAAAGCAAGAATATGAAATGTGAAATAGGTTTTTTTCTTCCTAGGACTAGGCCTCCTGCAGTCTTTACAAACTGTCCATATGTCATCTAATGCCATACAACAGATTGACCCAAAGGATTTTCAAAACTGTTCACAGCTGAAGGACATTGACCTGCGAAACAACAAGATAACTAAAATTCATCCAGATGCCTTCAGAGATCTCAACAAACTACAGGTTGTAAAGCAATACAACTGTTTCAATATTTTATGTTAATCATTAAAGATATTCATTACCAACTGTTCAGCATGATTATATGGTTCTGATTATAATATTAGTGTACAATTTAAAAACTAGAGCAAATACTGAAAATAATGTTTTTATATATTTGCTTTTTATGAAGGAAAACACACATGCTGAAATGTATGAGCTATAACCATAAATTCACAATTTCTCTATGCCACAAACCAATCCATAACTGCCTTAAACACACACATGTCCCTTTCTACCCCCATCCCTTCCATGGCAAGAGCCCTGCAGCTCCCTATTCACACAGAGGTAAGTTAACAAGGGGAGAATTCTAAACATACCCCAATTTAAAATTTTCATCTACATTAAAAAGCATAGAACAACATTATCGAACTCCTAAAGAGATGTATTGTTCACAGAACTACAGAACTGCTTGTACACTGAAACACTGTTGTAAGATGTTGCAGTAAGGATTCCACTGTAAGCCTTGTCAAATTAATTCTCTATCATTTCCAAACAGGTCGTGGATCTCCGTGAAAATGCTCTGACAATCCCTCTACCACAGATACTAGTCAGTTTGAACTTTTTTCAACTTGAAGTTTATTTGTCAAAGAATGCCTGGATATGTAACTGCAAGCTAAATGCATTTAAACATTTATTTCATTTTGTCTTTGACTCCACAAGGAAAATATGGAGCCTTTCATACAATAAGTCTGACAAAAACTCCCAGAAACCTCTCCTGTATCTTTCAAGTTTCCATTTAAACTGCAGGGACAATGTTTTGCTCAAAAGGGCTACAGTCCCAGCAGGGAACACATCAGTCCTGACCTGTAACTTGGACAACATAAGGGGTATGTACATCACGCACTCCAAATGCTGCTAAAATCCAAATGAATGCAGATTGATCAAATAAATCTGGCTTTAAAAGTGTATTTCTAAAGACACTGTTTAAAAATAACTGAGTAACAACGTGCAAAAATATTTCATTAGAAAGAAGTATTCCGCTTAAAATATTTGAAAGTTAGGTTTCCAAAGTTGTCATCTCCTTCCTTACATTAAAAGAGTAGGTGATGTCAAACTCTACACAAATAAGTTTCAGTAAGTAATGCATTGCTAATATATTGGTTCATTTTGGACTGAAACAAAGGACCAAATAGAGGGGTGGCACTTCTGGGGCATGTAGAAAACTGAGAAAGATGCAATAGTTTTCAGTATTCAGTTACCGCAAAATGGTACGAAGGTTTAGTTGCAGGGGAAAAGATTTCTATTTCTTCTAAAAAAGTACAGCTACTGTAGCACACACTTCACTTAGATTTACCATTAATAGAGAACATTGAAGGTATAATGAAGGTATAACAACAAAACCTACAGGGCCAAGACCTACCACGCAGATGGAAAAATAAGACCAAACTTAGAGCAGAAAGTGTATTTGTCGTGTTGTAAGGCAAAATGGTTTAACTCTAATGGACTAACAGCACTTGGAGGTGGTAATGCTTTCCCCTGGGAATACTTCATCCCCAAATGAAAATACGCAGGAACTATGAGAAATGCCACCTGCTTTGTCTGTTTACAAGAAGAGTCACAGAAACCTGGATTAAAATCCAACACACTGGATTGCAGCAAAACTCAGCTCGGAACACAGGCCGATCCAAAGACAAAGCTGAAAATACGACCTTGAAACCAATTGCTAAGCGCCAACAAGCAGCCATGGCCCACACTAGCTCAAGTTTGGAACAATTGCTCAATCAGTACAAATACCCCTGATTTACAGACTTTTTTTGCTGCAGTCAGATCGGCAACTACAGGAAGAACAGTGGTTGAAACAGTTAAGAGGTAATGTTTTATTCCACAGCTGCACGCAGTGACCATGGCCAGGCTGCAGAGCAGCTGGCTACAGATGAGTCTCTTCCACAAGGAAGATCAGCAGGTGTTTCTAGTACAACCCTGAACTTGCTTAGATGATTTCAGTGACCTCCTCCCTCACCACCATTTTTCTTGTACAGTCTGCTATTGAGACCCCACATGTACTGTGGTTTTAGATGGGAGGCAGTGGGGAGGGGCCTATAATATGGTTTAACAGACTTCATACCATGTTAAATTACTCAGAATGGATAAAAGGAAAATGGGGTTTATAATAAACTGTTAAAAGTTATCAGAGTTAGTCCAGAATATATTCTTAAAAACATCACTGGACCCTGCAAACCAAGTATACTATGCTTTTAAAGAAGACTGAGTTTCTATTTTCTTTCATTTCAGGTAACGGAGTGTCTTGGTGGACGCCTAAGGGCAGAATTTCAAAAAATCATGGTTTTCCTCATATGACACTGGATAAAATGAATAATTTAGTGATATACAATGCTGAGAAAACTGCTGAAGGATTATATTTGTGTCTTTTCAATACAGCAAAGGAGAAATATCTCATTTACAAGATACAGGTGAAAGAAAGAGTCTCAGCATTTTTGGTTAGAAAAGCCCGGGACACTAACACCAGTTTTAGAGAGAAAGAAACAGAGCCAAACTTTGCACTGGCTGTCTCCCTCTCTGTGCTCCTTACGTTTGTTTGTGCTTTTTGTCTGGGTGCTTTTGCTAGACCCTACCTGGAGAACCTGTGGAGACTCATGCACAGGAATAAAAATTCAAGTTCAGAACATACGTATTCTAATCAAGCTTTTTCAGATGAAACCTTGAGCAGAGAGTCTTCTGCAAGGAAGCCAACAAACACACAGCATAATGTATTATTTTGTGATAAGAATTCTTTAAGAAACACACACATTTTTCCTACAGAAACTTCTACTTTGTATGAAAATGTCACTAGTAGTGCAGTACATCCACCAAATCCTGAAGCAGAGTACCAGAACCAAAGCAATACAGAGATCAACATGAAGAAAATACCAGTGTTTTCAAAAGTCCAAACTAGTACTGACAATCATGAAAGTATAAATGTTTATGATAATGGACTATGTTCTGTAAGGACAGACTACCAGAACAGCAATGAAGTAACACCAAACAGCAAAGTAAGCAACTGCTCTGGTCTGCTGCAGTCTGAGATCACAAAAGCTACACCAGATTCTCCAGAAAGAAAAGGTATTGTTTCACATAATGAACCCAGGCACACTACAAAATCTACACAGGGAAGGCAAAGCTGTGAAGAACAACTTGGTCTGAACAGCAACAAAAATATATCTAGTGATGCTGGAGATTTTATTTCACCCAGTAGCTCCAGGAGAGATGCAGATATTGAGAATTTAAGCATCTATGAAACAACAGAAAACTCTCCCCTTACAGAGCATGACTGTAAAAGGATACATTCAGATGAAAAAGATGCTTCAGCCGATATATTTGGTGACAGTTCTTCAGCTGAAGGGACTCCATTCACAATGAGTGACTGTAGCTCTTTAGCAGACTCTGAACTGGAAGAACCTGATGTTAGTGACAACCTGCCAGTCTGTCAGTCATCACTAGACGAAGCCAATACAAACACAGGAACTGAGAAGCTCTCAACACTGCCAGAGTCTCCAAGCATTACTGCTGAACTTCAGCAGATTGGGAAAAATGCAGATGAGAACAGTGCCTATTTTGAAACCACTATTAATTATGGATCAGATACCACCATGTGTGAAAGAGCATCCCCTTACACTGATAAATGCAGTGGCCACGTAAGCATGTCAGATCCAGACAGAGTTAGTTCTTCAAGTCAAGAAGTTCCAGATAGATTTGATTATTTTACTAATGCAGAGTCAACAGTACAAAACTCTATTTCTGATTCTCTCCACAGTCAAAGCACAGATTTTGGTAACACAGTACTTAAGTTAAAACATTTTCCCACGTATGACACAGAGAACACTTCTGAAGAGGCTGAGCCGCAGCTGTCTCTGCTTCCCAGAGAACCAGAGCATTCCCTCAGCTTCAGTCACACAGAACAAAAAGAAAATGCACCAGCGGGAAGTACAGATGAGCACATAGCTGGGAACTCCCCTGACAAAAATCATGGTGGAGCAGGCATTACATTAAGAAGAAACATGAGTACATATGAGGACAACAGCTTTATTTTTGCTCCCACTGATACTGGATTGAATGAGGTTGTTGAAAAAGCATCACTGCTGCATTCCAGCAAAGAATCATCTCTTCAACTGCTGCCTGAACACACAAATGAAAAACATTTCATGTTTATTACACAGCAAGATGACTTGCTACCACAGGGGAAGCAGGCTTGTGCAGATGAAAGGAAAGGAGGTACTGATGAGAAAAATTCTGATGGATATACAGAATTACAGGATACCAGCAACTGCAGTCTGCCTGAAGAAACAGAGTCTTGTAATCCTACAGCAGTTCTGCTGCATATTCGTAGCTCTGGGACAACACAGTCAGACTTCACAACAGATGATCACTTCCAACTGGATCAGAGTGATGAGGATGCATATTCCTTCTCAATCCCACAAGATTTCTTCAGTAAAAGCACACCATACAGTTCATGTTCCTTCACACAAAAGCCTACAGGAAATACAATCTCTGAAAACACTGATTCCAGCAAGAAGAAGGATCACACTACTTTGACAGAACTGGAGAACCATCCTGCAACAGCAGTAGAACACATTCAAAATTCCAGTGAAAATCTCAGCCAAAAAAGTCAGACAAATTCAGGACAGGAGCAGTTTTTTGTTAAGAAGAAAAGAGCATTTGATGGATTTGCTAATATTTTGCAAAGCAGGAGAACAAACTTGAATAGTTGAAACGTAAAATGGTAATACTAAGCTCCCACAGTGTTTATGTCATTACAGCAGGTGCAAAAATTATTTTGTTTCAAAGTGAAATTACTTTTGTTGAGAAGGTTACTTGTAAAAAACGCAGTAATAGACTTTATAAAAAGCTACTCCAGAATTTTAATAAAGCTTTTCCTAAATTACATTTACTTTCTCATTATTGGTAGTTGATACTAATATATTATTTCCCTTGGAATTTGCTTCAGATACTCACTGTTTTGTGTCTCTTTGTCTAAAATTTACATTATTACTATTATTGTGTTTTCTTACGGGACTCGACCTATACAGTGAAATAGTACATACTACTGTCTTCTGCTTTTTGAGCCAGATTTGTGGATTATCTCTGAATTCACAGTTCTGCAAAGATAAATGAAGTCCAAGCAGCATTCAATTACATTTCAAAAATTACTTTTTAATTTGGCAAGAGAAAGAAAACCACATTTCTCAAAGAAACAGAACAGAATTCAATTATTGCAGAAACATCAGTTACAGAAATGTAGCTATAATGGGACATCACCCAAAGTTCGCAGAAGTGATGACACAGGCAGGGTAATTTAAAAAGAGACAAGGGATCCTATACCCACTTGAGAATTTTACTTAAGAGTGGAAAATCAAAAGCAGTTCAAAGCTGCTATTTTAGAACATCAGTAGCCAAAAGAGAGCAAATGTAAGGTAAAATTACCTCTAAATATAGCCCAAGGCCCTTTCAACAGACTCAGTACCACTGATGCAGTCCTTGAAGGGAAATGTCATCATGAAGGGGAACAGACCCAGCTGTGGGAAAATGCAGGAAACTGGCTACATCTCTGGGAAAACTCTTTCATGAAGACACAATCAACTCTTAAAAAGTCCAAACAGAAGGAACACATTTCAATTCCATCATGAGGAGCAAGTCCAGTGGCACACTACATCATACCCACTGACAAAACAAGAGGACAGTCTTAAGCTGCACCAGGGGAAGTTTAGGTTAGAAAAAAAATATTAGAAAAAATTTTTTCACTGAAAGAGTGATTGGGCAATGGAATTGTCTGCCCAGGGAGATGGTGGAGTCACCATCTCTGGACATGTTTAAAAAAAGACTGGACATGGCACTCAGTGCCATGGTTTAGTTGATGAGAACATGTTAGGTTAGGTCATAGGTTGGACTTGATCTCAAAGGTCTTTTCCAACCTAGTTCATTCTGTGATCATTGAAACTATCTTTAAAGAAAAAACTAAGAACAAAAAAGCCACTGCCAGCTGTCAGTAGAGCTCATTATCCACAGAAGTTCTTTGTGGCCAAAACAAATTTTAAAATGCAATGCCTGAAAAAAGCACTGACTTGCTCTTTTTGGTATCTAGGAGTCTTCACACACTGTTAACACCTCTCCAAGGCCTGTCACCTTTTGGGTGTAGCAGCTGCTAACATGTTAAGAAATCTAACTATACAAGAAAGGCAATTTTATGAATCATGGAGAAAAAAACCCACTTGAGTGTTCTATTGATGTCTCATACATTGAAATGTTTTGCCATTTGCTTGTGCAACAGTCCAATAGGATTTCAAAATATACATCGGAAAATTATTTTCTCATCTTTTTTTCTGACCATGAGAATTGCTGCAGTGGCGAGGCAGACAGTACACTACTTACTTGTGAGAAGCTACAGGATTTCCAAGATTCCTTTTATGCCACAAAGTTGCAGAAAAGTTTCTGTTCTTGTTAGACAAAGTCAATTCACTCCTTTATCATGGGATTTTAACATGTAGCAAAGTATTCATTCTACTGTCAAAATATTATGTTTCATCTCAAACATATCTTCATATTTCTGCCTAATCTTGCCACTGTCCTTTGCTACTCGTCTCTCCCCTCTTATTATCACTTCATTCAAATCCAAACACTCAGCTGCTTCTCCTTTGTATCAGTTCATTTCATTAGCAATTGTGCCTTAATACAAAACCTTTCTATTTTCTGTGACTTCCACGCAGTACCCATCATACTCTGCTCCTCCCTACCCACCCCACGTTAGCATGCCTTTCTGTATACAATTAGTTACACAGTCCCACACACACTGACCCCAATATTGTATCCTCACTTCTCTTTACATTTCATCCACTGTATCTTGTTCACAGTGAAAACTGATTTAGCTTATTTGGCCACTGAGAATTTTCTAGGACACCTATACTAGTAGAAAGCCATTTGCTGTTACTGTCCCAGCTGACTGTGGGTAATCAGACAAAGTCACAGAATAAGCTTGATAAAAAAGGTGCCTGAGTGTATGCTGTATGAATTCATAAATGAAGCATGAGGAGTCAGCCAAGAGGATGTTGGCAATAGTCTGGACACACCTTTCTCACAGGGCAATGGTGTGCCAAGCTCTGCAATTGACAGGACACAGAATCCCTCACACAGTGCATCAGGACAGGAAAAAATACTGAAGTTTTAAGAGCAGATCAAGAACTTCAAATGCAGTAATCAGAATGAAACAAAACTCTAATTTTCAAACACATACTTATGGTAGTTTGATAATTTTCAAGTTATTTGCTGTAGGTACAAAGCATTTCAGTCTTTCCTGAGTCAACCTATCTGCTCATCGAGTCCATACATCAACAGCTTTTCTATGAGGATCTCATGGGTCAGAAGGCTGGACCAAGATGAGTGGGTAACAATCATGCTTCTGTAAAATTTTGTCTTGAGACATTTCTGCTCAAATTGACTTACTGTTGAAAACTTCCGTATTACGGTACTGTTTTACACTCACACGCTCCACTTGCACCATAACCTTTCTGAAACACGCACCTGTTCCCAACAGTTTTAAATATTGATTTGCTCTACTATTAGAAATGGGTGACAAGATCCTATACACAAGTTCTCTGCTTATAATTGATAAAGGTTGCCTGCTGATGTATGTTCAGACATGAGAACTTCTGAAGTATGAATCACAGAAAAATCTGAAGTCAGTTGCTGAAACCAACACAAATACTGTTTATTTGTGGGATGCCATTTTACATCAACACCATGAAAAGACCTAAAAATCAACCAGATTAACTCACATTAGGTGGCATAATAGTATTTTCATCATATTGTGATTCACAGGAGTTTAGCACACCTTATTTATGTAATACCCAAGTAACTAAGACAGAAAGCATTCACAGTTACAGGTTAACTGCTGTTCCTGCAACAGCAGTGTCAGTAGGTGCGGTTTTGAAACACATACACATGCACACACACACACAGAGGGGGGGAATGGGCAAGGATTTAAAAAGTAAAAGCGAACAAACAAACAAATAAACAAAAAAAAAAAATCAAGCTAAATTTTGGTCTCAATTACAGAGAACACACTATTTAGTTTGTGGATGGATTCTATATACTTTTACAACAACATGAAAAGACAAAATATAAGGCCTAGAAAGAGGTATGTTAGCAGCTCTAATTAAAACCAGGGCACAAGCTAACCTTTAAAGCTGTCTATATGAATTCCAAGAGTAGCAAATAATTTGTTAGACTTGTGACCAAGGGTCAACAGAAATCTGAGAAAACCTTAACAAAACTGAAGTCTGTTTCTTGTCCTTCAAAATAGTAACTTGGGAACATTAACCAAGTAGCAATAAGCTGTAATTGATTTTGATTGTGTGAGCATATTTGTGATGAAATAAAACGCACGTGTTTGTGGTAAAATGGGAGAAGTCTCTACAGAATTAGAAATGGTTACACAAAGATAACCCAAGTATTTATTGTACCTTAAAGACAACCTTAAAGAGGTTTTAACTGAAAATTCAAGTACATAAATAATTTCAATAATTTCTATGTTCTTCAGCTTGCTTCCTTGGAAAAGATAAAAAGTGAAAAGACAACAGCTAGAGAATTATATTAATACTTTAAATACTTAGTATCACTTTGCTTTAGAAAGATATTTAATTCATGGACTGTTTTGATTACTAATACTAATATAATCATTTAGGTTGAAAAAGATCCTTAAGATTATTGAGTCCAAAGAGCTCCAAATGTTTGTCATCTATCAAAGAATGTCAGCTCCTGCAGTTTCTGGACACTGTTTTCCTTTTCCTTTCACTACCTGTCTTTCCAGATTACATCTCCCAAATACCAAAAATGAACTGTACCTTGACCATCAAATTCCTGCTAAAAGTTCAATAATAGTACACCAGAAAGATTAGCACAAGACCCATGACACTTTTTCAGGAATGACCTCTCAGTGTCTTGTCCCAGAAATCAGCACATTCTGTACACTACTTTTCAAAAGGGGAGGGGGGGAAGCCCACAAGCAAACAAAAAAACCCTACATCAGCTATTTGACAGCATAATATAAAAAGCAAATACCAGGCTTGTACTAAATACAAGATCAGCTGAGTAGGTTAGTTAAGTTTCCACAACTATTAAAAATTTCTCCAATACACAGGAGCAGGCAATGTTAGGATCTTCTGCTTATCAGCATATGTAGCAAAACCAGCAGGATGGATAGCACAGGGAAGCTCATCAAGCCACACAGGTCCATTTTAGTCCATTTGTTCACTATAAATGTCAGCTGTAATTATTAATCATTACTAGCTGTAATTGAATCTGTGGTTTACTTTATGAAGATGCATGTTTATAAACCTGCTGATGGCTACGGATTCACCCTGTTTCAAATGGAAGAAAAAATTTGCAGCATCTGATTCATTTCCAAACACATTCCTCCTTTCCATCACTCCCGACAACTTTTACCCAAATTAAAAAAACAAGTTTGTTTGCTTATACAGAGAAAGTACTTTCTGAGGTTTCTTTTCCCGTTTCTTTGCTTTTAACTAAATTTTGTATTCTGATAAACATTTGCAAAACTGCCAACACCAGGCTGAACAGATTTCTGTCAACTCTGTTATATGAAAGCAATACCTGCAACAGTAATAGATTAAAAGTGTCTTTGGCTCCTGCTTCCATTATTGGAAGCTCAGTTATTTGCAACATGCAAAACCTTTTATACAAACTTATATTTGTTGGAGGATTCACGCCAATTTGTGCTGAACAGTTTCCTAGAGTCAACAGCTAGCTTAATGTTTTAAGAATAATTACAGCTATTTCACACAAAATCTTGGCAATCACAATTTGGCCTAATGTTAAAAGTTATATTGCTTCTGAGTTCATTCTTTTAAGAACTAAACCAGCAGCTCCACTGGTATTTCATTACAGTAATACTATTGTAATATACACATTTACATCAGAAGTCTTAATAAAACGTGTGTTTTCTTAAGAGGCTTATTGTAAACATTAAATACCACACTCCACTCAATTAATTTCTTGTGCAAACTGGCATCAAACATGGAATAAGGTTATGTGCTTTAGTACATGAGAAAGCACTGACTTCATATGTTTTACCAGTATTAACTTTACAAAGCACTATTTAGTGTTATGGAAATCCAAATGTAGCTGTTTCATGGGAAAGGTAGTATTTTCTTCTTAGCATCATGAAATTCTAGGTTTTGTACATGCATACATATTGTATATTTATGTATATACAAATATACACAAACAGATACAAACATTTTTTGTCTTTGGCAGCTGAGCTTGAAAAACAAAACCCAACAACAACAACAAACAGATCTGAACACAACTGACCACCGGTAGCACCACAATTACAACCTCCTGGTCCAGGGCAGCAAACCAATGTGCTTTTGCTAAACTAGGCTTAATCCTGAAAGGAGTCAAGTCAATGGCAATTGTTCCTGACTTGACGGCAAGGATAGAACCTTCAACACATGAAAATTTCACTTTCAACATAAAACGCTTTCCTCCCACTCCCATGGATCACATTCTAGGGAAATAACAGAACTGCCAAAATCTTGTAAAATATTTCTACAGAAAAGTAATGTTATTTGTCATTCCAAAACACCCACTGGCCCTTTGTTGTTAAATGCTCCATGAATCGATAACATTTTAATAAATCCTTAGGGATCAAAGTTTAATAGCACCGGATACTTCAAAGACCTATTTATAAATATCAACACTAACATTACTCAATAAAGAAGGGTAAGACAAAGACAACATGACAGAATTACAGAACTTAAACATTACTCCATTCACTCATTTTTTCCCAAAATAATCACTAGAACCATCCTATACAGACAAAGAAACGAGCGTAACAGGCAGTGGTCCCTAATAAAAAGTACTGTCATTTAATGCTGGTGTTTTACATGCCCATTGCCTGCAATGGACGTTCTGCCAGGAAACTTTAACCCCCAAAAGGAAAGAAAAATTAATGTTTTGACTACTCAACACCGTATTTTTTCTGATATCATATTTTTAAGTACTTAGAAACGCAAAGCTGGAGGCCCTTGGAAAGACTAGTGTTACAAACAAAAAAATCCCCAAAATCTTTATTATATACATGCTAGGGGTGAGCACACTTCATTCCCCAAACCACTAATTTCAGCTAGAACTTTCAATGTCATTGGGTCACTAGATCACAACATAGACCAAACACTCTTGGTACACCAAAAATTAAAAGGAGTATGCCAAAGGCAATTTACAGAAGTCTAAAACCCATTTTTAAAAGGTACTTTAATTTGCTCGTTTGTACCTGTAATGACTACTGCAGTTTTAACATTAAAAAGTCAGTACTTTTTTCTTCAAATGGAAATCATCTGTGGCATGTACAACTATTACAGTGTTTCAATATTTATATGTATATATATTTTTTAAGACACCAATGTTTCATTCCTATAAAGCATTAGGTCAGGTTTGGCGAATTCTGGTGAAGGAAGTCACAGCATGTCTTCTCTTCTCAGAAATTGGCATCTCAAATACTAACATTGAAACTGACAATAGTTCTTCACACAACTATGTCCAGAAAGTCTGAAATGCTACATTTGAGACCAAAAGAAAAACAAAATAACTGTAATTTCAACAGACATGTAAGTGATGATTAGAAATATGCCACAAAATTATTTTTACAATACATTTCTGCAGAAATAATCCCTAGGTGAAGCCTTTTCTATACACATATACAAAATTTAGACAGCAATATACACATAATCACAGTGAAGACTCTGGCAAGTTCACCAATTCATAGTGTAAATACAAAATGCAAAGCAGCCTTCAAAGAGAACAATGCTAAACAGCAAGCATAGCTAGCTTGTTAAATAGCAAACATCAAAAGTTCCCTGCCAAAGGGATGCAGTGCAAGAAAAGCAGCATGCACTTTGATACAAATAGCAGTTTATGGCTAATGGTTGACACAACTGTGGTAACAGTGACTCTTGAGCGGCTGTGCATAGTTTAACTCCTATGTCATCTGTTTTCCTTTATACCATTCCACAAACTCATCCAACAACACTGGCCCTGTAGAGAGATCAAATAACTGTATCTTACAAAATTTTGTAAAAGGACACTGAATGATTAAGCTCAGAGGAATAAATTATTTTAGAACATCAGCATATGGTAGTACTTACAGGCTCCATCTTCATCATAGTTACTGAGGTCAAGGTTAATTGTTCTGCTGAATTCAAGAACATTACACCATTGGTCCTTATTGATAACTTTGTATTTTGATTGCTGCTTGAGACAAGAAACAGAAATTACTAAAATGTATTTTCAACCGTCTCAAACTCAGATTTTCTTACAGAAAATTTAAACTTTATGATGCATGATTATTTTAATCTGTATGCCATCTAAAACTAAAAAAGATTAAACCAGCAAGTATTTAAACTGAATCATGCTTCTGATTAAGACATCTTTTAGAGGGCAAACATACAGCAGTAAAATAAAGTCCAAAAGCAAATAAATAACATTCTATATTTTGCTCTGCATTACACAAACCTTAACAGCACAGGAATTTGGGAAAAAGGAAGAAAGTAAGGATAACCAGTTGCACATGCTGCTTTCGTGGTTACTGTATCCTAAATCAGAACGCAGCATTCTTAGCTGTTCATTCTACCTCTACTGAAAGGTATCAGAGAAGACAGATTAAAAAATCCCCTGTCATTCTGTTTCCAATTCCATACCTCTAGAAACTGATGAAATACTGGAAAAAGGGACCACACTTTTCCTAAAAGAAGGCCCAACATACATTTGGCAGTATTGATATCTAGGCTGCGCTGGTCCTTTTCCTGCATTAAAAGGTCAAAAAGAAAAACAGAGCATGAATTCAGGATTTTTCACTTCCCTCACAGCCCACCCATGCACAGAATAATTACCAAATAAATAATATATAGCAGTATCTAACCGTGTTTTTTAATAAGATACAACTTCCCAGTCAAATTTCCTTCCTTATAGATAATGGCTTGTTATATGGACATGTTGCTTTCTATAGATGTTCCCCAAAAAAATCACCGTTAAGGCAGATGAGCCGTAAGGTTGTTTCTGACTTCAGACCTCCCTAGTAAGCAATGGCCATCAGATCCCCAGCCATGTTTGCACATATCCTCTGCACAGCCACACCTCTCAGAACAGCAGAGCTGTACTCATTTCCTGCCATATCATTACAACTACGTGGACTGTGGACAGACACTCAGTGCTACTTGACAGCTTCTTAACTCTGCAAGAGTGAGCCAAGGAGGATCTCTGTTCTGTTATTCTAACTGATTACATGAAATCCAGATTAAATCATCAAATGAGCAGAAAGAACATAATACACTAGTACATCAAGACACCTCTCTGGACTGTCTAGTTTTAGGTCAACATAACAGCAGTATATTAAGGCTTAAGGGTTGATTTATTTGTTTCTGCTAAGTAAAAGCAGCAGCACCTGTACCCAGCCTTTGTTAATCAGTGGCAAAGTTAATATATTTAGTAACATAACTTCAACAAATCTCAAAGTAGCATATATGTGTATGATTCAATTTTGTTTAGTTTATCCATCTACATTTGTTGTCATGAAATTAAACCAATTTTGCTGAGAAATGAGATGTAACCCCCCACACTTTTATGCCTTGGTTATAGCACTAAGCTACAAATTCACAAGTTAATGAAATCACTAAAAATAAATTTCCATATTAGCTAATGTATACCTTGTGCTCTGCACATATTCATGGCTGCAGACTGCAAAGTCTAAATTAAGAAAATACAGGGTATCACAGAATCATGGAATGGGTAAGTGGAAGGGACCACAGTGGGTCATCAGGTCCAACCCCTCTGCTCAAGCAGGGCCATCCTAGAGCACATGGCACAGGATTGCACCCAAGTGGTTCTTGAATATCTCCAGTGAGGGAGACTACACAGCCCCTCTGGACAATCTGTTCCAGTGCTCAGTCACCTGCACAGTAAAGAAGTTCTTCCTCATATTTGGGTGGAACATCCTGTGCCTCAGTTTCTGCCTATTGCCTCTTGTCCTATTGCTTGGCATCACTGGGAAGAGCCTGGATCCATTCTCTGACACCCTCCCTGCAGATACTGATAGACAGTGGTAAGCTCTTATCCTTTACCCATCGTCATTGCCCTCCACTGGACCTCCTTCAGAACCTCCATGCCCTCTTGCCCTGAGGAGCCCAGAGCTGGACACAGCACTCCTGATGTGGCCTCACCAGGGCTGAGCAGAGGGGCAGGATCACTTCCCTCTACCTGCTGGCAATGCTCTTCCTAATGCAGCCAAGGATACCATTGGCCTTCCTGGCCACAAGAGCACACTGCTGACTCACAGACAGCTTGTTCTCCAACAAGACATATCCCACACAGGGATATTCTAGATGCAGGGAGTGCCTAACAGATCACTGCAAGACAGCCAGCTGCCCACGACAAAGGGAACTGAGCCCTGTGTCTCACCTGTACAAATGCAGTTCTATGTATTACAGAATATGCATCTTTATTAAAAAAAAAAAAAAAAAGCTCAAATCATAACTGAATTGTCTTCTATCACATAGGAAGGATGTGACTGAGCAAGATCCCAGCTCTCAGTCAACACCTGAATGCCCTAGTCACAAGGTTATGTTCATTTCATACTAAACACTCCTCAATTATAAAATTGTGTACCCAGAATTTAAGCAGATTTGTTTTGAAAGTAAAGTGGGGAGACCAGCAACTCTGAAAACATGAGAAACTGTTTTGCATTCCGGGTAGTAAACCCAAGAGAGATTTAGAGAAATAAAGTAAATTCCAGGATGAACAAAGCTTTTCAATTAGTAATAAAAATGAAAAAGAAACCTGCAAAGGCATTTTTGTACTAGTATGATATAAATCTTTCATTTATATCCAACATCAAAAAGTTCTAAAAACTAATTCTCTTTCCAAAGCCCATCTACACTTCTGTCACAAACACCTTTAAGCAGAAATCATACTGCTGTCAGAATACATTTTATTTTACATACTGTTTATACTCTGAATTCTTCCCACACACTCAAGTATTAATGAAATCAGGTTCTATTGCCTTCACTTTGGCCACACTGGTTTCTCACGCCTTATATATTTACATTTCTACATTCTCTTTCTCTGACTACTGATCAGAACAAATTGTTCAGATAAGCCCTTTCTACCCACCTCCAACTGCCTAATGGCACATCTGCCGTGACAGCTGATCCAATTACATTCTTAGCATACATTCCAGACACTTACAGTCCTCAGATACAGTTGAAGGAATATATTAACAAACTCTGTTAAATCTGAGTATTTGTTTTACACTGATGATAGACAGTCTTCCTGAGATTTTTCTCCATAATATTACAGATTAAAGATCTATTTAAGCCATGTAATACACACATCTGTATGTTCTCAAACTTGGCAATGACGAGGGCAAACATGGATTGAGGAATGTATTTACACTTGATATCAACATATGGTGTTTTAAATTATTTCCTCAAATCTATGCTGACTTAAATCATGCATGCCACATGAAACCTTGATGATACATTTTTAATCACAAACTAACTTGAAATGCCAAATCAACAGACCCTTTCAAAAAAATTTCTCTTAAAATTTAGGAAGTTTAGACAAGTGGTTTTTTGCCATGGAGCACTTCCTTGAAAGAATTATCCTTAGGACAGAAATTATATAATCTCCCGAATCTGAAACCATCAGCTTTTTTCTATCAATCACTTCAATGACCCTGAAAAAAAACTACTCCCAGTTTAATCTGGCACCTGTAAATATATCCACCTTTGTCAGCGTTCTTGTCTGTTCTTACTGGGTGTCATTCTCCTATAGACTTTCCTCAAGGTTGTAGTATCAAAAGTTCAATAATCATATTAGCCCAATATTGTTTTGGTAATTCCCCAGTATATATGCCTTTGACTCTAAGTTCCATAATCTGCAGGGGCTTTTTGTCGCAAATGAAGTCACAGTAGCTGTGTCTCAAAGTTTAAATTCTTTTTGGAGACCACCGTTTGTCACATCAGTTTACCTCTTGTAAAGAACATACACACTATCCACCTTTTACATTTCTGCACTTACTTTTGACAGGCCACCAGCTGGTGCAAGTTTGCTCTCTATTCCAAATATTTCATCAGTATCTTGAACTTCTCAGCCAATGCCTTTGCATTTTACATTGAGCAAAACTGGCAGAATAAATCTTCATACAGCAAAGGAGGAATTAAGAGGTTGATACAGCTTTTTTTTTTCCCCCTCTCATACTAACTAATCCCACGCATTTTTTCATATTGAGTGGCAAGTTTCCGTGTTTAAAAGTGAACTACCATAATCTGAATGCTGAGATGCAGAAAGCACTGAGGTACCAAAAATCTAAGTTGCTAACGAGAGACTATCAGAACTCCTATCAGTTCAATTTCTTATTATTTTTCTCATGCTATTTCTTTTTGCTGCAGATTTTCTTAGTATTTTTAGTTCTCTTGCAATGAAATCTGAGGTTCAGTTTTACCTTTTTATGTTAAATCTTCTGTACATTCCATCACATTAGCAAAATGGATGTCCAAATTCTATTTCAAAATGTTATTTCAGAAAATAAAGTTCTCTTATTACTCCCTCCAAGTAGGAATAGTCTTATGTATACTATGGGTTCCATTACAGGTAAAATTTCATCAAAGCATGTTTTATAGCAGGAAGACTGATATCAGGGTATTGTTTAATAAATACTGAAAACATCATTAAAGCCATTCCAACAATCTTCTGAATCAGTATGTATATCATATCCAGCTTTTATCATGTTACCCATTTTTACCAGCTACTGAAATGTGTGAAGTGTCTTCCTGTTTTAAATATGTTTATGCTCACAAAATTCAGAGTAAGAAAAACCACAGTAATTATAAAGTCAGGGGAACTCAGTGGTAAGGTTCCAATATACAACAGAATGGGGCCTAAATGATTTCCCTGAAGTCATAAAATGGCTTGAGGCTGAGACAAAACAAAACGTATCACTAAACCACTACACATTACACATCCTATACACTTTACCGGTTTTGACAACTTGCACATACTGTTTTAGAACACAAATGGTTCCATTTGTTAGAAGGAATCTTGAGTGGCACCTTAAGAGAAACAAACTTAGAAGTATACGATCTTTCAATTATTATTTATGACAGTAAAGTTTTTCATTTCAAATGCACTGTACTTACCCGTGCAAAGTCAAAGGCATATCTATAAATAAGTTTAAAATTGGTAGGCTCATTTAATAAAGATCTCAAGTAATCCAGAGAGTTTCTCAATTTTTCTGTAGTATCACACCTATAAAACAAGCACCAAGTGAGTTTAGAGTCTGCATTCTTACAGAGATGTCTGATGTTCTAGGAAAGAATCTCTAACATGTATCCCTATTACCCTGTTCAAAACACATCACCCTGTACAGAGGCATGTTTTTGAGTTTGTCTGCACAGAACGTCTTATTAAACCCACGGTGTGAAATAAACTTAGATAAAGTAGCAAAGTCTTACACTGGGACTGACTGGCTTCATAAAAAATGCACTCTCCAACAGATTAAACTAAGAGCTTGTCCATGCATGGCAAACAACCAGTTTGCAGTGAAATCAAAGCAGTGAAAAATACTTCTAAAGTCTTGCTGAAACTATAGAACTTCCTACACAGTTTTAGTAATTCTCTTCTGGAAGGTAACTCAAAACACAGTTCTTTCTTTCTCCAACTCTCTATGAAACGTGATTATTCATCTGTATTTATGTTAATTCTGCCGCAAAAACAAGCTCTTAACTGGAGAAAGCAACTCTTAGAAAGAACAGTGCAGAGCTACAGTAAGGCTTTGTATTATTCAGCAGCTTAAACCAGTCTAACAACATATCAATATCTGAAAGATTCATGCAATCCAGCAACAAAGATAGGTGTCCTTGGGCACAGAAAGAGTGTCAAACCTTGTGACATTTCTCTTTTATTGAGACTGCAGACATTTTAATCCAACTGTATTCACATGTGCAACTTCAGGTTTCAAGTTGTCTCTAAGTGACCACATCATCATAAATCAGGCCAAAAACTTATGACTTCTACTCCATGGTAGAGCTCTCTGCTTTAGGTGTTATGAGTCAAAACACTAAAGTGTGTTTTTTCTGAAAAGCTGTGCTTACTATAACAAACTTCAGAGAATCTTCAAGACACTTACTGTAGTGATGTCATTCCTTTTAACCATTCTTGTAATGTAAAGTAGCCCATGTTTTGTGCATCCAATTTCCATGCTAGCACAAGCATAACTACCTGTTTCAAAGAGAAAAAAACCAGAGACTGAAGAGTTAACAAAAAGATCCGTGTTTGTCAAATAACCACTGTTTAGTAGGCTACAAATGCTTTTACCTGTGTAAGTGGGAAGTTCAAAACTTTGCTACACTATTTTAGAAGTTAAAGAAACCCTGTAAGTGACAAACCTGTGCAGAATCCAAATAAAGAGAAGGTAACAGAGCAAACAGAGAATGAACATCCACCTGAGCTGTCAGTAGGGACTTCAAGGGAGTTTGCACAGTCATCTCATGAGCAATACAATGAGGAAGAGAAGTTGGTGCAGAAGCTACAGAAAAGGTTTCCCAAAGTAACTACAAAATTTCAGTAGCAGTTTGACGTTATATCTGACATTTGTTAAACCCTCATCTCAATGAACATCAGTTGCAATCCACAAAATTCAATTATTTGAAAGCTAACAGTGATCCCACAATTCAAGCAGATGTTAAGTAAAGCTAAATGAACTAACATTAACACACATTCAAACAGAGGCTGATACATAAATACTTCACTTTTGGCTGAAAGGAAACAGTCTCTTTCACATCTCACAGAGAAGATCAAAGCAATAAAGAATTTAGATAAAGCAATACCGTAAGATTATCATTATCTTATTCATCAACTTAACAAAACACTTTAGACAAATATATGAAAGAAAAACTTGCAGGATAACTGACCCTACCAACTAGGAGAAAAAAAAAATTAAATAACCAAGTCATTTAAATTTGCAACTCAGCCATTAACTAACGTTATTGCAGCTCTGTACAGCTTTTAATGCAAAATCAGAATACCTGCTTATATATCAAATATCTGCATAAATCACATTTATAACTCTCATAAACTCTGAAATTAACAAATTACATCTTATTTTTCTAGTACATCTTTCAAAGTCACAATTCTCATTTACTTATATGATGCTCCATGAATTCTGCAAAAGACAGGACTTCCAAATGCATTTAAAGAAGAAAAATCAGGCACTAGGAAAAATCTTGTAAAAGGCACAATTATTTTAAAATTTTTTTTCATATATATATACACATATACCCCCCTATAGAATATCTACCTGTAAATACATTTACATTCCCTATTTGTTTTTTGAAATGGTATAATGGTAGTGCCACTACTGCCCACAATATTTGAAATACCTTTCTCTCCTAGAAAACCCAAAGGAAACACTACTTGTTTGTCAGTTGCTATATTAAATCTTTAATGTTGTCTCCTTGTTTCAGACAACCATCAGCTTTTTTTTTTTTTTTTTTTTTTTTTTTTCAAAAAATCTCTTTTTCTGGGGAGACAGAAGATTGGTGTTAAAGTGAAAGAGAAGGGGTGGCAGCAAAGAGAACTTGAGGTTTTACAGGTTGACAGTCTGGGGTTTAAAATTATGGCAAGTTGTTCCCAAATGTGTTTCAAAACCTCCCTGGTTTATATTTCTCTAATATTTTAAATTCTCAAGAATTTTTTAATTCTTGGTGGAAAAGCACGAGCTGTAAGACTGGCTCATGTACACCATACCAGATAAGGCATTTTTTAAAATGGATTCTGAACTTACATTTTCTGGTTCAACTCCAATGTCTTCACAAAATTTCTCCATACCTTCTGGCCCTACAACGTCATCCGTGCCTGCAAACAAAATGCATTTTACTTATCTCTAAAAACAAAAATAGCCTGTCCTTCACAGCACAAAAGAAGTGCAATCACACAGTACAACCTAACATTCACTGTTTGTTTTGACATGAAATAACTATTTCCACACTTACTATCAGACTTGGATACACTTAAATCTTTATCTCACCTTTGAAAACAGAGAAACTGTAAAACAACTTTTCATCCCTGCCAATTTTTCTACTGATTTACTGAGATAATCTTGGAAGTGCAAATTAGTAAGATTTTTAAGAATGCACTTCAGACTAACAGAACACCCACATAATATTACCATGCTTAAATGAGTGGACGATGGCTAGTGAAACTCATTTCTTGGCTTGAATCTCTACAGTTATCATAAGATCAAATCACATAAAAATGTGATGTACAGGATACGAGACATTATCATTCCCAGAATCTCATTTCCTCATTGTCTCATATGCTATTTTTATATAATGTTATCCTGCTTATTCATACTGCTACACCATGGCCACACATCATCTGAATAGTAGTAACTGCAATGAGAAGGAAATAATGAATTACAGTTATTTCTTTGCCTACTTAAAAGGAAAAAAAGATTCAAAATATAAAAGCTATTAAAATGCACTACTAATAAAACACGGTCTTAAATCAAGATTTTTGTAACTCCTATAATACTCCTGAAAAAATTAAACAGGCATTAAGAATTGTACTGTGCAATTCTATTTTTAAGTACACTTTAAGTATTTGAACTATTTTGTTAGAATTATTTTACTCATGTTTAAAAGGGCTCATTTGAAAAAACATACAGGCTGAAATGCCTACTTCCCTCCAATATAAAGATCACATGTGCAAGAAAAACAGGGTTTATAAAGGGAAAAAAAATCAATCTATATTTTATTATTAGGTGATCTATTCTAGAAATAACAAGGTTTAATTATGTCTCTTCCCATCTTCTCATCACAGCCTCTCAGTTCTCTGACTGTACTCAACAGCCTTTAAAAAGATTCATTCTGTAATGCAAAAACACACCAAGGGAGGGGGAAAAAAAAAAAAAAAAAAAAAAAATCAAACGCAGTGTCAATGTCTGCATACATATAGAGGACTTATGAAGCAAAAACACAAGAGATTACTCCCTGAAAATTCAATTTTTAGAATGTTACTCAATACTGTAAAACAGATTCGTACTCTCCACTTTTCTGTGTTTTATCTTGGTGTGTGCATCCAGTGGAAACACCAAAGTTCTCTCACAAACAGCCTTCCTTTCATCCTTTCTTTCCATGAAAGTCTTGACAAAAATGAGTCATGCCTGTTGCTAGAGTAAAAAAATAAATCAAGCTGGTCAGAAAGGCAGATAATCTAACAGGTTAGATTTGGCTTGAATTTGTCTGAATCTCCTCTCACGGACTGCCACAGGTAAGTGAGATCTCAAAGGATTTAATTTCATTTATATAATTTTATTAGGAGAAAAAAAATGGTTTATTACATCAAATTAAGTCAGTCTTCATTATGTTTAGGAAGTAGACAAAACAGAACAAGCTGTGAGACATGTTCTCCAAGACAGCTCCAGAAAAATGCATGACATTAAACATCTATTTAATTTCTTTTTGGTCTTTACAGTCATGAGATCATTCTTACCCACACTTTCAGAAAAACACGTGCAGGAAAACAAATACAACCACCAACTTCACTAATAAAGGATCATCTTTCGTGACTGCAGACCATAATTAACATTCCTAGTAGTAATGCCTGAAGAAAGTTCTCACACACAAGGGCAAGAATAAATAATACAGGCTACCTTCCCTATACCTTGTGACGGAATACTATCTGATAAAACTGGTATGGGATATTTTAATTCATTCACTTCTTTGCTTGAAACCCTAAGCAGCAGATTCAGCAGGAACAAAACTAATGTTACTACCTCCCTCACCCTTTGGGTATTTTTAATTAAAGACACACCATTTCCCCTGAGGCTAGTTCTGTACTGTTCAGCACTATCATGGCAGGTGACAGAGAGGTAACAACATTTTCAACAGAAGCACAGCTTTAACTCTAGATTTGAATAGTAAAGTATACATGTTCCAAAACATTTCAAGTTACACACCTTCTGTACTCTTTTTATAAGATATAGACAAAGACAAAATTGAACCTTAAACTCTTCAACTTCATGCTACACAGACTATAAGGAAAGTTTCTCTAAGACTTTTACAAAAAGTCCTTTATACTCAGTCTTTTGAAAGCTCAGTTAATTCAATTTTCATATTCCAATATAAATTAAATTTTTATTGGTAGGAAATTTGCATTTCACACTTACCTGCATATTCATAGAACCATTCTAAGCATCTCTTACTTGAAAAGACTTCTTCCTCTGCTTTTATTCTAGTTGAATCATATTTTCTATACATACTTAGAAAAAAGAAAGAGAAACAAGTAATTAACTTATTGATATTTTTTAAAAGCAATGTTTTAGTCAACAGCCATTCTTAACAGAAACATTATTCCTTTCAACTTTCCAAATTATTCCAGCTTTCTGTCCTCATATCCAGTCATTTGGAACACTGCTTAAGAATCACTGAAACTAAATACTTCATTTGCTCACTGTCATACTTCCACCGATTCATAATCATTACCCATGTAAACGACCTTCCCCTAAAACGAGTACAGGTGAGTTCAAATTCAACCCCAAACTGTTCTGTGTAAGTTCACAGTAAGGCCTTGCCTTACGCCACCAGTTACCACAGTCAACTGATGGGCTGCAACCCAGCCGTGGGTCTAAGGCCAGAGTAATTCCAGGTCACAGCGACATAGGTCCTACCTATAGGTGCACACATACTTTGTGCACTTTGAATTATTAACTAAAGAGAACTGCAAATACTCTTTTTGCCGCCTCAAAAAATGCTACAAAAGGCACAAAGGCCAAAATAGACATGACCCGTATTATTCTAAAGCCAGTAAGTTGGTGACACAAAAGAACCACAGAAAAAAGGTTAAAAGTCCTCATCAACAATAACTCAAGGAAAGTCATTCATTATGGAGTAAAGAATCACCTGAAAAGCTGATCTCTCTCCACAGAGACTACCAGCAGGGTAATGCTCTTCTCCTTCGACAAGAAGTGTAAGGAATTTTAACTACACTAAGGAAACAAATTTAGTATCTGAAACACCTAAAGCACAGAAAACATGACAGAAGGTGAAGTTACTCCACCCCAATCAGACCTTCTGAAACAGGAACATTAGCAGACAATTTGTGCCTGCTAGAGGAAAGAGTCAGCAGTCCAAGTGGACTGCTGCATAACCAATCCGCATATCCACTGCTGCATATGCATTCTCTGATCCATTCCCACCACTCTTCAGTATCTTGGGCTCATGAAGGCTGAAAAGAGCAACAAATAAATGGTTTACTCTAGAGGAGGTAGCCGAGAACAGCTCTGCAAGTGTTCCAAGCATGCAGAGCTTCCTCTTACAATGTCAAATCCTGCTGGGGGAGGACAATGAAGCAGCTAACTGGTTCAAGGAGAATTTTGAAACAATTTGAATAATGAAATTAATTTGGAGTTGATTTCATCACTGTTTTGTCCTTCTAGAACAATATGTAAAACACACCTAGATTTATGAGCTTAGAGTACACTGATCTCACTATCCTTCACCTAGCTCAGTTACCAGCTGTGAGGAACTGCAGCTAGAAGTTAATGGCACACGGATCATTCTGACAGGAATTCAGAGAAATATTTCATGTTTAATGTCATAGTTCCTTTAAAGCAGCTACCCTTTAGAAAAGTAATACTAGTCAGAACAAAATGATAAATTGCTAAGATAAATACAAATGAGGCTCTTAAGAAATTTCTTAAGAAAAATTGATGCTGTCCTGAAACACACTGATCTGCAACAAACTGGAACACTGCACAGAAATGTCAGCCATACATGCTCCGAACACATAGTCATTTACCCACAATTTTAGGTTTGGGTTTTTTTTTCATTTTGAAAATACTCTTTCCCTATTTGAATTACCTATTTTGCATAAGCTTTACCGAAGTTGCAAAGGAAAAGGCTAACAGCATCGCTCAGTAAGTAAAAAGCTAATCCAGAAGGTGTAAATCTGAGTTGAAGTAATTTTTTTTTAATAGGTCTGATAACATTTTCATACTTGCAGAATGAACTGTGATTATGAAAGACCTATCCAGTAATTTGCTATTCTGAATTCAGAGCAATCAAGACAAAGAAAGGAGGCATTCTGCCACTTTGGCAAAACTCTGAATTATTCAGTATCCCCTTCTTTGTCACAAAGAAACGTGACAAACACCAAGTAGAATACCAAGCTGGAAACTGTAGCAGGAGCTAGCCAACATCTTTATTCTATTCTCTTTATTCAAGAAGTCTGTAAGAGTACTGCTGAGACCGAGGACATGGAAAAGCTAATGAGGTTCACAAAGGAAGGTATTTATCACAAGACTCAATGCTTTTTCTTACAAAGGGATGATAACCAATTGCCTTGCCCTACTTGTTCATGTAACTCATCAACACGTTAATCTGCCAGTATGCAAACAGTGGATTTAAGAAGGAACCCTCAAGAAACAGACTTACTGACAGAGCTGTAAGTCATCCAGGTACTTGAGAAAAAAAGGTTTCCTGCATCTACAAATGGCAGAGCTAAATACTGCAGCCTGAAACAAGACATCTGTGCCAGAAGTACATGTAAAAGGAATTGTGATTAAGAACAGAAGAAAACAGCCCTTTTCATACATTCTCTGCATCTGCACGTAGCAGGTTTTCAGACAACTGATATGAGATTGAAAGTCACTTGTGTTTAAGGCTAAGAACACAGTTTAGGAACTGCAGGAAATAACAGTAGTAATTATTAAGTCCATGTGCCCAACATAAGGCCAAGTAACTCCACTGAAAATGCTCTCGCCTCAAATCTGTGATTGTTCAAAAAGCTCAGTACCTGACCACTGGAGTTCAATTTTTGAGAAACCAGAACTGATTACAGATATTTTCTGCACTTGAGAACTGGCTTGTGCCAGTTCTCAAGTGCAGAAAATAAAGTCAAAAGGGATATAAACTTGAGCTTTCCAATCTCTGCTACAAGCTAATTAGTCAGACATGCATTAACAGTGCAGGTGACACTAACACATTTATAATAAAAACAGACTATGCATGGCCAGAACTATAAAACCATGCCACAAAAACAGCTGATTAATCTCAGATGCCTTGGATGCCTCAAACTAAACGAACTAATAGTGAATTACATATTCTGCAAGACAAGGATCACTTGAAAAAAAGTATGACGAAAATGAGTAACACTAATGCCAACCCAGAATTAGTGATCTCGTGTATTAAGACAAAGCCTTTTCTCTTCCTGCTTACTCCAAATATTAAATTAGTTTCTCACCCCAGTCTAGCCAAGCTAGCTATTTCTAGCTAGCTTAGGAGACTAAGCAGGAGACTAAGTCTAGCAGGAGACTCCTACTCTCTGAAGTGCCTAGTGAAGCAAGATGAGTGGGGAGATGCAAACCAGCAAGTAGACAAGTATCTGAGATTACTCAGCTTGGACAACTTGGTTCAATCTGGCAGCACAGAGTAAAGGTGTTTTCAAGGACTAACTACATCCACTGAACTATCATTAATATGGATTTGATTATCTCAAGAACCATATTTGCAGAGCAGAAAAACACAAACTGCCAGACACGTGTGGCATCTATTTTGTATCTTGCAATATTCCTCATCTCTTTGGAATTTCTCAGCACATATTGCAAGATGATGTGCCTTGTCTTTGCTCTAATGACAACATCTCTTGCTATGCAGAAAACCACAAACTGCCAGAGTGCACAGGGCAGATATCTCAATACTTTGGGAGTACCAAACATCTACTGAACAGATCTGAGTTTGAAACAGCAAGTCCTCAGCAGCTCAAAGCTTCCTGAAGATGACCAGCACCAGCACCTTCAAACAGATGGACAACCATTATGCCAACCAAGTTCTGCTTGGTAATCTGCTTCCGTATTGATAGTCTGCAGGAGGAAACTGCAGTGTCAGTCACACATCAGATGTGAAAGAACACACTGATCAAAAGAAAAAAATAAAATAAAGGCGGTAGGGGGACAAGGTGCAGGGGAAAAGTAAAAAACTCAAAAAGATGCCTTCCATAAAGGAAGGGCAAATGAATATATATACCTGGTACTTTTGGTATGAGAGTTTGTATCACTGTCAAAGAATGCTGACCCTGAAACAGGACTGCTAAAGGGCATTTTCTCTATCATCAGTTAGAAAGGTGCATGCACAATTTCTTCCCAGAGTGTCTGCTATACCTGTCACTACCAGACCACACCAAACTCAGAACCTTTGCTTTTAGAATTACCCTTCCATTTCTGAACTATGTCATGATACCCATCAGGAACAGCAAAAAAACCAAAAAGTATTACCTGTAGGTATAAGTACGTATTTGCCTCTCAGATGAAACACACATGTAGGTACAATAACTCAGAAAAATCTTCACTTGAAAAATAGTATTTTTTGTTAGTTTAGCATGACACTGTGTCAAGACAGTGACAGCTATATACAAGTTATTTGTAACAAATATCTCTGTGAGGAGCATTTAGGTTTTTCTTTTTTATTATCTCTTTCTAACAGCCATTTTGTCAGCTAGAGAGAGGAAAGAATGTGGGACAGGGGAGAGCAAA
The DNA here is from genome assembly GCA_013400235.1 of Oriolus oriolus. Lineage (NCBI taxonomy): Eukaryota > Metazoa > Chordata > Aves > Passeriformes > Corvidae > Oriolus > Oriolus oriolus. The sequence continues at coordinate 148,841 of VXBT01012370.1, read as the reverse complement.
AGCAACATGAGATAAACTGTCTAAATTCTGTAAAGGTGATACCAGATACTTAGCCACATCAAAATGAAATAATTTTCTCAGAGATGCTTCCACCTCCATCATGACCTAAGAGCTGACTCATAAGATCCATGTTTAAACTTAGATTTGAAATATTCATGTGAGCTAGGGAAATGTAATACACCAGCAATAAAAGGTAAGACAATGTAGTTCATAACTGAAAGTGCTGTAGGCCAACATCAACAAAAAAAAATTTAAACTGAGTGTCTAGGCATTTCATGCTTCTTTGAACACACAGTCATCCACATCTTTTCCAGATTTTCTTCCCATCCTAACTGATTTGGTGGGAAAGCAAAAGCATGAAAATTCCATACAGCTATTATGGGATGACTAGGCAAGTCATTGTAAGAGTTGATAGCTGCTGCCTGCAAAAATAACAAGGTAAGGGCAATTCTCTTCAACTTACTTCAGTCTTCAAAGGTTATCTCCTGCTCTGAGCATGTTTCACCTGTACTGGAGTTGGTTAAAGCTCCACCCACAGCCCCTCCCACTGCACCAACTCTGGGCTGTGTAGTTCCAGAATATTCAAACCAAGAGCAGTGAAAACATGGAGTTTAGGTCACACAAAATACTCTCTTCATGGTGGAAGCTGGTAATAATTCCTTGAGGAGGAAAAAGAACGGAAAAAGGGAAAGGGGAGAAAAGCTACATTCTATTATGGTAAGTCAAAAGTTAACCTGTCATGAAGATCTACAGCCTGGTTATTTCAGATGGTCAGTGCTTACTGAATGAAGACATCAAGAAACTCACCAACAGAAGCTTTGCTTCTAAGCAACCAGAACTTATTAAAAATCTTCACTGGATTTTGTTTGAGTAGTTCAACTGAGTAACTAACTGCTTCCTAACTAACTGTATTTTGAAATATGCAAACTTCTGATTGAAGAAGATGCCCCATACTACTTCCATTAATACTCATTAATTTAAAATTTTGGCTGAGAATTTTCATCAATGCAGCACAATGAAAGTATTTTAACAAAGCCTTATCTATTCACTCACAATTATGATTCTAGCAATAATTTCATAAAAACTGTAGTAGAAACAGAACGGTGGGAGAAGACGTGACAAAAACTGTTTAAAGCAACCCTCAGGACCAACTTACTTGACTGTTAAGTTTTATGAATGCATATGCCTTATCTCTCCCTGTTTAAAGGACTTACAATCACATCTAAACTGTTAAATGTTTGGAACATTATCAGGCTTCCTTAATGAGCAGTATGTGTAACAACACACATGCTAATAGTCACATGTCCAGATTAAGGGAGGTGCACTGAAAAGCTATAGAAAAAGGAAAAATTATACTTGTGTGTACCTGAAAATCCCTACTTCAAAGAAAAAGATTTATGACAGCTGGGAGCACAGGCAGTCTGCATGGGGCAGGACCAAACCAGTTAGTAAACAACAACAGCATAAAATCCAAGCCAACTCTCACACCGAAAGTTTTGAAAACTTTGAAAGTTAGTACACCCCATGTTAATGACACCATGTTTTCAAAAATTAAATTTTTCCACTATAGAGTATGGAGTTTACTATTCAATAAAGAAAATCTGTTTTTCATGTTAGTAGGCTCTTTCATGGTTCCTACACACATAAAGGTAAATCAATTGAAAACATTTATCTAATTGTTTGAAAACATAAATTTCAGAGAAGTAGATAAATACTCCTAGTTTTCATCCTCCTAAGGTGACAATATGCATTACTGCAAGACGTTTGCCCTCAGTGTGATTCCAGAATAAGGAGTAGAATTATTTTTTAAATGACACTGTCAAAAAATTAAGACATTAATACATACAGCTCATTTATCCCTAAGGAAAAAGAATAATATTTGGCTAGATATTGTGTAACAGATAAACAGCATTAGACAATTACACAGTGAGGACTATCTTTTTACCTAGCAAGTATCTTTACACAAATCTTGCTTTACCTTCCTGAAGATGCTTAACACAGTGATGGAAGAGCGATGTACAGAAAATGTAACTTTAACTCCAACTTGAGAATACTCTATACTCTGACAGTTTTAAGTACAATAAAGTCAAGACTGTGATATTGAGATAAAAATACAAACTAAGTCTTCAAGTCATGATATCCAGGTTAGCACGTGCTAAACTGTTTACTTCCAACAGCTATTCTTTAAGGCAAGATAAATCTTACTGTGATCTATAAAACACTGACCTATTTTTATTATACATCACCTGGTATAAAAATTCCCTCTCACTGAAACACTGCATTCATGCATGGTTCAAGGTGATGCTATGAACGTTAATTAAGAGAATTCAAGCTCTTATTATGTAAGGGTGGAATACCACTGAACGTGTTTGGAATCTTCCATAATCAGTCTGTGCACTAGATCGGCATTTCCAAATAATTTCACAACAACAAGATTTGTTCCTATAAATGTTTTTCCTCAATTGCCTGTGCATTCCACCAATGCTTTTGAGATGAGGCTGTATTCCTAAAAGCCTGGAAGTAAGGGTATAAGATGTGTTTAAGTTTATGACTTTAAGAGTCTTTAGAAACTATCTCCTCTTTCAGCATAGAGATCTGCTGAAAGAAACTTTATGAAAGAATGCATATCTAAAAATATTACTATCAGATTTGAAGGTATTATAGAAATGAATCAAAAATAGTGAAGACTGAAAATATCACCCAACAAAATACTCCATGTACAGATTAAAAAAATACATTTTTTTTAATGGACAGACCAGGAGAAGTCAACATTCAGTTTCAGCTGTGGTAACACCACTAATGATGACATGCTTTGAAAATCTTTGGACTATTACCTAATATTTTCACACTGAGAACAAACAAGAGACTTGCAATTAATGTATTTGTTAATGTTGACCCTATAAGTATGCCACTGTAACTAAGAAACATACAAAAAATTATGTCATTCCATTAAGTATTTGAGGTGACAAATCACTTCTGTCAGGAAATACAGTCTTTTCTGGAGAGGACACAGTGTAGTTTTTCAGACACTAACTGCCCTTCTTCACTTAATACAGAATCCACACAGACTAATGTCTCTTGAAGGCTTATCCTGAGTTACTAGAATGCAGCTTCTAGGAAGTCTGTCACTAAAAGAGAAGCTGAGAACTGGGCCTAGGAGCCCCTTATTCTATAAAATGGCATTCCACCATCCATACTGTTTTTACTGTATATAGTATTCTCTGCACACAATGTAAGCAGAACTGGCTTTGCAAATAACTAGGTGTGCTGCAGCACACTGCTGTAGAGCTTCCTGATTTCACACTGATTTCTGCTCGACTCACTGAGATGTCTGATCCAAAACCCAAACTTGACAGGTATGAACTCCGCCTGACAAAACAAGCATGAAAGTAGGAGACTGCTTTTTGACTAACCTGTTCACAGAAGGTTACAGGGGTAAAAATCCTTCCTTGAAAGAAAACAGAGCTTCGAGACCAGGCTGAATGTCCAGCAAATAATTTCATATTGCCAGTCATGCTGAAATAAAAAACTGTTTTCTTGAAGACCAAAACAAAAGAAACACTCTGGGAAGCAAAGAAAGCTCAAAAACCTTTAGAGGAAGGAAGTCAGATAAAAATTGGAACCACATCAGAGGATATTACCCCATGGTTCATGACTAGCAGATCTGGTTTCTCCTCCAATTCTAAAAGCAGGCTGAGGTCTTCCTTTTAATAAAGATTTACATTGCAGTAGAATGAAGACTAGATCCATTAGTTATAAACTGAGAGGCAGATATTAGAAAAATCCTTCAACTTACATTTTCAACAAGTTGTTAAAAACTATGAAATATATAGTACTGATTGAGCAAAAAAATCAGGTTTTTATAATTTTCTTATGTAATTACACAAATCAGTATTTCTTACTTACAGACAAGCTTACATTTTAGGGGGCTACTTTTTTCTATCATCAGTGTCTTGGCTAAGGTAGGTAGAGTTCAGTTTTGTGAACCTCTCTATATTCTAGAAAGGTTCTGTCCTCGTATTGTTTCCAAATTGTATGCCTATCTTTGAATATGCTGTAATGTCCTCTATCAACTATTTAGCTTTTATATTTCATCATTTCTGAAAAGCAACAAAAAATATTAAGAACATGAACTGCTTTTTTGTTCTAGTTAGTGTTACAAAGCAATGAAAGAGAGTTGAAATCTTTCTTCTGCATCAACAGATCATTTAATAAATTCCAGTGCAGTTACACTTGTGCAACCCTATTAAACACAATGGAGTTATGGGGGCATGACCAGAGGCTTAATTTGGCTACCAGTATTTTTCTTACTCATGCTAGAGTATAAAAAGGAGAGTACCCAGCCTGATTTCAGGCTGACAGTTAGGAGAAAAATGCCTCTTTTAACCTCCCTGAAGGTACTTGCTATGGAAGCATGTGTTTTCTGAGACACCAGTAACACATGAATGTAATAGACTGACTGATGCAGTGGCAAGCAAACTTTCTAGTTGTATAAGCCACTCTTCAACATCAGAACACTCCTGCATCTATCATGCAGGAGTGTACAGCTCCATACTCCCACAAGTTCTGAATTTAGTCCACATAAACAGTGACTCTTGCACACAGGGAGCACATTCAATGCTTTCTGAATGACTCACTCAACATACTACACATACTGGAAATCCAACACTTGCAGAGGTCTCAGCTATCCAATACCTACGCCAAAAGAATACACTGTTCATGCACACAGCTATAACTGACTTGGCTTCTGCTGTCCAGTGAGAAGCACCTCAGTAACCACTGAACCACTGGCTATCACCTTACCTAAACAATTTTCCCTTACATGATCAGTATCAAACCACAACATAATAGGGAGAGACTAGCAGCATTTCAAGTAAGAGCTGAGTGGACTATAACTACATTCACTTTTCTGACAGGCTGAAGATTGATAATGCCCAATCCAGATCTTATGCATGTATATGGGAAAACAGTACTCTATGTCTTAAAAGTTGTTTTTGAACAAACAAATACGTATTTTGACAGCTGGCAACTACAGCAAGGAGAACTTCCCTACATGCTTCTTGTACAACTAGAGAAAGGTGAGATACAAACTGAACCTACATATACTTATCAATATCCCACAGTTCAATCACCAGCTATGGTTCCACATTGAGAAACCAAGCAAATTCCAATATAATTTCCATTAGTATTTAAACACATGATATATCAGCTATTCAGCTTTAGATGTTCCATCAGTCTTAGCCCATGGTAAGATGACATACCCATCATGTCTACTTTTCTTAGCAGATAAATCATCTCCTGCTGCAGGTCTCCTCTTTTTCCTTGGAGGCATCACTTTACTAAAGCAGTCTGATGAACTGCAAGACCGAAGACTTCCTACAGAGGGAATTAAAAACACCAGCACAAAGAAATGAAACTGTTGCAGACCAGTTAAACTGTGTCCACTAATAGGCATATTACAAAGGGAAGGGAAGGGAAGGAAAGGGAAGGGAAGGAAGTAAGTGGATTTAAAAATTATAAAAGAAATGGTCTCCTTTCAGTAGCAAAATCCATCTCACTTTTACATGGTATTCTATGACCAGATTTCCATTAAGGTCAAAAATACTATACCAAAATGTACAGTAGCACTAGTATTACTTCAGTCTAACAGCAGTCAAGAACTGGAACTAACCTGAAGAAATATTTAAGTCCTCCAAAAGTCATCCTTATTTTTCGTCATTTATTCAAATCAGCACCTACCTCTAGAAAACAGTACCCTTTCTTTTCAAGCCCCGAGCTTTTTGTGATACAGAGAGCAAGAGGTAGGAAAGGTTTTGTTTGTTCTTTGGCAAAAGGGTTTTTTTCAGGTTTTTTGGGAGGGTTTTTTTGTTTTGTTCTGCAGGGACGGGAAGAGATATTCAGCAACCACCAGTGAAAAAAATAAGTGGCTGGCTGTATTATTTGGACTGAATAGTTCTCAAAGAATGAAGGTCCCCAAGTAGGAAACAGCCAATTCAAGACACCAATGCCAATCAGGTGGCAGTCTTTCCATCCCCTTCTCTCAGCTACATACTCCTATGTCTCTGGTAACTCTTCAGTGTGCCCATCCAGCTCACCAAACCTGTAGACAATTAACCAAAGAAAAAAAGAATAACAACTTTCTGTACATTAGCACAAGAAAGAGCATAGGACCAGCCCTTTTGACCACAGCAAGTCATTAAATTCCTTTTGCTGTCTCATGAAAACAGTAGGCTAACACTCTGGGCAAAATTTTGTCCTACTTTCACATGCTGAAGACCACACTGACACCTGAGAAAGGTGTGTGAAAGAGCAGCTCAAAGAGCTATCAAAGATCTAAGTGTTACACAGAGAATTTTAAAAGAAAAGGAAGAGAGAAGTAAGGTATAAAAATCCAGACACAAAGTGATGCCAAAGAAATTTGCAAGAAAATATTAAGAACTCCAGCATTCCTAAGCTGCCTTCTCTTTGCTACAACAGCATCCAAGTTTAGCTATGCTCAATTAAGATGCCCACAAAATCTTGTATCTTACATCACAGCACAGAAGCAAGCAAAAAAGTTTTGACTACTTTTTAACACCAAGGGAACAGACTCAAATCAGAGGCCCAATTCCCAACAGATACTGACAGCAATCTTTTGCTTACCTATTCTTCGAATCTTTGAAAGGCTCTCTCCTGTTATAGGAGAAACACATGTAAGGAACCTTACAGCCTCACAGGCTTTGCTACATGTACGTTATTTCAAACATGCACAGAAACTCTTACGCATAAGAAAGTACAGATTTTTCTAGTATTATGTATGATGTTCAAACCAGTTTTTACATCAAGATGAAGTAATCTGGTTTCAACTAATAAAGCTTTTGCACTAAGTATGCCTTCATTGGTCTTATCTTTATATTCGTTTCTATTAAGAAGAAAATTAATCTCTCTAGTTCAAGAAAAACTTTTAAATTTAAAAAATTCTTCCTATATACCTTTTTTTTAGCCCTAAAGCTCCCTCACCAGCATTCTCCCAGGAAAGTATGGCCATACACTATCTTTTTGAAAGACAATTAAGAGCACTGTGAATTCAAATTACAATTTAACTAGTAATCAAAAAAACTTGCAAGTATTACCCTCCATAAACTATTACCACATGAAAAAATCCTAATGGCCGTCAGAAGAACATAGTTCTAGAAGCACTGTCCAGAATGCATTACAAAAGGAAATTAACAACAATATTTATTTTCATCTCACCAATAGCAAGCAGATATATTTGAAACAGGTAAGCCAGAGACCATAAAAAATTCACAGGGCACCCAATGCATTCTACTACAAATTAAACAAACTAAAGAGCCTGACCTGCTGAATGTCATTTGTTCCATCTGATTATGCCTGTACATTAACAATACTGAAAAGCTGTGTTCTCATAAGTTATTGAACCCTTGATACTTTATCATTTAGATCAAATTTCTAAAAACTCTGCCAGTAAGTATTTTTTGAAAGCCTACACAGACTAAAAACACTTAAGATGACAGCAGAACTTAACAGATGGCTAGAAAGAACCAACAGACTTAAGACACACACTGAACTTCATAAATGAAAACGTAATAGTGAACATCTCTGGAAAATATCTATGTACTTGAGTACAACCTGTAGCTATCTCATTCCTTTGAGAGCAAATGGATTGTTTTTAAGTGCCTTTCTTTTAAAAAATAAAAATCCATTTGTGATGGCCACAGGCTTAGGATGCTGGTAAAAAGCAAGAAAAAACATACCTCCCCCTCACCCCCCCCAAGTTTGTGCAGTTTACTGGTCAGCTGATTGTGAAAAGAAATATGCAAGGCCTCTGTGAAAAGAGAAGCATAGCAAAACATAAAAATAAAATAAATAAAAGTAAAATAAAACAGTTATAGAACAGAGAAGTTATTGTGTCAGACCTGCAACCCCACACAAACCAAAGAATTTAACTCAAGAATTCCTGCTTGGACTCTTTGCCTCCTTATAGGATAGGATATTTCTAAGAAGATTGGTGAACTTGTTTTAAAGGCTTAAACTGATAACAGAATTCACTACAACCGAATTTCTCCAATGACTCCTATGAAAAACTTGCACCTTTTTTGGTTTGAATGTATCTAGTTGCAGCTCTCAAACTGATAGAAAAGGGAAGAAAAGAGACAGCTCAGAAATTAGTAGGTGGCTACTAAATGAACACATACACTGCCCTCACATACCGACAGCACACAGACACCAGGTGGACAAACATATTGTACATGCTTTCAGAGACTTAACATTTTAATAACTGAGGTGTGGACCAAGTCTCCACTAGGCTTTAGCTGGTGAATAATCTCTAAACTACTAAAAAACACAGCGTAAGAATTTTAATGTCAAAGTATTTCCTTTGTTACTAAAATTGGTGTATTAAATTTGAAGGGCAGTTATAATTTCTCTGTAACGGCAGCAGAATATTTCCATCTTTCATTCTCATATAAAGCTAAAAATTATCAGTTTGGGTTTTTTTAGTTTGAACTCCTGCAATTTTTTAATTTACAGTATAACTCACTAAGTAGCAGCAATATTAGCCTTTCCTACACAGAGCTTTCTAATTCTAAATGTAATTTCGAGGTCTAGCACTGCACAACTAATTTCACTTCCCAAAGATCTGACCATCTGCAAAAAAACATGCAGCTACCTCTGACTACATGCAAAGTTTGACAGAATTTTACTTACCAAGTACAGCTTCACTGATGTGATTATCTTCAAAGTTTCTCACTCCTGGGTCTCAACTCAAGACTGGCAGATCCCTCCCAGTTCTCCCTGTTTTTCTGACACTGGAAGCTAGCATTTGCAAGGTAGAGCCTTCAAACGGCTGCTGAATAGGCCACCACCAGCCAAAAGCCTGCCGAGTTTAAATGCTGTTTGCCAAACATCTTATTCAGTACTTCCACATTTGCAGGAGACAAAGCTTCCAAAAGGAAGTATCAACTCATGAGCTAAAATTCACCCTAGGAAATTTAAAACAATATACAAAATACAACCCACAAGGGAGGGACAGTCCTAGAATAGCAACAAAACCAGAATAAAAAAAGGGGGAAAAAAGTCAATAAAGAAGAACTCTACAAGCTGTGTCCCTACAGAAATTATTTACAGGCATAGAATTTTCATCTTCTCTCTAGATAAAGCCTGTGAGTTATCTTGGTCTTCTGATGCTTCAGTAGAAGGATGCTTCAAAGGAAAAATAATTAGAAACTGTGAATGCTGAAGCAATTGGGAAGATAAAGCTGCTCACTTAATAATGCAACAAGACCACCACAAGCACAGTTAACAATCATCAATTTTCAGATACAAGATGAGAAAACTAAGATACTCATCAAAACATTAAACAACTTGCAATCCTGTTGTAAAAGGAAAAATCATCTTCTCTGTTTTGAATTCCACACTACAGAATTGCTTTGGACTAAAGAGGGGTTTCTTCTTCAACATAAAAAAAGACAAAACCAGCAGAGGCAAAAGCAATTTCTCCCCCTCCAAAGCTTCAAGAACAGCAATGAAGCCTTGTTTTTGTTGAAGATATTACCTCACTGTTTTAAACAAGCCAGGTGACAACAGGAAACATACTTTTAAAGACTTTTTAGTCTACATAAGTAAGTCACAATTTAATTACCAAATCATGACTTTAAGCTATTAACAAGCTGCAAGATTTGTAGCTATGACATAAAAACAACTATTATTTTTAAAAACAACTATTATTTCCAAGTTAATGCATATACATACTAAAAGAAAAAGAAATTGTCTGCACAATCTGAATGCCTGCTGTTCTTACACCTACAAACAGGTGAAAAGGCAAAGGCCCATGACACATTTGAAGTCCACCTTATTTTTCAGATAGATATGCATACTGAATGAAAGCACATGAGACTGCAATCATTGTAAGGGACTGGAATTTTGAAACAAGATCCGTCTTAGTTCTCAAATCACTGAAGGAATTCTGAAACTGCCACTTCCCTGTAGTTCTTCGATGATTTAAGGTGTGGTTCCAGAAAGGAAATCTGGCTAATACTTAGAAAAGATACAATTTGCTTTAAGTAATTTAGATGTCCAACACATTTATTGTTAGCTTAGAAACAACAGCTTTGAAGTAAACATAATATGCATTTTAAAGTTAATATTATTATTAATAAATATTAACCTAAACCTAAGATTTTTTAAAATAGCTTTTAGAAATCTCAACCGAATTTAGATATGCATTTATTAAGTCATCCCAAAAGTAAAGTCCACAATGTAGTAACAATAACCACGATAATTATGTCAGAAAATGAACAGTGATCTTTAAGAATAAGGCCTGGGCCAGAAGACTTAGTGTTAAAATAATCTCAGAACTATAAAAAAAACCTTTATATGAGTTTGGTAACACTCAAACCTTTTGCAACAGTTCTTAATCTGACTTTCAAATGAGTTCTAGACACAGAATCTCAAATTCACAGCACCTAGGCAGTTCTGTAAATTGCATAACAAAATTAATAGGTCTTGACAACTTCTTACTGGGAAACAGAAGTTCCAAAAGTTTAGGCACATTGAAATCAAACAATTTGCAAAATAACTCTTTACAGATTTATGTAAGTCTCTCCAAGTAAGATGTTTAAGAAGTGTCAAGTCCCATACAAAACAGAAACAGGAGACCTCACTGTACTACATTCATAATGGCAAAAATAGCTCCTTGCATGTGTATTTGTCCTCATATGAGTCAAATCAAGCACACAATTCAACTGAACATGCCTGGAACTTATGCAAACATTTGGGCTTCATCTCTTTCTACAAGGAGACATAAAATAGGGCAGAACCATAAGAAATACTGGAAATAGAATCTGAAGAATAGGAGGGAACCTGGCATTATCAACCTCTACTTTTGGTTCTAATTTCCTACTTGTTTCTGGTTTGAAAGGTTCTTTTACAACTACTGCAAAAAATTACACTCTTTAGTGGCATTTTGTTCCCCAACTCATTCAACAGGCCCATTTAAACTTTTGAAACAGCTTAATTCAAACAACACAATGCAGGCAATAGGTTACCATGGGTGTCAGTATAAAACTGTTCATCAAAGCCAGTAACATGCTCAATCACCTTCTAATAGAGGTAATGAGAGCACCAAGGCTAATTTCTCATACTTTATGACAGAAGTGCTAGGCAAGAGATAAGACAAATTCCAAATACCTCAAGTACATCAGCGCTTACTGATTAGTGACAGAAGGGGACTACCTCAATGCTTCACAACAGATCTTCGTGATCAAGAGTAAACAAAGATTACAGAACACATTTTCATACATGAAATCAGTATGTAGCTGTTTAGTTTAGAGCACCTGGATCACATAGGAGAAAATTCCAAGTCTCCATCAGGAGATGGGAGAGGACATGAGTTCTAAAATACGGACATTAAAATCTCCAACTGTCTTGAACTACCTGTAACAACCTCTTTTGCAGAGGCTTTTCATTTACATGATGAGCTAATCCCAAGTATCAAATCACTAACCACACTAAAGGAAAATATTTCAGAAAAGCCTTTTGTGGCTGGGGTAAGAATTCAAGCATGAAACAATAAGTGAGCTCTGTCCGACCCCAAGCAATGCATTCCCGTGCATCCCTCCTCATTGCTCTAGGCTAAGAGTGTGCTAGATTTCTTAGCACGTGCCAGAAATCTCCAGGAGGAGCTGACAGCTCTCTCCACTTTCCTAAATGCTCAAGGTAACATCAGCAAATATAGCCATCCCCTCAGGATAGTGAAAAAGCTTTGAGTCAGATGGTAGGACAGATTACATCAGTTTTAAAGAACAGCTCTGCTGAGTGAATGATCAGGGCTTGAAGACATAAGTTATTTCCCTCCCTCCTCAGCTATCATGCCTGAAATACAGAAAGGAAGGGAGAAAAAGAAATCAAGGAAACTGCCAGCTCACAAGTAAAAAGTGCAAAAGTGGTAACAATTCTTGCAAAAGAGTCACAACTTGCATCAAGTCACAAAGCCCAAATGCTGACAAATCAAGAACCGCAGGAAGCTGGCACCAGGCACCTGGGAAGAAGGCCTCGAAAAGTTATGACATTTCATTGAACAAAACACAGATATAAGCTAATAAATAGATAGTCCTCAGACACTGACTGAAAATCTGTACAAGAAACAGAAATAACCTGCATCAAAAGCACTCAAGAAAAATGCTGGTTGTTTGGAGTACAGCATTTAAACTTGGTCACAGGCACCACAACAGCCAGAAGAGCTCTTTCTTCTGCTGTGTTCTCACTAATGCTCTTTCAAGACTCAAAACACTACAAGAATGCATATTCTGTGGCCCAATGGGTTGAGTCCCAGGAGTGAGAGAAATTTTTCATTAAGTCTTCTAAACTAAAAAATAGTAAAATTACAGATACTGCTGAAACTTGTTCCAGTCCTTCGTGATTGGAATAAATTAAAAGCACAAACATCTATTTTGAGAAAAACTAAGATACCCTGGCACTTGTTTCCTAAAACTCCTTTAGCCATCTAAAATGTCATTTTCAGTTATGTTAGAGAGACTTCTTTAATAAATGTGTTTAAATTGTTTCAATCTATTTTCACTCCATTCCTATAAATACCTGTCTGGTGATCGTCTTGACCAACGTCCTCTGTCAGATTCTGCAAGACAACAGGAATGATACAGTTAAACAAGATGTTGATCTTCATTCTTTTGCATGGTTTTTAACTTTTACTCCGTATTAACATTAATCTTAATTACTTAAGGATCATCTACATAAGATTGTAGTCTTTGTGTTTTCAGCTCATATTTACCTAAAAAGTTACCCTTGCAAATTTATCTAAAAAGTTCAAGTAAATTGAATTTGAAAAATATTTTGGAGGTTTTTTCCAATCAAAAACTTATCAAATTATTTCAAGAGTGAAAATAACTACCCCTTAGATGGGGAACTGACATTATTGTATTGAACAATTCCACCAATAAATGCAGCATTAGAAAGACTGAATTTACCATTTAGCACAGAAATGGCTTTACTTAAGGATAAACACACATAAGTGTTCTAAAGAAAACTGATTAAAAACCAACTGAAATCTTGGAAACAAATTACCCCCTTCTGCAGGCAGGGTCTTTTCCACTAAATTTGCTGTGTACACACAGAAGCCGTATCACCATTTCCAGCTATGGTTGCAATAAAACAAATGTAAACACACAGCAAATAAGCAGAAAGAGTCTTCAAAAAAACCTTGGTTTACTTTCTGCATGGGTGTAAGAGGACAGCTTGCTCATTCAATATGTTTACCAGAAGAACTGTAGGAAACTGGATAACTATGGTGATTACCATCATTTGATGTATTTAAGAAAGCTTCTTGTATGGAGGCTTCTTGTACGTTCAAACAAAGCTCAAATTCCACTCTGATCTCTGGAGCACAATCTTTCGCCTTTTACTAATACTGCTTATCTCTTCACCAATTCAAACCCAACAGCCTTTCATACAACAAGGCAGTTATAATTTTTAGAAGTGTAATCACTTAACGATTTCAACCATGAAATATTCTGGACCAAAGCCCTAGCTAATTCTGCTAAGAGAAAATGGCAAGTCATTACCAGCCTATTGAGGGTGTGGTAAATCTTGTGAATATTTGCCAGTGTTGATAGATGAGAATTCAGTTGAAAATCTAGAGCGGGGAAAAAAAAGGTTTTAAACGTCTGGTTTCCAGATGTAGCAGTCAAGATCTTCTTATGTTCTGGCTAATTAATTAAAATAAAAGTCATCTCAACACCTTTTCAGCATCGACATTTTCAACACTTGAGTAGAATAACCGAAATCTGCAAAAAGATATCCTATGCACGCATTTTTCTTAAGGCACAGATGACCCTCACCAGAACAGAGCTATAACTGAATACAAAAAAAAAAAAAAAAAGTACAACTTCTTTTCCTTCACATTGGGAATCATTATAACTTCCATATTACCCAGTCCTTCTGTTTCATCTATTCCAAAACCAAGTTAAGTACCATGTAACATCCTAAAATCATTACTAAAATTCCTAGTTTTTAAAAAATCTGATTTTATTAGTAGACATGTACTTGCCTTTATACTAATTTCCTTGCAAAAATAAGTGACTAGAATTACACAGTTGAAACATGGCTTTTTAATAATAAACCAAAGGTCAAAATGCAGCAGCTGTTAAGACAAGAGCCAATAAAACTGATAATAAAATATTCTGACACTTCCTGGAAGAAGCCATAGCATAGACGTTGATTTTGCTTCCACACTCCAAATATAAAACACTTGAATTTGCTTCAATTGCTAAAGAGCAACAAACTAATTTTTCTCTATTCTTTTGAATTCCCTATTTTTGCTATGAATGTGTCAAGAACAAAACTGGAAAGTAAGTAATTTACAAAAGATCAGCTGAGATCCAGACAGACAGCAAGCAAACCAAGAAGAATCTCAAAAGCTGAACACAAACCAGCCAAGAGGGCTTAAAGACAGCCAACTACTATAGAGTATTTCCATTTAAACTAAAAATAAATTAGCTACCCCACTAGAACTCGTGTGCCAAAACACTCTAGAGAAATGTACTGTATGACAAGCAAAGTATTTCAAACAAACTTTTTCTGTATGTGAAAAGCTTCTGTATGTGCCTAGTGTCACTACCCAGCTAATGCACTAAAGCATTTCTAATATGAGACATTTAATTTGGCTTTGCCCAGCAGCTGATACAAGATGCAAGTAAGGTCAAAAACATAATTCCCTTATTTCCATTCAGAGCATTTCAAAGGAATGCTCTCAAGATACGTTTAAGATGACCTAGATAAACGAGAGTCATCTTTAAACATCCGACTGCCAAGTCAGTGAACCACACTGCTATGAAATTAACAAGTGGAACTGAAGAAACTGCCTGCTCTAAGTGTACTTCTTACACACATCACTACAGAATTCTCTTGTCACAGTGAATTTAAAAAAAAAATAAAAATAAAAATATACTTTTAGGAATCATACATTTCATTCATTACGTTACCTAAGTATCATTTAATTAATTGCTACCTATTTCTTAACATGTTGTCCCCAATCCACCACCACAGCAATACAATTGCTCTAAGTCAGAAGTACCAGAGATGGAATTTCCAACTTTAGCTAACCTTATATATACAAAGTCAAAGACAATCCAGATCTTCTTACCAAGCTACAATAGGAAGGTCTTGAACCTTGAACAGGGTGCTAAGAATTTTTCCTGCATTACGTGCTCAATAAAGTTCCATTTTGCTAGTCAAACAATACTAAGCAGAACCACTCTGCAAGAAAAAAATAACCCTGAGTTTCTTAGTCAACCCTCAAGTCAATAGAAAGCAATGAGAAGAAACAAAAGGAGAGGGGGGACAAACAGGGATGAGGACAACAGGGAACATAAAAGCCATTCTGAGGAGGGCAAGATTAAAAGATAAGATTTGATTTGTTAACTGGCAGATCAGACTAAACTTTATGGAATACAAATTTTACAGTTTCCCTTGCTGCTTAGCCTAAAATCTACAAAAAACACGAGTCATTAGAGAAACCAGTTATATCTGGAGGTAAGAAGCTGAGAACACCAAGCAAATATTTTATTTATTTGTTCTAATCTAATATTAATTTTAGAGGCACTCTTAAAAATGGTTGAAAAAATACTCTAAAATTAGGATTATATATATAGATATCACCTTTGAAACAAAACATTCCTAGGTACTTCAAAACATGCAGTTCATGCCAGTACATTTTACATGTCCACTGGAAATATCTCTACAAGTTTAAGCTGCTGCTTCAGAAACAGGTTACATAATTATGATGGACTTAGCAGTGTTATACAAATATATTTTCCAGTTCTTGTACAAGAAATATCACACCATACAAAGATGGAGGATCGGAGTCCAAAGTTTTCTTTCTTTCACAGGGGAAGCTTGCACAGTGTAGGGATATTATCTAAAACTGGAAACAGGTTTCTTCTACAGTTACAAAGGCAAATGCAAGGAGCACCCATTAAACTAGGGAAGTTAAATTACAGCTCAGGTTATTCTCTGAACTGGTCAGTGGGTCAGCATTTGCTTTATCTATATTTCAAGAAAGATACATAAAGTATCCCATGCCACTGTGAAAAAGCCTATTTCCTTTAAAAATGTTTTTTAAGAAACAAAATACAAAAAATAACACCTCTCATGCTCAAATGACACTATCTGGGAAATTAGCAAGGGACAATAATCAACAATGGTCAACATGACAAGCAATTGGACAGCTGGCTGCAACTGTATTCTTCAGGAACACTCTCTCTCCCCTCCACCTCCCAAACTTTCCACACACGCTTATGCAGCCTCCAAAGTTGTGCCTGGTGACCCCCTTGGTCAGCCCAATGCACCTGGAATGTCATCTACAAAATAAATAAACAAACCCTGCCAGCCCAGTGCTCTGAATCAGATCACCAAGGAGCTGCAACATCAGCTAAGTTAGAGCAAAGAAACAGGAAAGGTCTTCTGAAGTGGGAGCACCAGTCTCCTGCAGCAGCAGCACTGTGTTAGATTGACTAATCCACCTGTCCATCCAAGCCCCACTCCGAGAGGAGCAATACATCACATGAAGCTACACACTCAACAGCTGGTTGTATAAGCTTTACATGTATAATGTCATCATGTGTGAAGATAATCTTCACCTGAATATAAGAGTTTCAAAGCACACAAATTGGTCTGATTTGTTTTTTTCTACAGAAACTGCAACCAGCTCTGGGGTCCTCAGCACAGGAAAGACATGGACCTGTTGGAGCAAGGTCACAAAGACAACTGGAGGAATGGAACATCTCTCCTGTGAAGAAAGGCAGAGAGCGAGGGTTGTTCAGTGTGGAGAACAGACGACTCCATGGAGATCTTAGAGCACTTGAAGTGCACTTATAGTACTTTAAGGGGGCTTACAAGAAAGCTGGAGAGGAACTTTCTAGGAGAGCATGTAGTGACAGGACAAGGAGGAATGGCTTCAAACTGAGAGTAGGTTTAGATTAGATATTAGGAAGAAATTCTTTACTGTGAGGGTGGTGAGACCTTCGCACAGGTTGCCCAAAGAAGCTGTGGACGCCCCAAGCCCGAAGTGTAAGGCTGGATGGGGCTCTGAGCAACCAGGTCTTGGTGGAAGGTATCCGTGCCCATGGCAGAGGGACTGGAAACAGATTATCTTTCAGGTCCCTTTCAATTCAAGCCATTCTAAAATTCTGATGTACAACACAGCTTACTGACCTTGTATCAGAAGAAGGAAACCTGCTTGCTTTGTAAATACTGAAAGATGAGGTATGGAATGTTTGCGATGACTTTAAGGGGTGTACATCAAACAAGCATATGTATTTTGTTGATTAAATTATTTTTCATGCGGAGGTTAGATGATCTTCAGTGAGGACTAAACCAATGAAAATTCCAAATGGTATTAAATACTTTGCAGTAATTCGGAACGTAATGGCTAAAAAAAAAAAAATCTGAGTAAAATAATTACAAATCCAGAACCCAGAAAGGAAAGAAATGACAGAGCCAACCTAGTTTCATGGAATTTAAACCTTGTCTGCAGTTTATCATTAACACAATGTTAAGTGTTAAAGGCCAGGTTAGTCAATTAGTCACAATGATATAGCATTTAAAAATAAAAAGAAAACAGTTTAAAAATAACTTTTAGAATATTATAGATTAAGGTTTAAACTATGGACCTGAGAATTATAGAGAGGTAAAAGAAACGAGAGCTAGCTGAGCTTGCTTCCATAACAAACTAGAGAAAAAAACATTCTACAGCCTCTCATAAATGCACACAGGAAATACAATAAAGAAAACCAAAAAACTCAATGTATCTTAAATATAAGCGAAGTATACAGGTAAACTGAACTCAAATACTCTACTTCTCTATCTGAAATGAAAAAACTTTAAAGGTCAAGTCCCAGTTTTTTAGAAGGAGCAATGTGTTGCCAAACTATTTGAATGAAACCACAAATGAATGCCAAAAAAAAAAAAAAAGTACCTGCCTGAACAAAACATTTAACTTAGTTCCTGCTGTCGAAATTTAAAGCTTGGACAAAACACAGCTACAGGGTGTACAATCTATTAAAAACCTAGTAAAAAATTAGTAGTAAACAAGATGAGCAGCTGACTCCAAGTTTCCTTTAGAAGTTTCTAATTTTTTTAAGCAAACAGAAAACCTATACAAAATCTCACTCTAACTGTATGTCTAAAAATAGTTATCCTTGATAGATATACCACATAAATTGTATAGATACAATATTAAAATTTAAATATAGAAATAGCAGTAGTAATAACATAGTAGTAATTCTTATTACTGCTAAGATATACTTGTAAGTATACTTGTATACTTCTCAGAAAAAAATTACAGAAAACACACATCAGGCAACTCATACCTAAAAATTAAAATAGAATGTTTAGGCTTTTATTTAATTGCTTTCCTTGCTTTCAACTAATAGAACTAGAAAAAACTTGTAATAGTACTGGCTGTAATAGTTCAAAGTTCTGTTGCCTTAGTTAGCTTCAAATAAACTTTACTTATTCAAAAAAGAATCATTTAATCTTCTATGAAATATACCATTTTATGTTCTGTAGTCTACTTACAGAATTATCCTAGCAGCAATACAATTTATATTGATGAATGATGAATTGATTAATGAACTTTGAAGTTCACACCTGAAACCTACATTTGGTGAAAGCCCTCAACACTTACATTCAGGAAGCAGAATTTTTACATCCATTACTAAATACAGAAGGCAAAAGAAAAACGTACATCAGTCTTATTTATACAGAAACATCACAACACACCTGAAGACTGAGAATTCCAAACCGCAGCACAGTGAACTAGGAGCTGACTCTGCATTCCTGTCAAAGACAGGATTAAGAATCTATTTCCAATGCATCTGTAGCTGTATCCCTGCAGGCAGTGACACCCTATATCAGGGCCAGCCTGCAGAAGAAACCTTTCTCCCAGTCCATGATGCAACAACAAGCCTTGGGTCAAGGGAAGCAGAGAACAGGCTTGAAAAGCAGGGTCTCTCTTGATTTGGTGTGGTCAAATAAAGGGCATGATTCAGAAAGTAAGGAAAACAGAAGTAAATTCCAGCTTGGAAAGTAAGGACATGCAGTTAGATGGGATGATCCAACCTATCTTGAGGAGCATCAGGACCTAGCCATTAAAGCTAAAGACATGATACTGCAGAATGTTTCTCCTGCCTGCATACACCCAGAGCTGCACCAAGCTCAGAGCTACTGCTGACACCAGCGGTATCCAAAACCCACAGTTGCAAATTCGTGTTCATTTTCCAAACACAACAGTCTGACATGTTCTGAAGCAAAACACAGACTGACTTAAGCTAGTAAATAAAAAACCCTACAGAAAACCCAAACCCAAGCAACAAAATGTGGTAGGAATTACTATGCACACTATAAAACACTTATCATTTAAAGGTAAACATTCACATTCAACTCGTAACATTTGGTATTACCACTCAGAATGACTTACCGCAACAAAGTATTTTACGATCACTGCATGCTACATAGATAGAAAAATGCATCATTCATTCTTCTCCCCAAAGGAACAAATCTTTATTCTACCTAGGTATTTTTAGAGTACTCTAATCTGAAGGCTTGTTTACAGAAAGAGCTACTGCAGTTTAAAGTTCATTGAAAATTTTAGAGCAATTTAAGCAGTGCGAAATTTGTATAACTGCTGCTTTAGTTTGAATAGATTTCCATTTACCTTAAATTGATTGAACAAATAAGAGCTAGGCTAATTCTCCTATACTAACATATAGGACAAAATATTCTGCATAACTGGCTCATGGCAGGATTTGGGTTTTGCTTGGAGGGGGTGCTTTTGGTTGGGTGCTTCGCTACATAAGCGAAGACCTAACACTAAGTGGGTTTCTGGTGCAAAACATCTGCTTCTGTTGATGAAAAGTGTCCATCCAGTCTAACACTTATTCCATCAGATTAATTCAAACAAGTGTCAGTGAGGTAGTTTTGCATCATTGGCTGCCATGACCTGAGCATTGTTTGCAAGCATTACTCTTAACTTCATGCCAGGTGTCATCTGGCATCCTACAAAGGGCATAAAGCTAATACAAACTTCGTATCTTGTGCTCCAGCTAATTCAGCAGAAATGCAACCCTGTCAAGCACACACTCAGCACCATGCAGATCTGGTAGGCATCACGATGGAGCTGCAACAGCCTAGGAACAGCTATGCCAGTCACAAGCATTACTGTCTCGGCTGCTTGCTTCTTCCTCCCTGCCAAAATTTACTGACCACACAGCTCTGCCAGCAGTACAGGTTATGGTCACATTCCCTAATCCACTTCAGGCAAGAAATCAACCCTGTCAGTTTAGACAACTCAAGTAAGCGGCAAGAGCTAACCCAGGTACATTTGACTGAGTGGATTAGAGAGTGCTCCTACAAACCACTTTACCAGCAGTGTAAGGGAAGCGCAACCAGGTCTTGGTGGAGCAGTAACGAGCAGCTGCAGCAGACCGAGTCCCACAGTCTATGCAGCCACACATCTGCATCACGTGTGTCACTCCAGTCAGTTCTCTGGGACAAGCTAAAACCTAGCAGGTCTAACTAACTAACTATATATGTATATTCACACAACCACCTGTTGATACACAACTTTATATATATTTACACACCCCCCGCTGAACAAACTGGTAGCTGTTTATATCTCTTTATGAGCCAAAAGTAAAAATTCTGTTTAACCCCAGACCATGATTTTACACAAAACAACTTAATTGGACCATATCACAAAAATGTTGGCACATTTAAATTACGGGTTCTGCTTCAAGCCCCTGTTAGTAGAAGAAATAACCACGCTATTAAATGCTCTAATATTTAAATTGGATACAAGAGTTGAACATTTTCACAGGATGTACTGTACTTCCTAGTGCTATGCCTTTTGGCAAGCACAAGACAGACAAATTAAGCAAGTTATCTTCTTCTGCTTGAAGACACAAACAAAACTAGGAAATAATGCTTTGAAAAAGCCCAAAGTCTTTGCTTTCAATACCTGCAAAGAAAGTGGAGGAGGAGGGGAATTAAAGAAAACATAGGATTAATAATTCACTAAGAGTTAGCACAAAAGTACTCAGAAAAAAATAAATTTAAATGAAGTGCTGCAATTACACAAATAAGAGCTGACCCTGGTACAACAAAATGAAGAGAAGCAGTAAAAAAAAACCCTCTTTACCTGCCTAATTCAATTTATTGCATGGTCTTGTACAGAGAAGGCTTTTCCAATTATAGCTACAGGAGCTGCAAGAAAGTTTTAAGCAAACATCTTCAATAGAAAAAAGGAGAGTTGATTTCCTCATATAATGTGAAAGGTGTGTATCCAGAAAGTAAAACTGAGAGTGAGCAAAAATGTATTAATGGAGTTTATATCATATGAACAGACACAGATCTAAGAAGAATCAAAAAAGGTGGCTCAAAATAAACATTCAGTCAAAAGACAATCATAAGCCAGCTTCTGCATGTGCAGAACTACACTATGAACACTTCCTGCTTCAAGCATTTAGATCAATGAAAAAAACCCAACCACTATGAAGCTACAGATAATGAAGTTAGCTAATTTAGGAAAACATATCAATTCAAAATAACACATAAACAAGCCAAAAAGAAAAAAAAAAAAGTGAGGCATAAGATTGGATCACTCCAAGGCACATTTTTAATGAAAAGCCAGTAACAGCTGAAGGCTGAGGAAGAGTACTCTTCCTATTTTCTGCAGACAAGTTAAAATTTTAAAAAATTAAAAATCACTATGTAGTCTAAACATCCTACACGAGGGAGCCCTGGAATATTTGTAACTGTAACTCACATGTGTATAATGAGGACCTGCATTTTTTTGGGATGGGCACATGACAAAAGACACTGAACAGAAGGCATTTTCTAGAATAATTACCCTTCCATTTCTAATATGAAGCAATTATTTGTGTTTTAATGCCAGCCTGCACCATCAACACATAATGACCCCTAAATATAAAGATAAAATAAACCAGAACCACTAAAGAAATGATATAATCTTATGAGTTAGAGCCTTTACCAGGCTGCCCCTGTCTGACATTTCATTTTGAGGGACACGGAAGGACTCAAGAAAATCCAGGCATTATGCAGCATTTCTTTCCACCACTGCTTTTGGGACTTTGTCCAAAAGTCAGACCATCATTCAATAACGCATGATCAAAGCTTCAATTTTCATTATCTTGCCTACAAGCAAGTTCTACAGTAACGAAGCATCTTAGAGCTGCAACTCCTTTCATAGTGAGAACACGTTCCAGGGAGATTTCACAGAGAGGTCGTTGTGGCAGGACAGCTTTGTGCTCAGGATGACAGCCTGGTCTCTCCAGCGGACGCGGACGGTGCCTATCCCTGAATCCCGGCCATCCCACGGCCACGCAGATGTGTGACCCTCCTGCGCCATGCAAGCCGCCTACAGCATGTGGTCCCTGCTGCTCGGAACGCACAGCCAGAAACTCTATTGCGGAAACAAAGCCCTCGCTTCGCTCCTCCAAAACAGGCGGCGCGATCCCCCCGTGCTCCCCGGGGCGGGCGGGGACGGCGGGTCCGGCCGGGGTCCGCGGGGCGGGGGCAG